>CM067350.1:24356367-24493867 GCA_034190875.2 Urechis unicinctus | reverse complement strand
TAGATTACCCTTCACACCCCACACAAACATCACAGCCAGGCCCACTTTTTATATCTCCATTAAATATTAGGTCAACAATAAATCTAATTATTATAGCAAATAGCCATAGGTTCTGAATAATTATAGATTCTGGATATTTGTTAATAAAGTCATTTCCAAAAGCACCAATGAACAATCCTACTGGGATTTTTACATATCAGACATATTGTTACTTTATCCACTACATTCAGAAAAATATAGCTTAAAGAAATACATTGGATATGAAGGGATGATGATTTTCCAAATCTCTAAGCTATGGAATATATTAACTTGACCCTATAAATTCCAAAATATAATTAGTGATAATTAGTACAATTTGGGATGCTTTATAAAAACTTCATTGTTATTTGCAATAGCTAGTTGTTACTACTTCTGAATGAGGTTGTTAAAGTGACACAGAACTTACTTTATTCCTGGTGATGATGTTTGACTTTTTATCTGCCTCATTCTCTGACTGCCTTACTTCAACTTGCTTTTGGATCCATGCACACTCCACAACTTCATCATTCCCCTGAACACATTCAATAATGAAGACCCACCATTTTTATCAATAATTGTTCCAGAAAGAGTTTGGACGGATCTACATTACTGCACACACACAACCACTCAACCCGCCACTCCATCCCTATTCACACACTAACCATTCATTTGCAAAGCTTCTGTTTATGTTAGCAAGGTATGCTATCAGGATCCTGAACAAAATCTATACACTGAAGTCTCCCTTTAGTTAAAAGTGGCTAAAAATAAACGACATCTTTATTTCCATAAAAAAAATAGACTGTGCTAAACACACAAAACAAAAGCTCAAAAATATTCAATACATTTCATTTCCTGATGCCGTAATCTCCTTTCCATCAAACATTGACCAATCGTAACCTCAATCATCATCACCATGACAATCACAAAATAAAAAAATGCAGCAAATAAATAAAACATTGTACCATTTTCTTGTCGTCAGAGAAACCGACAGCAACCCAACCACCAGAGGCTCCACCGAGTTTGAAATGAATCAAATCACCGGTCGTTTTCCACATAACAATCATGTCACAATCAGTCTTGCAATCGGATGGGTAGCGATAGCATCCGTAATTATCCCCACACTGTTCAATGTCGAAATCAATGGCTGCTCTTGCAGGAGGATCCTGAAAGCATTTTCAAAAAGGTGCTTAAACTAACACACATTTTTCAAAAGCATACCAATAGTAGAAAATACAATTTTTCAGCAGCTAATTGCTACCAATGTTGAAAATTATCGTCATTCTGCAAACATTCAGTAAATTTATGAGTAGTGTTCAATGTGTAACAAAAACCCTCAAACCCAACAAGTAATAATGAAATTCAGGCACTATTATCAAAGCACTTGGTAATTTAGGCAAAGTAAAGACACATCTGGTCAAGCCAGTAGTTATAAATTCTACCAGTAATCAAATACTATCACTATGGTATGCAAATAGAATACGTTGTCATGTTTCTGATTCAATTGATGTGGTGTTGTGGTGGACATCAACAGACTTTAATTGCAATAACAAAATCTTGGGTGCATTGCAAAGTCAAAGAAGACTTTATCATTATGATAAATAACAGATCAAGATACATCATGATGTATGAGTTTGTACGCACAGAGGGTGGGATGGTGCTGGTCAAAGGTTGTGCGTAGACATCAATCACAATCGGGGATCGCTCAGCAACCCAGTAAACTCCATTAGGAGTGACAATTGTTGCCCTGGACAAACAATACATTAACTGATTGCAACCAATGAGGCACAAAAAAACTAATTTCAACCTGAATGACTTATTTGATTTTCACATTATATGTACACACAAAACTTATCTTAAATAAATACCTCAGTAACTGTTAATAGTAACAAATCATTCTGTATAAGTTAGTCTCAAAACATTGTTATTGGGCGAAGTCTCCCACTTATTACTAGAACAAAATATATGAGACATATGGCTAAGGTCTCACCTGAACTGTAAATGACCTTGAGATGAGGATGAGGTCCATGTGACCTCTACACTGAGTTCCACCATAGGACCAGAATTTTTAATAGCATTCTGAAAGTATGAAGTCACAATCAAAACAAAACATTATCAATGTTTATCCCCAGAATTGCACACATAGAATTACCGTTTAATGCAAAGACTATCAGATATAATGCATAATTTTAAATTTTTTTACACCAAAAATGACATTCCAAAATTGCAGGCATGTTTTGGTAGCTACAGGAAATTCCTACCCCAGAGGCAGTATTACAGGTTGTGATGGTTGTCCCAGGCTGCGGAACAAAGGTTCCAATGGGTTCATCCCGATCCAGAGATGTTTCATATCTACGAGCCTGGATGAGGAACCCAACAATAGGTCTTGTGGTTGTGGCTTGTAATTTCACTTGACACACACACAAACACACATACATTATTGACAGCATGATCCATTGTGACATATAACATTAGAAATGAAATGAACACCAGAATATGTTACTCATATTTGCCTCTCAGCATAATTATATGGATTAGTTTTTTAAACCTCATTTGAATTTGAGCCATTTTATATTCTTGTTTACTAGCTTATTTTTTTAAAATTAACCAACATGAAAATCCTTTGTTGGCACTGAAAATTAATGCATTATAAAAAAATTTATAGTTGACCCAACATGCAAATGTTCTGAGAATAAAGTGCTCTTCCTCAATTCAACAAATTCAGTAGCTTTATTCAAGAAGGTCTTACCTTTTATTGAATCAACACCTCTGTAATTGGTTTTACTGACAATTATATCGAATGGAGCAGGCCCTGTCTGGGGCAGAATACGGTATCCACTTTCATGGAGAAGAGTTGGGTTCATATCAACACAATCATTATAAGTGTTTCCGAACTCAAATGCCGCAACATGTGTGATGAGCATAACCAGGCAAACTACTGTCTGCTCCATGGCGGGCTTTCTGAACAAACAAAACAGAGGTCATTATCATCACACAAGCTATATAGTTAGTAAATACCATGGAATAGAGAGAGTGAAAAAAATTAATTGATTGTTGAGTCAAGTGATTTAACTGGTCAATTAATAGACCTGTCGTACAAGGTCAAAATGGCCAAAAGCATACCCCGCCATACAAGGTATTATGCAAATGCATAACCCTTCGTACAGATTGAAGCTGAAAAACATACCCCGTCGTACAAGTGTGAGGCCCAATAACCCGTCGTACAAGTCAAGAAGCCGAAAAAACATACCCCGTCACGCGGCACATATATACTACCTCTATACACTTAAGTGCCCCCCCCCCCGGGATAGATGCTGCTTTAGTAATGAATTGATGCTGTATAGTCATGAATTGGTGCTAATTTACTAATGAATTGATGCTAATTTAGTCATTGATTGATGCTGAAAATGCATTGAAAATGGACTGATCATAGAGTAAATAAAATTGAAAGCATTAAGGAAATACTTTGGAATATTTTCAGTCAATAGAAAGTAATATACAAATTAACATCAAGCTGAGAGTGATAGGTACATAACTTTGTGTGGGGAGGGGGAACATTACTGATAGTGTAATCATGAATTAGATGCTTAACTGGTTGTAAGAATAACTATTTAATTCAGATTTATAGAATGTTTGAACAATCAATGCTATGTGAGTCAATATGTGGTTAGTGCACTGTCTACATAAAGCCCCTCAGTAATACACCACTTCCTTCAGCTGCTAACTCTGCTGAAACTCATCCCAACACATGTTACTATAAATAGAACAGCAGTTACTAATGCAACACAGCAGCCTCTGCATAAAGCATCCACTAGCATAGTCAGTGCAGTAGATGTGATTCATGCAGGCTGTAGCCTGATGCTGTAGTGTATCGTAGGTATTGGTTAAATGTGACTGGGCACTTCCATGTTATGAGACATGCATCAACAATGCGCTGTTTTTGAAGTAATGGACAGACAGTTGGTACACAAATAAGTCCTAAAACCATGCACATATGTCATATATTTGGTAGTTATCAAACAGCCAGATTTTCAAGGAATATATTTCAACCGTATTTTGGCATTCAAATTTAAAACAATTAAATAGATTGTTAAGTATATACTCTTTTAAGATTAAAAGAAAATCTTTCTCCATACATTAAATTGTCGGACTAAACAGCTAAAGCATGTTGAGTTATAAAGCGCTACTTTCTGGATGATATCCTGAAATCATTTTATCCACTTATCACATTGATTGCGTTGATATTAAAATGTGTATAAGCCATCAGCAGATAGCGCTCATTCTATCGTCTATCGTGCCTCTCTTCCGACACCTAAGAGTCAGTTGCAGATTATTTCTCCTTTTGCATTGCTACTGCTCGTCGGAAGGAGAACAGCCGATTGACAGAAAGTTGGAGGACAACAAAAGTTTACAGCACCTCATTAAGTTCATAACAAACACTCTTGCTAACAAAATGAGAATAAAACAAACGTACCTTTAACAACCTGAAACGAGAGCGAGTATCGCAAGGTAAATCAATTATGAATTAAGCAATATATATCCAGTGAATATGCGGACGAGTTCGCAAGACCTCAAGAACTCCAACTATTTCCGCCCGATTGCTAGCCTACACACAGCAAACATACCCTATTATGAGCGAGTACTTGGTCGGCCGCCGATCGGAGCCACTGTAGTCTGTGGTCTGGAGGAATTGCTAGAGGCGCTAACGAGTGGATAAAAACTAGACACCCAGCAGCCTCACAGATAGCAAAGCATTGTTAATGCCCCCTCCCATGCAGGAAATGAACGTTCGAACCGGAGTATTGGTGAGCCACAGGCACTCGAGTCATAAAACGCCCCTCCTCTCTGGATGCTTTTATGAAGTATATGAGGAGCCAGAGATGAGGGGCGTTTATCAGGTTATATGATTCGAGTACAAGTGGGGTGTGATGTTGCTTTGACGTAACTTGTACACATAACATCAACCTTCATCTGTCTCATATTTAAATAACACTAAATACAACAAATATAAGAAGATATATAATTTTGAATACAAATTATTAAGTTTCAAGCACGATGATTTGTACAGGCCTTCCATTGTCTCTCAGGCTTTGGTTTTGAGAAGGACAGGTTTACAGAATAATATATAAGAAAGCAGGAACTGAAAGACTGGTTTATATAATCAACAATAAGTATGTGGTTTTATTGCACTAATGTAAGACAAGGAAACTAGACAACACATGACTGTACACATGGTGCTGTACAAAGTACACATGACACCATACAGTGTACATATAGCACTGTACTAAGTACACATGACACCATACAGTGTACACATGATCCATTATCATTGTCAATGTTTTATGCAACTGAATTTCTATTTGCACAACAGACTCCAGTTAAAAAGGTGTTTTAGAATAATTTTAATACATAATAAACTGATCCTCAATATTCATTAGAAAAAGTACTGGTGGCAAGATAAACCAGTTGTTTTTCCGAGACAGAAATCCAAGCTCAGCATTTTTAATTTAGTGATGAGACAAGCAGGGCTTGTATTGCACAAGGACCAATCGAGAAGTCAACGTAACGATCCATAGCTTCAACACCATGTAAAGTGCTTAAAATATCAAAGAGCAATGCATGTTCACTGCAAATGATATGAATCCATCTATATATCTGTAATCAACAGAAACTGATGTTTCATCTTCACAGTCATGGAATATTCAAGAGATGTATGATAAAATGGACGTTTATATCATGTGGTGTTGGCAGAAACCAACACAGGAAAACACATATCAACCTCTCCACAACATCAAAGCAGAAATATGCTAAGCTGAGCTGTGTCCTTTCAAATAACATCATAAAAAATTGGTTTTTATGACTGGTTAAATACACCAATCAACAATGATATTTGATTGTAACACAATTTTTACAGTGCATAAAAACGAATGAAGAGATGCAGACATCCTTAAACCTGATCTGCGGTAAATTGTGATGACAGTATTTAGCAACAATCTGTTATTACCATGGTAACATATTCATGATTCATTTTGCTCATAATATTTTACAAATGCAACCGGCATACAAGCACCCTGTCCTTTGCAATCATATATAAAAAGAATTTTAGAAAATATATTTCATCAATTATGAAGATTCGGTAGTGCAAAAAGTTAGTGTGAAGAAGATCATTACAAACTCATAAAGCCCATAAAATATTGATTACTGTAAAAGGGACTGCTTGGTCGCAATGGTAACACTACACAAGATTGCCATGGGTACACTATCACACATACACCATTCATTAAACATATTACCACAACCATCCATCAAACACATACAATTAGTCACAAGGTTGCCATGGCAGCACCAGTTCACAGCAAAAGAAAGCATCATTGCCACACATTCTAAACCCTACACTCCTCCAAATGATCCAAATGGCACACAGACTGTGTTGATGATTGTGCCGGTTACAGCAGCACAGAAATACCCTGCAACCTCAATGGTAGTTCACTTGACGAAAATCAAGCAGACAAAATAACATATTCTACAAACGTTCAAGCATTGCAGCAGTCACTAATTTACATGACAATATCCAACAAAACTTATTCACATTATGAAACGTAGCCATAAAATGACGAACTTATAATACTGATACAATATGGTCAATCATAGCTACAAAAATAATAAGCTTTGACTAAGTCAGCTACGAAAAAGAAGGAGCACTTTGGTCAACCATTAGAGAAAATATTGAAGCAACCATAGCTACAAAAATACTGAAGCCACTAGGCCAATCAGAGCTATGGAATTTGGCCAACTGATACGGAAGAGATTTGGCAAACACAGCTATGGAAATAGTTAAGCGCATTGGCAAAATTAGGCCAATATTTGGCTGAGCATATCTAGAGCAGTAGTCAAGCTGTGGTGTGCACAGCCATAATCACAATACACACATAACCCCTCTCTAGTATATCAGCAATTACACTGGTCACTTTTTTTTTAAATGCACAAAATCATGTCCAATTCTCAAGACACACCCTGACAACAAGATTGTTGATTTTAAACACACAGCACCAAATGAAACACCATCACATCCATCCAATGACCTTAACAGACCCGGCTTATACAAAGTTTATAACATCATGAAAATAACTTTTTGTCCATATATATTCAAATTTATCTCAGATTAAAACTTGCATGAAAACTAAGCCTCATTCATATATAGATCACATTGCTAAAAACATGATATAAAATACAACTAGTTCTTTTAAAAAATCTACTAGTATATATAATATACAATAAGAATCTATGGTGTTGTAAATAGAAGAGAAATCTGACTGATCAGCAACACAATGACAAGATTTGACCACATGAAATTTGTGTCGAGATTTTTAAAAACAAGGTGAAGAACAGAGATAGTTACAACACTAGTTGTAAAGTATGCTGTTATATGGTCCCGTGGTTTGAGGGCAGAGAGTGGGTGGAGAGCATCAATGTAATTGAAACAGGAGGTGTGGCTTATTTGAAATTGGCGTAGGTTTCGAATGCGTCCATGTACTCCACGGCCATGTCGTAGACAAAGCGGTAGTGGTCCTGTCATACACACACACATGAAGTGAATGTCCAGCTCAAGGTACTAGATGATAATGATACTGATGCCATATTAGCGCTCTACTCCTGCTCTCAGCAAGCACCAACCTAACTCACCACTGACGGGATGAACTGGGGCCGGTTGATACGCGAGTGTTTAACGGACTGGAAGACATCCACTTCCTGTTCTACCTTCAGTCTCTCCAGCATGTAGCTGACCGAACAGAAGACACCCGAGCGGGAAGCACCGTCCCTGGAAAACATGCAGTGGGGGAGGGCTAGTCAATGGTTAGCTCATCCAGGAAAAGACAGGCACAGTGAAATACAATTATAATGATAATAATAATCAGAGAAGAAGTAGACACCAATAGGAAAATGCTGACGACCAAGGGTGGGGGGAGGAATTGATGGAGGTAGTACTGACATGCAATGAACCACAACAGGTCCGTTGCCTGATCGTTGCTGCCATTTCTCGAGTAGGGTGAGAAGAGCAATGAGAGAATGGCGCGATGGCGGCACCTTACTGTCCTCAGGCCAGCCCTGGTAGTGGAACTGACGGATGAAGCGAGGTTCTAGACTCGAACCCTGCAATCATAAGATGAATAACATTGTTCGTAAGTCCAGAATAAACAATGTGTTAGAGCACAATTAAAGGTGCTTTGTAGTGTTTGTTATTTAACACAAATTAGTATTGTTTGAGCTGTGGTGAATGCATGCATTCCATGGATGGTTCATTTCAAATGAATGAGACCAATAAGTATGCTACATTGCTCATGAGGTGGTATGGGACACAAATGCCTCAAAACATCACACCGGTACATCCACGGACGTGCGATATTAAAACGCCATCCCTCATGAGACAATTCATGGCCCACATTGGGTTGCAAACCCCCACAGGTGGCAGGACGTGCAAGTAATTGACGTTGAGCCAAATATCTCCCCAAATCCTCATTTCCCAAGCCTTAATTATCCAAGACATTGAGATATGGCTCTTGATTCAACAAGATGAACTTGACTGCTACTTGTTGTGAACTGTTGAGATAGCAGAGGTCATTAGATACAATACCGTGGAGTTATCTGAATGGTAACTGACCCTCTTGTTGTAGGTCAGCGTGAAGTCCCTGACCACTAAGTCCTTTTCACTCTGGTCTGTGCTGACTGTCTCCACAGTGAAGGGGCCTGATACGAAACTCCCTGTGTTTGCGGGGAAATAACTGCCCACAGTCTGTAACACATCACATCCCTTACCAGCAATACAGAGGCGCAACTAAACCATCAATGTGGGTATATATATATATATATTATATATATATATATATATATATATATATATATATATATATATATATATATATATATATATATACACATGCACATGCATATATATATATATATATATATATATATATATATATATATATATAGCTTAACACGTCATTGATAAACCACAGATGAGGAAGAGACATACGACATCAGTGAGGTTGAGAGCGTGGAGCATGACGATCGTCTTGACATCGTGATCATGGATCATGCACCAGAAGTCAGTGACCGTATTGGTGAGCGGCGTCTGTGTGGCGATGAAAGAGTCCCTCTGCTTGTAACCCTGTAAGGAGAGAGAGATGGTGCATTGTTAGAATCAGTGATTTTTTGGTGGTTAGATTTTATGCTGTATGTTTGTCTATACAGGCATGTGAACACAAGGATTCATAACCACTCGCATCTTCACACATTTCTCCCCCACACACATGCAAGCCATACCCCATCAGCACAGAAATCTAACACACACACTAAAAATATTCCACCATATAGAAGCAGATAGACCACTCACATCAGTGAAGACAGCATTGATGTAGTCAGTAGACCCAGGGACATATGTCATTAAGTACGGCCTCACTGTGTTGTCCACTGTAACACATACACTCATCTATTACATAAACCATCATGCACACAATGAAAATACAACTGAATCAATGTGTGACCTTATCTCTTCACACATTATCAGTACACAGTAAGACACAATTTTGCGATTTTATTTAAGTCACTATTAACATCTTGAATAAAATAACATTAGTTTTAAGACTAATATGATTTTAAATAAATCTGGACGAGATACCTAGTTACTGTTAACTCGTTAAAAGTATCAATATATTACTTATGTTCAAAGTGGTTGGTGATTATGCATATGAAAAAAAATTATACTGCTTTTAATTGAGTGACACCTACAAGGTACAATGTCTGTGTATCTATTTTTAGACTCGTTCTCCTCTGAAGTAGCCTCTCTGCATCCTGCTGACTGGCTAGGAGGGGACATGGTGGTGAGGAGCTGTAACCATAGCAACCTCATCAGCAACCAAACATCCATCAGATTGATCCATATTTTCACATATAATAATAATTTGTGACCAAAAATGAGTGTCTGCTAGGTGGCTGACCAAGTTTTGAACATAAAAATAGTGTATTGCTCTATTGGGCTACTTAGTGTCCATTCCTGCAAAAATGTCAGCCCATCACAGTGCTTTAAAACTCTCCGAATGACAATATGTCATTGGTATCTTAAATATTAATACGGATCCATTACTACGGTCAAAGGGATCAAATTCAAAACCACCATTTTATTACTGAAATAAATACTGGGTTTGTCATGAGACTTCATGCAGAGAAAATAAATTCCATATAATTGGTCATTATTCACATTGTCAAAACTAGTGTTTTTTTTACGAAGGGTTCCCCATGCGGGCTATCGATCATACACTTCCAATTAATAATGCAGTCGAAAAATAAGGTCAAAAACACTTCCAATCAATAGTGCAGGTGAGAAATAAGGTCATAAACACTTCCAATCAATAGTGCAGGTGAGAAATAAGGTCAAAAACACTTCCAATCAATAGTGCAGTTGAGAAATAAGGTCATAAACACTTCCAATCAATAGTGCAGTTGAGAAATAAGGTCAAAAACACTTCCAATCAATAGTGCAGTTGAGAAAAAGGGTATCAGTTATTCATTTAGAAAAACTCAAGACATTTTGCTGAAATCAACCATAGAAGCAACCATGTATTCATATAACCTGACCTATGTGATTTGACTGAGCTTTAAAATAGTTATGAGGTATGGGACTGAACTTCAATTTCATGCATATTCCACATTGACACCTCTATTTACATAAATTACAACCTACCTCATATTCTTCTTCTAGCTTGACCTTAGCAGTGTCTGGGTTGACCTTGAGGAGGTCAAAGTAGCACTTACGGAAGTCCACACATGGTATTGATGTGTCTCCACTTTTCAGAGCTTCAATTAAAGCCTCATATACAAACACATACTGCTCCTATAACACAGGGAACAATCAGGGTGATTCACACAAAACAACAGCCAATCAGAGTAATTCACACAAAGCAGAGCCCAATCAGAAACTTCAGATTTTAAAAGAGAAGCCAATCAGAGTGATAAGCACCACGTATTGGCCAATCAGAGAGTTTCAGAATCAAATTCAGTAGCCAATCAAGATAATAAGCACATTACATTAACCAATCAAAGTAATGTAAATAGAACTGAAGCCAGTCAGCGTGATACACATAATGTATAAGCCAACCAGGGGGCTTAGCACATAAAGTTATGCCAATGAGCTTTACACATTATCAAAACTTAATTCCATCATCCATCCAAGCAATCACACAATAAACACCTGAGGCAATCAGGACCAGCCTCACATCCCCACACAAACACATTCAAAATGAACATCAATCTAGAACGATATACACAAGTGATTGTCCTACCATGGTCTGCACCATGTTGACTCGTTTAGTTCTCATGTTCTGGACGCAGTGGTAGACATCCACTTGTTGCTCTATTTTGGCTTGTTCTAGCAGGTAGTCTAGTGCGATGTAAGTGCCTGTCCGACCCACACCCGCACTAACACACACAACATAGTGTTAACACATACATACCAGGACAGCACAAATCAGAGTTGATAAGTATAAATACACACACACACTCAGACATTTTGAATCATCAGAACTATACACATATAATCAAACATACAAAATATCATGTTCTGACATATCCAGTCGACAGTTTTAAACACAGAGTAGTCATTCAAACCCATAACGTCACTAACGAGATAACATCGATAGCACCACTCACCTGCAGTGGATGATGCTGGGGCCTGCCCGGGGGTCGTCAAAGCTACGTACTTTACGTAGGAAGGCAAGTAACGACGTTGCGTAGGTAGGCACGCCGTGGTCCGGCCAGGCTGTGAAGTGAAACTGACGTAGTGGCTTACTCTCGGACCCCTGCAGAGAAAAGTGAAAAGGACACATTAGAGATTTAATTAATGAAAGTGACACATCAGAGGTGAGCTTTAAATCTTGAAAATTACCCAATAAGGTTTTAAAGCTATCACAAAAACTTATGTATAGCACATGATTTTGTATATGACTACACATGGAATATATTTACAGGGACCCCAAGTCAAACTATAGCAAAATAATATTTTCTGTAATCACATCAAATATTATATGAATCTAAACACATCAAAAGTTATTTACTAAGGTTCAAAGATCAAATGATCCAAGGGATGGACAAAGGAGAACATTCTGCGGCAAGTGGTTAATCAGGGATTGTTACATTTGTTTCAATAATGTTCATCCACAGAGTCAAATAAAATGAAGCTGTTTAAGGGTTAGTAGGAGGTGCACTAACCACTATCAAAATCTTACATCAATTCTAAATGGAACAATAAGCATAAAATCAGGTGTTTCAATGTTTAGTCACACCAAAATTGACAAAAGCACAGAGAGGACAAAGGGATACCTGAGTGAGAGTGAATGTGCGTATTGTGTAGTCGGCGAACTGTTCAGAGTCGAGCATGGTGACGGTGAAGTGGCCGTACTGCTTCTGGTCCGAGTCTGGCCAGTACTGCTCACACTTGTGCTGTTACACATGATACACTCCATCTTTATCAGGGATATGCCAGTCTTGTTGATTCACACATATGACTAGGGATTCAGTCAATGCTGCATCCTACACATAAGGCTCACATTCAATGCTGCATCCTACACATAAGGCTCACATTCAATGCTGCATCAAATGTAAGCCCCACATTCAATGCTGCATCCTATGTATGCCCCACATTCAATGCTGCATCCAATGTATGCCCCACATTCAATGCTGCATCCAATGTAAGCCCCACATTCAATGCTGCATCCAATGTATGCCCAACATTCAATGCTGCATCTAATGTAAGCCCCACATTTTATGCTGCATCCAATGTATGCCCAACATTCAATGCTGCATCCAATGTAAGACTCAACATTTCATGCTGCATCCCACACATATGGCTCACATTCAATGCTGCATATGACACGTATGACACACATTCAATGCTGCATCCCACACACAATCCTAGATAATTCTGCATCACAAATAGGAGACAAACACAGAGGAAATATCACAATAGCCAGACATAAGTACTCTACTATTCACATATAATACCAGAAGCGAACACTGAGTCAACAAGACAAGGAGTCTTTAAATGTTTCAAGCCAAAGACAAAATACAAATAAGCCAAACTAATGTTGCTGTAAAACTGTCATCTGCTTGGGGAGCAACAGCCTGTCCTTCTTTCATCCATGTTAATGAAGGTTGAATACAAATATGCAAATGGGTGTCGTTTGGCATGCCTTGCCACCATTTAGCCATTGACAAAGCAAAACTTGATAACGGAGAGAAGCACAAGTATTTGATATGGAGGTGAATTAAGCCATGACTTGCATCAACATTTAATGCAATAAAATGTATAAACTAAACTACTACTTTTTTTCAACTAGAGACTCTCGAATCTGAAACTCCCCTTCCTCTCTGTTTTGTTAATACACATATTTAGATAATAGCAGCTAGGGTGAAGGGGTGTTTTCAGACTTGAGTGCCCATGGTTTCAAAGTGAAGATGGATTTCCAACAGGCACAATGAAGGGGTTAGTAAAGGTTTAACAATTACAGAATAAAATACTTGTCATGAAATGCTTGTATATTCCTGATGCAACTTGCATTTTATATAACATATTTACTTAAGCTTCAATAGAGTGAGACATAGATGACTGTAAGCACTGCTGGTTGTTAAAGCGAAAAGTGATTGTGTTACCTGGGTTCCCTCCTGCCACTGCACCACGCAGACAAGCAATGAAGGTTACCAATGAAGTATTCAGCAGGTAAACGCCCATTTCAACATCGTAGTTCATTTTGGAATGGTGAGGGATGATAATGAATGGAACGGTCTTATGATATACCTCATATATATATATAGTCTATTTTGTCTGCTTCTGACTAGTGTGCATATAGAGAAAGGTGTGAAGCTGTTGCATGCACTACAAATTGCTGGACTTGTACACTTATTTCATAATCCCTGTGGCTCTTTGCATATCATAGACATCGTCAATGCAATAATCATTAACTCATTCGCCAAAAATCAGCAGAGTTAATCATTCTCATGACCACAAGCATATAACTCATTCAATGTCATCATATTGCTCCAGCTTAGATAAGTTACTGTCTTAACATATCTATGTAAGGCAGTCAAAAAGTCAAAACACCAAAGATTCTTATGCAAAAGTCGAAAAGCATACAAATCGGTGGCAATAATTGAATGTTCATATATCGGACAAGCAGTTGCAATTGGTAGGGGCAACCAGAAGGAAGTGAGAGAGAGCTCATGTTATACCTCCATAGTTTTAGAGTGGCTTTCTCGAGGGTTTCCTTTGGGAAACAACTCCAACTGCTTCTGGCAAATGAGGGAGAGGTGTCAATTTAAAGACAAACTCGCACAAATGGAAAGGACTCACGATGTTAACGCTGCTTAATATCCTGTGACAAGGAGGTGAACCATTTCTTGGGGAAATGAAATAGTCAGAAGGGAATGAAATCGATTAGAAGATTGGACCGGCCAGGAAGAATAAAATGGAACGTAAGAATGAAATGGACAGAGGGAATAAATTGGACAGGAATTATGAAATGGACTGGGTGGGTGGAGGAGGAGGACTGAAGGGTAAAAACAGGACAGATGGTCATAATAGGGACCGATTGTAATGAACAGGACCGAGGAAATCTACGAGATGTGAGGACTCACCCGGCCGTCCTCCACCAGGTTTGTGACCATGATGATGCGGTGGCTCCCTCTCTCCCACGCCAGCTGCCAGATGTCGCTCATCGTAGCTTTACTAGGACCTGGTGCATGAGTGATACAAGTGGACAAATGAATCACAACGACGATCGAAGAGGCAATGCTGAAGTTGGTTCAGAAAGTCAGGTAGCAGTAAGCTTATAAGGTATAATAAGTTCATAATGTAGTTCAAGTGAGCCAACTAAGTGAAGTTAAAATAAATTGATGAAGTTAAGTCAAATAAAATTCATGAGGTAAAGTAAAATTAAATTCTTGAAGCAAACATCTCTTGAACATATAGGGTTATAACCAAGATAGGAAAAATCACACATACAATCATCAACTTCCAGATGCTGAGACTGACACATTGCATGTCAGCCAAGTTGCCATGGAGCTACTCATGCTTATAGCCAGGCCATGAGAAAATTTAAATAGCTACATGTCCAAGATAGTATACAACTATGACATACCTTGAGTTGCTATGAATGCATTTGGTTTCCTGTAAGCCTGTAATGCATGCAAAACACAATTAAAGTATACTATTTATACAAAAACCACATTTCTTGTATTCAATATATATCAAAACTATTAAGTACATATTTCACTGGGGAAAAACCTTGATGCATTGTAAACTATGACAACTTTCTACCATCATCATTATAAATAAAATTCTCACACAAAATGGTAATTTGATAAATAAACTACTCACATCTATGAAGTTAGCATTAATGTAATCAGAGCCTAGTTCAGTGGGTAACATGTCAAGCTTGACTCGCGAATGGTCATCTGTAGAAAACACCATATCCCAATATCAACAGTCATAAGATGGCATTATTATATTTTTTGGTTATTCGTCACCAAAATGGAGTGGATGCTAAGTGACAGGTCAAGTGAGGATGTACATCACAGCAAAGTGCTGGTAGCTGTGCTAAGGGGGTCACCTCTCTGTCCTACACAATGGGTCAACATCAACAGGAGGAGGCTGCATGTTGTAATGTCCATTTAAAAGCACATAGAATCAGTAGGCTAATTTGGGGGGTGGGGGTGAGCGGGGGTATGGCAGATGTTCGGTTACATATATCAATCTGAAAACTTCATTTTCTTGAACAAATAGCTCCACATTCTTTATTTTTATATTAGTTTATGGTAGCATCATCTGGCAGTTGGCAAGAAATTGATTCACGGTCAATGCACAGCCAGTAGGAGAGAGGTATAAGATCATTGATAAACATTATATTGCTATAAGGGGCTTGTAAATTTAAATCAAGAGGCACAAATTCACCAAATCACAAGTACACGCAAGAAAATATATCGCCATTATTTAGAATTAGAATGTGGCGCAATTCCGTTCATTTTCAAATTTTGTTTGTTCAATAAAAAAATAATCCTGAAGATTAACTGTGAACTGCCAGCCTGAAGCAGCTGCAGTGATTGTATGTTAATTCAGAGAGCTTAATGACATTGACTATAGTTTTCTAACATGAAATGACTTGAACAGCATATATGACAGGTGTGTTCTGTGTCCATGAGCCTAACACTACTCACATGCCACTATGTTGCCATATCGATTTTTCAGTTTGTTTTCCATGCGTCTGGCCACTTCACACTTGGCAGTGAGACCCTGTGGCAACTCCTAAGACAAACAAAAATGTGTTCTGGTTACTTTGTGGTGTGATAAATAGGTTCAAATAGTCTGAAATGTAGTTAAATTACCCATACACTAAGTAAAAACATGTTAGTCCTGGCATCATATCATCCCAGCCCTGACAGGAAATCTATTCATGACATGATATTATCCAATTCATGACAAGATACGACCCCGTCCCTGACATGTCACACTCATCCCACCTCATACTCAGTGGCCAGGTTGTCTGTGGCGCTCTGTTTCTTCTCCCTTACGTAGTTCCACAGGTGGTCGACTGGGATGGGAGGACGCGCTTTCTTGGGCACATCTGAGTTGCTGTAGAGAGGCTCTGTTTCAGACGTCTCTACCTCCTGTCTCACTACACATCAAAAAGCACAATTCTCACCAACGTAGTTCAACAGCAGCGCCTATTCCACATACCTAATCCCCATTAACACACTATATATTCAGAGGAAATCGACACATCCAGCACTAGAAACTCAGCTGAGTTGTTTAGCAGCCCAAAAACTAGCATTTTGGGCCATTTGAAGCATTTTGGTGGGCCAGAGTGATTGAATTATTTGCTTTATGCATACATTGGTCAAAAAGGTAAGAATTTGTCGCATGCCAACCCAGCAAATAGTAAATCCAGCAGCCTGGACAATTTCCATCTGCCTAAAAAATTATTCCAAGGCCCAAACTAAAAATGTACATGCAAAAGTACAGGCATACATTATATTTGTTTCATGACAGGTTCAAATGATTCTAAAGATGATTTTATAGGCTGAATGTAAAGCTGATGCTTACATAGGTCAGTAAAACTCATCAAGCTAAGATGTGATGAAATCATTGCTGTATTTGTCTCGTTCCACTCAAAAACATTACCCAAACATTTATTTATTGGGAAACAAAGTGGTACTACAAAACCACTGTTCTTAACCTCACAACAAACATTCTAACATCATTGATATACAAGATACTGAGTTTTGATGACTGGCATAGGGTAATTTTAAAATGTTTCTAAAAAGAATCATCCATGTTTTAGCCATTCTTTAAATAACCATGCAAATTTGACCATTTTCTGAGGTCAGCGAGATGTTACCTTCCAAAATGACTTGCATGCTACAGAAAAAATGTGTGAAAGAGCCAGTTATAGCTGATCGGACGTTAAGCACGCAACAGGACGCATAAAATGCTCATGCCACACATCAACTCTTTACTTCCAGACACGCTTAAGACGCGTGCCTCCTCACACTACACTTGAATAAGCTGGTCTGTTGTCCAGATGTATATATGTCTTTCTAAAAGAAGACAATCAGTGGATACATGTCAAGTGACAAATGCACCATCACTGGTTTGCTAATGTGTTAATGTTAACGAATGACGCGTGCAAATTCAATGCAGCATAAGAACTCATGAGAAAAAACGCAAACGTGAAATCTGTCACCCAAAGACGAATATTTTGGCAACTATGATGCGCAAATTGCTATACTGCAGTCACCCAAATCAATAGTTACTTGGCTCAGGCCAGCGGATGACCGGCCATTTTGAGTGCTGTATATCCCACCTACATAGTTCCATTAAAAAAATTCTCCACCACAAGTCCCTATGGAAAACAATGAGTGAAATATACACCTCACCTAATTTCCATCAAACATATCACATTTCATCCCCATTGATAACTCAAGGGTAAATGCACAATCAACCGTCTAAAAAGTCCTCACACATAACTAAAGGGAAAACATCATATTTCACATTAAACCTACATTTGATAACTAGATGGGAAATATACGACTCACTCTTATCTGTGTTGATAAGACAACGCGGTGATGACCTCAATGTCTCACTTTCCGTCACCTCGAATGCCAGCAAATCTCGACCAGACAATTGCCTTCGTCTAGAAAACAAATAATACTATTACAAAAAGAATTTGATTGAGGCTTATATGGTCTGTTACCAATCTGAGTCAATTTCATAAGGTTTCCACACCAAAAAAGCTCAGAATTTGCCCATGTGGTTACCTTAGATGGATTCTTTGCCTCCTACCTGGACATTACACCTCATAAGGATTTTTACTTATCCAAATGATGATTATTTACCTGTGCAGAGCTTATCTTACCTGATTATCATTGCTTATCTTACCTCTCATGGTCATCAAACCTGGATATTTGCTTTGCACTTCCCTAAATTTGTTTATGCCACTAGAACACACTAGCTTAACCTCACCTGAAGACAAACAGGTAAACAGCCACTCCGATGAGGACGATTACGATGGCAGCACCAATCCCAGCTCCTGCCAGCACAGATGCATTGGACGTCTGCTGTGACTTTCCTGCGTCTCTATACCCAGCTGTAAACAACAAAGAGAAATGGACACATGTGTCAAAGAAATGGATGTGGATTTGTTTTAAAGATATTTTCAACATTATAATCCAGACAGTGAAAAAATGCTGGACATGAATAGGCCATAAGAGGCCTGGGACCCGTGATGTTATTGTCTGAAGCCTACCGATATATTCTCTTGGTGTGCTATGACCCACTGAATAAGGAGATATATAAAATGGAGTTTGAAGGGACAGGTAGCACAGAAAGAAAAGGGCTGCAAATGGTGTTCAACACCCCTGAAATGAATATATATACATACATATTTACTTTTAACAACAGAGTTCTGTTGCTTTAGATTGATTCAGCACAGCAACACAAACTAGGCCAGTTAAGGCGTTATGATAGGTGATCATCATGACCAAGGGCTAGATATGTCTACCATATACATTCAGTATCTGATTGGGAAGTTGTATAATCATAATGTCTTAACGGTCTGGCCTAAGATAAAAAAAAATAGACAAGAGCAAGATGGGTCGATGTGGGATGTGTGTAAGGCTGAACGTTATAACAATACTAAAACATAATGGTGACATACAGACAAGAGAGACTAGGTTAGATGACTTACAGACAAGAGACTAGGTTAGGTGACTTACAGACAAGAGAGACTAGGTAAGATGACTTACAGACAAGAGAGACTAGTTTAGATGACTTACAGACAACAGAAACTAGGTTAGGTGACTTACAGACAACGGAGACTAGTTTAGATGACTTACAGACAACAGAAACTAGGTTAGGTGACTTACAGACAACGGAGACTAGTTTAGATGACTTACAGACAACAGAAACTAGGTTAGGTGACTTACAGAAAACGGAGACTTTGGTCTTGGAGAAGCTGGCTGCTGTCTCCCCATCCACCCGCACCCTCAGGCCATACCACACGTGATACTCCTCCCCCTTTTCGAGCGGAGCGTTGTAGAAGCCGTTGTACGTCTTGTTATCACCCACCTGCCGATATACAAGTCATTCCGGTAATTAAATCACTAAGAAGCACTCAAAAAGTTCATGGAGGTGATATTGAATGGAGGTGATATTGAATGGAGTGAGATTTTAGGGTTTAACATTGGCTTCAATAACAAAGTGGTATTGGGAAGAAAAAGAAAAGTAAATGAATGATTTGGATATGATGTCCTCCAAAATCAACAAGTGCTAGTGTCCTGTTAAAACCCTTTACTTACCTTGTCAAAATCAACAGGGTGAGTAACACAATGCCAACAACTTATATTCAAGTTTGGAATTGGTGAATGCTAAAACATGGAATTTTATAGTTGTGAATAAAAATTATAGGATACTGTGAATAAATTTGAGGACAAGTGGAATTTAAGAAGCTCAGATATCATTCCCCATTACTGTCTTTCAGTTCTCAAAAGCAAAGAGCATCATTATTCATCTCTCGACACAGTAAACATTTATATCCAATTATTCTGTTCCTATTAAAAAACACCAGAAGAAAGGCCAACACTTGCTGGATGCAATGAATGCAAGATGGTAACCTTCCAAACAAGGATAATCAGTACTTATGTTGTTCTCTTAAGAAATCCATCTGGAAGGTAAGTATATTTGGGTTTACTGCCACACAAACACAACTAATTTATATGGTGCCCTCAAAGTTGGGGCGAATACCAGAAACTATAGAGCTTTCGTGACAAAAATGAAAGCCACCTGGAAGTGTGTGGCCTCTGTGATGTCTGGAAATTGAGCGGTGATGTAGCAGTTGTAGCTCAGTATCTTGGCTGTTTCATAGTCTTGTAACTGATCGATGGAGAGGTTGCAGGGGGAGGGGGCTGCACGTCGCTGACGTCCCCCGTAGAGACTCACTTTTAGATGCTCCACCACAACCTGGTACATCCTGTAAACAGGCACGGTGGGTTAAAGGCGAGACATACATGTAGTGATACACAGGCATGGTGGGTTAAAGGCGAAACAGACATGTAGTGATACACAGGCACAGTGGGTTAAAGGCGAGACGGACATGCAGTGATACACAGGCACAGTGGGTTAAATGAGAGACAGACATGTAGTGATACGCAGGCACGATGGGCTAAAGGCAAGACAGACATGTCCTGATACAGAGATGTGATGGGCTAAAGGCGAGACAGACATGTAGTGATACACAGGCACGTTGGGTTAAAGGCAAGACAGACATGTAGTGATACACAGGCACAGTGGGTTAAAGGCGAGACATACATGTAGTTATACACAGGCACGGTGGGTTAAAGGCAAGACAGACATGTCCTGATACAGAGATGTGATGGGCTAAAGGCGAGACAGACATGTAGTGATACACAGGCACGTTGGGTTAAAAGGCAAGACAGACATGTAGTGATACACAGGCACGTTGGGCTAAAGGCGAGACAGACATGTAGTGATACACAGGCACGTTGGGTTAAAAGGCAAGACAGACATGTAGTGATACACAGGCACGTTGGGCTAAAGGCGAGACAGACATGTAATGATACACAGGCACGTTGGGTTAAAGGCGAGACAGACACGTAGTGATACACAGGCACGTTGGGCTAAAGGCGAGGCAGACATGTAGTGATACACAGGTACGATGGGTTAAAGGAGGGACAGTCTTTTCCTGATACACAGGTGTGATGGGTTTAAGGAGGGACAGACATGGTGAGATGGGTTAAAGTATGTTTCCTGATGCACACAGACAAAGTAGATTAATGAGGACATGGAATGAATGGATGGATGGTGTTAGCTTCTTTCCTGATGGGAAAACCGTTAAGAGTTACGTAAAGCAAGAAATGATATACTTCCCATACTTCAATTAAATCCATTCAATTAAGCAATGACAGATGTTGAATGAAACAAAGGCTTCAAGTTCCTGAATAGTAATCGTTAATAGACGCTGGTAGATAATGCATTGAAGTTTTTCCCATATTTAAACTGTCAAGGTGTGTTAAAGTCAATTTCCTGATGAACAAGAGGCCAACAGACCTTGAAGCTATGCTGCTTTTGAGATGATTTTTTTCAAGCACAAGTTATGACAAGATTGAATCATGAAAACACATTAGGTTTAAATGGAGAATGCAACTTTCATTATAAAGAACCATTCAAACAAGAAGTCTTATTCGGGGCAACTAGCTTGCTTTACAAGAAAACTTGACCAGAAAAGTGTATGGACGGACTGATGGCTGGATGAAGAGGACATGCAGACTGATGGCAGAGTGAAAGTATACGATAAGATTTGCTGAATATAATTCCCCACTGCCATCACAGAGGACGAGATTTTTCACATGTTTCTCTAATGACTCGTGTCAAAGGTCATGTGGGGCTGATTTTTTTGTTTGCAAGAAACAGGCAAGGTAGCTTGCTTGATAACAAAAAGTGCCACACAAAGTTTACGGGACACAGGATCATATGTATACGATAAGCTCTGCTCAAGAGCACAACTTAAAAACCAAGTTGTAATAGATGATGAAATGAAATACTGCAGGCATTCTGCACATTTAAGATGACAGCATAGATACAGTGTGTTAAAGAGAAGCAACTATGCCGCAGCACATCTCCTGGTCACTCACTGTTCCTCCACCTCCATGTCGAGCTGTACTGGCTCAATGATCACCTCAACAGTATTGTCCGCGGGCAGTTTGGTCTCCACCAGGAGTGGAACAGAAGGCTTCACCCAGACTGTAACATACAGGTGGTAAGACAATGAAGTACTTGTATACAGGGATCTTTTTTAAAAACAGAGACACCTTGACATAACCCAATCTATGGGGTCCATGCCATTAACGAAAGATACAGGGTCGGGCTAGATCTGAATAGATAGTTTGTTGCGAAATAGAGAGGGACTAAGGATGCTATAGCAGATATGTGCTCAGGTGATAGGCATTGTTTGACTGGAGTGGCCGCCATGGGTACACCACCCTGTTCACTTACGTTCAGGCTTCGTCCAGAAGACCTTCATCAATCCCGGGCCGTACCCTTTCTCTGTACGGGCCTGTACATCACATGTGTATTTGGTCCCTGGCTTGAGTCCATCGATGAGGATGCTGGTGACTGTCGGAGGTCCATCCTTGTTGACTGGGTTAGTGATGGCAAGGCCTACACTGGCATAGCATGACACCTAGAGGACACAAAGAGACAAGGCTATATACTAAGCCCAGGGTTGAAAGTGAACAACACCAATGAGCAATCATGTCAGAGCATTCACCTTGTAGTCGACGAGGATGCCCTTGATCTGATTGGGAGGATGCCATGAGAATGTGATGGTAGTGGATGAGCGCGATGTGTTTGTGAAGCCAAGCGGCTGCGAGGGCACTGTTGGCAGAACAGACAAGTTGACAACAGCAATGATGATTAAGACAACAATGATCATGGCAACAACAACGAAGAAAGCTAGGACAACAACAATGATGATGGCATGGAATTTTGGAAAATCTCTCTTGTAATTCCCAGCAGACACTCACAGTCGACATCAGTAACGCTGACCACCGGTTCTGACCAGGGCCCTCCTCCCATCTTGGTGTAAGCCCTCAACTAGAGTACAAACAAGTTGGATCACAACCGCTGGTTGAGAAAATACAATTGACTACATTCATTCAAAGGTTAATGTTTAAAGAGTATCATGCAGAAAACACAACCACTTTAAAAAGCTAATATTCTAACAGAGTGATGGGCGCGACATCCTGCCAACAACACTGAAGACAGGCTCTGGTCCTATGTGGAGGATGTCTTACTAGAAGAGGCACCTACTAGTATTTATGGGTTTGGGCTTCGTATATTTTTCTGTATAAGAGGAACGGTAAGAAGGCGATAAATTCCTCTGAAGCCATGATGTGTTGGTTATTGATACGTGTGTGGTTTGATGAGAACTCACCCTGATAAAGTATGTGGTCTCTGCTGTCAGGTTGCGTAGGGTGTAGGTGAGAGGCGGGGTAGGTGGCAACTCCACCACGGTCACTTCTTCAGACGACGATGTATAGAACTTGACATCATACCGTGTCACGACACCATTGGGTGAGCCCGGTGGCTCCCACACGACCGTCACATGCTCGCTGCTGCTTTCTGTACACAAAATGCCTTTGACCCCCGATGGGGTGCTCTCTAAGGTGGTGAAGGTCACTTTGGAAGTAGGACCACCGTAGCGGTTGTTGGCGAACGACAGGCTGATTTCATAGCGGGTGTGGGGCACGAGCTCAGAGAGCCACATCTCCGTGAAGTTGCCCACAGAGTTTCCCTGTTCCATCATATCCCTGTTGATGTTACGGAGGCGGAATTGGTAGCCAGCGTACTCGCCGTTTTGGGAGGAGCAGGGGATGGGGTCCCAGGAGAAGAAGGCTTGGTCCGCTTGAATACTGCTCACCTTGAAGTTCTGTATCTCGGCCGAGGGGGCTATAAGGTAAAGCAATTGTTATTTACATTGCAAAGGTTAAAATAATAATGATGACAATAATGATTGAATGCCTCTATCAACCTGTAAGGTAGCATGAAGATGGTGAAGGGTGATCAATATGATGATAGAGCGTTAATGATTATGGTGAATGGACACAATGATTAAAGACATCATTATCCACACAGCATCACTGCAGGGTAAGTAAGTCTGCCACTCAAATAACCACAGATTCAACTTCATCATAATTGCTGGGCAAGTAAGTCTCAATCACACAAATAATCTATCATACAGCTTAAGAAAACTAACAGTTATTTACACTAGAACATTTGTCTTCATTTTTTTTTATTGCAAATCTCCCATTTATAAATATGGAACTAGTTAAGATACAACTCGACACAAACCTGTTGGCCATACTAGTTTTGAGGACCCAGTCTACTGGGGTCAAAGTTTAACAGCAAGAGAGAATGATAATGGAGAATGGACAAGACCCAAGTACCTGCGGCTTGTGTCCTGGCCCTCACTGACGCCGTATCTCCCTTGCCAGCCATTGTCTCAGCCCAGATCTTGACCTGGTAGGAGGAGTATGGTTCTAGATCTGTGATCTCCGTCCAGGTATGAGACGAGTTGATGTCTATACGGGGACTCCATTGCTCACTTTCCTCCGGCTGAATATTAAATTCAATGTTTCTTATCATGCTTTATTCAATAAGAGCTGACCTCCATATAACTGAAGATATAACCAAAGAGAAGGTCATTTACTGGGTTACTATCACAGCAATATTGAAATAGAATCACAGAATTACTGACATTCCACAACCCCATGAGTTGCAATCACAGGAATAATGCAAACCCACGACACTGTTAATTTACTATGCATATTTGTATTCTGGCAAATAAATAAATTGGTCTCTCTGTCTGTCTGTCAATGAATGAATGAATGAATGAATGAATGAATGAATGAATGAATGTGTAACTACTACAGACATACCATGCTACCAATCATAAGACCCACAACCACAGATATTTACAACCACAAAAATACTGACTGACAACCAAACAAATACTGACACTTCAAATAGTAACCAGTGATAGTGGCATGTACAGAATGGTCTCAAAACTCACTGGACAGTTGCTGATTCTGAGGGCCTTGTAGCGCAGGATGTAGACGAGTATATCTCCGTTAGGCTGGATGGGGTGCTCCCATGAGATGCGGAGAGAGGTGGCTGATACTAGCGATGCTTTGAGTGAGTGTACAGTGCCAGATCCTGTCAGTGAAAGATTGAACATTCCAGTGTGAGAGGTGGTTGTGGTTGTAGGTTATTGTATATGTGAAGTGTCAATTGGAGAAATATAACTTCTGGAAGAACACATCCTTAAAAAGTAGACTAATGGTGATTAAAGAGTGATTTGAGGACCCACTGGCAATATGGCAAATGCTCAGAGCAGACTGATTTCGAGCTAACTGATTTCACAAGTATTCAGTGCCAACAGGTATACAACCCACAAAAAAACCTACATACCCACTGCAAATAAAGCATCAAGTACTTGACCCCAATTACCAATTATTCACAGCCAATAAAGCAACTAGTACTCAACCCCAACTACAAGTACTCAAAGCCAATAAAGCAACTAGTACTCAACCCCAACTACAAGTACTCAAAGCCAATAAAGCAACTAGTACTCAACCCCAACTACCAAGTACTCAAAGCCAATAAAGCAACTAGTACTCAACTCCAACTATGAAGTACTCACAGCCAATAAAGCAACTGGTACTCACTGCCAATAAGGCATTAAGAACTCTACCACAAATACCAAGTATTCAATGCCAATAAAGCAACAAATACTCATCTACAACAACCAGGATCCCACCGCCAATTAAGCAAAAATTTCTCAACAAATTTAACAATACTAACTGCCGATAATGCAACACTGTAAACAACCTCTTACTGCCACCAAGATATAACATAACCTCCCCCACCCCCACCAAAACAATCATCAAGTACGAAAAATAGGTACTAACTTCCAATGAAGCTGTCGGTGTGGATCTCACTCTCCAGCCCTACATTGTTCACCATACTGACACCCAGAGTCATGTTCCTGTAGGGACTGGGGTTGCACAGTGAGAAGTTGAGGTCAGTGGTTTCACTCAGTAAAGTCTTGCCCCTGTCTAACTTGTACACCCTGTACCTGACGATGCTGTCACAGCCCCACACCACCTTGCTAGGAAGCTGTGGAGTGCAGAGAACAATGCATATAAACCAGGGAATGGTTCACATCCATAATGCTGAAAACAGGAGATTTGGAGGGAGATGTTACCTTCCAGGTGAAGCTGAGACAGGATTCAGGAGTGCTGTCAGACGTGGTGGCAGAGGAGGAGGGCCCCTGGGGCAGTTGAGACCAGGGCACCTCCACCACATGCACATCATCGGGACCAGAGAGCGGGTCTGGTACACAGTGGGGTGGCAATCACATGGTAACATAGTTACATTAGGTTCAAAGTTTACTCAAAGGCGCTCACTGCTTACTAAATGACATATCACAGTTTGTGTCACTGCTTACTAAATGACATATCACACGTTGTGTCACTGCTTGCTAAATGATATAACTCAAGTTGTGACACTTACTAAATGACTCAACTTATTTTGTGTAATCTCTTATTACATCACATGGCTCATTTTGTGTCACTGCTTACTAAATGACATATCTCACTTTGTGTCAATGCTCACTACACAACATAGACCAGTCCATGGTGTCATGACTCACTTTATGTCAAAAATATCAATTATTGACATATTTCACTCAATGTCATAGCTGACTAAGGATACAAAGGTAAAGCATTAAAACTTGCATCACGAACCCCCAAACCGACATGGGAAGCACCACTCACTTCCACAGGTGGAGGTGTTGAGGGCTGGGGATGCGAACCCCACGATGCCCGTCTCGTGTACCGGCAGAACTCTGATGTGGTACATCTGGCCACGTGACAGGTCCTCAATACGAGCAGTCGTCTCACCATGGGGCACGTGTTGGGTGTTCCACCCAAACTCCTGGTCAGCAAAGAGTAGGTGTTTCAAGAGAGATAAGACATTACAAGACATGGGGGAAAGGCGATGTGGGAACTTGGAAGTGATGAGAATGATGGGTGGTGGTGATGATGATGATGATGATGATGATGATGATGAGTATGTGTGCCCCTTTGAAATTGATTAACTAACCTCTTGATCAGGCTGTCTGGGTCTGAAATACACGAGATAGGCTGTCACCGGACCATCTCCAATGTCCGGGGGTTTTTGCCAAGCTTGCCAGTGGATGCTGACCCACGCCTGGTCACGGGTGTCCAGGACAGGTGCAGTTGTCATGGTGGGCACCTCTGAGAGAGGAACAAGGAACAGATCAGGAGGATGTCATTAGCAGATGTGTATGCGGTGATGGTAGAAAAGATACATAGGAATTGTGTGTTACTTAGGAATGGACCAATTAGCCATCTAACATGGAATTCATCTAATGAAAACAATATTGAAATGATGACAATAACACAATTGTGGCGCTGTTCCATTAAGGTCCCAACTGCTGATCGCGACTCAAGTCGTTTTGCCAGGTGGGTTGATCACATGTGCGTTTGTTTATGTTTAGAGGCCATGATGTGGCTAAAAAAATAGCTTCTAGATGGTCTGTGATTGGAAAGTTATTCCAATTGATATAAATAGATCATAACTGAGGTGCGCAGTTAACTTCGTGGGTGACATGGTGTACCCTGTATATGTTAACATGAACACGCAGGGTGTTTACAAAGACAAGGATAGTGGTGGGACATTACATGGTTTTGATGAATCGGAAAATGCAGTTTAGAACATTGGTTAACTGCCTATAGACGATTTTACACCAGTGGTCGATAGGTATTTACCCATGACTTGGAGCATGGGTGGACCTAGATTATACAGATGCAATTGTATAAATGTTCCAAATAGCTACTGTTGATACTTCTGAAGATACATTAATTCGAGATTACCACTTCTATTTTACAACATTTTCGAAAATGATTTCAGCACTTGCAGACCACATTCTGCAGATTGTTATAGCAGTCTTGTATACCTCTGATCCTCATCTTAGGTCCCATTAAGATGGCAAAATTCATAAGAAAGGCATATATCAATGGCATGGTTGTATGATAGCAACAAAAAATGTTTGTTAACTCTGATTAGTTGTATTTGCTAGTATGTATAACATTTATATGAAAATCTAACTTTACCCCCCAAAAAACCCAACATCCCAGTTGGTTCATTCAAACAATGTTGGCAAACAGTGGAAACATAAAATGACAGAATAAAGATTAGTCATTGTCATGTAATACAATGACCTCTTCGGCCACAGTCAGATGTTGACTTATGATATTTACACTGCAGACACAGATCTTGCTATGCACATATTGCAGAATCAGGTTCAATTCAATAACAATTCACATACACAAAACATAACATTAAGAGAGAATCAGTACACGCACCTATAGAGCAGTCTTCTCCAGCAAATCCCTTGAGACATCCTGATGTACAGTGTCCGGTTGATTTGTCACACACCTCCTCCTCGTCAAGACAGTTACACTCCTGGCTGCATCCTCGACCAAACTGACCGTCCTGACATTCTGTTGACCGCCCAAGAATACCATAAAATGATAGCTGGGTAGCGTACTGATGCCTCGACCACAGGCACTTGGTTCCCTTAGTCTGGCACTTAAGTGCTGAGTCGACATATATGTGATATATATATATATATATATATATATATATATATATATATATATATATATATATATATATATATATATGTGTGTGTGTGTGTGTGTGTGTGTACATCCCATCTTTGATATTTGTATGATTTATAATACAAAATTACATGATAGGTGTCCCTGCCATCAAACTAACATACTGTCAACATGAAGAGGGTCAGATAAAACGGAGGTCCAGCTTCACTGATCTGAAATCCTTGCACAAGCTGTCATTGAATTTTGCCCAAATATTAAAACACCCATGTTAGTTTGCAAACAAAGCGCTTTTAGATTTGCTAAGAGGGCTCACGACAACACACTTTGTGTGGAAAACTTCTTGGCATTGCATCCTTAAGATGGCAATACCCTAAAAGTAAATGATAGCCCCTGCTACTCCACAGGAACTTAAAACGCCCCTCTAAGATATAGCCTTTATATATTGAAGGAGGGTCATTTTAAGGCTTGACAGCCTGTTCATCCCTGTCATTGGTTGGACATCAATGCAGGGCGGTACTGCAGAAGTATTACAAGGTTTCCAGGGCAGACAAACTATCAACGCAACATAAAAAGCATCGCAATAGACAGATGGAGTTGCACTTCCCTCAACATAAAATTCCTCCATTATCACTCTTAGCCAGATATATATATATATATTCTTCTATAAAACATTTTAAGATCCTTCTGGCGTGATGAGGTTAAAGACTCTAGTCACCTTGCTGACAGTCAGGTCCCTGCCATGAACTAGCACAGCCATCTGGACACTGGCCAGTTGTAGCATCGCACAGCTGGTCATCATGGCAATGACAGACGTTCTCACAGAAGGTGCCAAACCTTCCCTGAACGCATTCTGAAAGGTCAAGGACAAATGACACACCATGCCATAACTGGAGTAACACAGGAAATTAACAGGGGAACAGTTTACTGGTATAGTAGATGAAACTGGAAATGGGGTTGGTACATTCATAGTGTAATAAAGGAGTTACCCCTGAATGCTCCATGGTAAATAATAACCAACAGCAGAGGGTCGTTTTGTAAAGGGCAAAGGATGTCAAAAATGAGGAATTGTGTTGCGTGTTACATAAAAACCAACCAGCACAAGTTGAGCATGCAGGTCTTAAGATAGTGTTTCAATAACGATCACTTGAGAGATAGCGATAGTTGTTGTGATGCATGAAGCATAGATATAGCCAAAACGAGACAAGCTCACTTGTCAACTTATGTGGTATATTGATGATATTACTTCTTCAAGCTGCCACATGAGAATCATTTGGCCATATGGATTGCTTCATGTGGATTAATTATCAGTTATTGCAAAGGTGAGTCGAAGGTCGGGCACACCAGCAATCACATGCTTTCACTCACTTATATGACCTAATATACTGGCACGCAAGTAAACACACTCACGAGACAGACAAATACAAACACGCACACACATACAATGCTGAGTCCTATGTAAGGCCAAGAGTAAATGCCTGGCACTTAGTACCTACTAGCATATAGACAAGGCATAGCACCTATAGCCCAATAAATTAGCCTATAAAATGCCGAAACTCACCTTGACAGTTGTCGCCGGTCCAGCGCGGATGACAACCGGACACAGGACAGCTGCCTGTGACCTCCTCACACTGCTCCTCACGGTCCAGACAGTGACATTCTCCCTCACAGTTCACTCCATAACGTCCCAGCAGGCACTCTGACACATCAATGTTCAATTGGTCAGTGGGCAACTCAGATGACCAGTTGTCAGTGTAAGGTTCATCGGAATAAGGCTTGTCTGCATTAGGCCTGTCGGTATAAGACTTGTCAGTATCAGGCCAGTCAGTAAGAGCCTTATTTATATAAGGCTGGCCAGTATTAGACTTGTTGGTATAACTATAAGGCTGGTCAGTAAGAGCCTTATTTATATAAGGCTGGCCAGTATTAGACTTGTTGGTATAAGACTGGTCAGTAAGAGCCTTATTTATATAAGGCTGGTCAGTATTAGACTGGTTGGTATAAGGCTGGTCAGTTAGAGCCTTATTAGTATAATGCTGGTCAGTAAGAGCCTTATTTATATAAGGCTGGTCAGTATTAGACTGGTTGGTATAAGGCTGGTCAGTTAGAGCCTTATTAGTATAATGCTGGTCAGTAAGAGCCTTGTTTGTATAAGGCTGGTCAGTAACACCCTTATTTGTAAAAGGCTGGTCTGTAAGAGCCTTATTTGTATGAGGCTGGTCAGTTAGAGCCTTATTAGTATAATGCTGGTCAGTAGTAGACTGGTTGGTATAAGGCTGGTCTGTAAGAGCCTTATTTGTATGAGGCTGGTCAGTAGTAGACTGGTTGGTATAAGGCTGGTCAGTAAGAGCCTTATTTGTATAATGCTGGTCAGTAGTAGACTGGTTGGTATAAGGCTGGTCGGTATAAGGCTTGGTAATGTAAGGCTGGTCAGTGCCAAGTTTGTCAGAACTAAAGTTCTGACTCAGAGAACCTGTCACCAGGCTAGATCCACACAAGAAGTATATCACAAACATAGTGGTCCACCTGATGTTAATCCTGCAAGTGCATCGCTTCAACGAGCTGTAACTGAAATGACACAACCTGCAAAGCTCCTGCCACCATGTTCTCAACGATCTATTGACAAATGTCATAGATAAAAGAGTGAGAGAAAGAGAAGAGGGGTGGGTGGGTCTATGATTGTGAAATGAGATATATTGCCCCAACCACCATACATACACACTATCCAGCCCCAACACGCCACTGATACAATTCACAGCAACCCCCGCTAATCACCTCCCTCATTTATCACCTGAGCAATGACACTCCACTAACCTTCCTTCATCTCTAATCATCTCGCTGCTACTTCAGCCACACGGCTGCCACCAACACACCACACAGAGCCACTCCACTGATAACACTTATCACTCTCAGTATCCTCCACAAGTCGCTAATGCTGAACACACTCTATGCAAGAGGTATCTTATTAAGAAGAGCCTTTATGGTTCTTTTATCTCAGCACTTTGGTTCTAGTCTCAGAAGTCAAAGGGCATTCAATCTCATGTATATGGGATTGGTAACAAATTATGACCATTGTGATGATGACGATGATGATGATGATGATGATGTACCATATTATAAAATGGTCAACAGAGGGGAAGATACAGCATTCACAGTCTCTGACACACACGCTTGTTGTTGAAGCTCAAATTCAAATGGGAGCAAGTCAAAATGGACTAGGCATGACTTACCACACTGGCGCAACTGACAGTCACCCCACTGACGACGAGAGGACCCGGCTAGCGTGTAGTAGCACCAGGGTCGCTGGTCGTGAGGGGAGGGGTTACGGCAATAACTCCCAGCCAAGGTGATGTTTTTTTCAGGAAAGCCATCAGCAGAGTAGGCCCTCTGCTGGCTCCAGCTGGCACAGCTGTCTCCTTGTTCTGTCACTGTGACGAGCCCCATGTAAGCCGTACCTTTACGGTCATTGTAGGTGCAGTCCATCTCTGAAAGGAACAAGAGCATCATAATGAACCAATAGGCAGAAATGAGCTATATCACCAAAATGAGCTACTATATCATGACAGCTAATTACACCAAATTCAACATTCACGGTCAATTGAGTCTTCTTTGCTGTAATGGACTAATAATGGTGAAATTATTGAACATTATTATTGAGCGATAAGCAGTTGCACTTTGCTTCATGATCAATATAACACACACACACTTCAATAGTTGGCAAAGAAACATGACAGTTACAGTCAAACTGAACACTTACCCAATGTACTGGCAATCCATATTTTGGCAACTCAAATGTTGCTGGTAAGTTACACAGATATTTAACAACAACCTTAACCAACAAAACTGGGTAACTGTCAAAATCAGTGACTATTTTGTGGTTCTGTATTGAGCGACAATCGTGCACCGTTATGACTACTACATAGTCAATTGCCATCATAGCGGATACTTTGTCTACACTATTTTATTACAACAAATGATGACTCCTACTTCATTCTGCCATATCATATACCAAAGCAAACATTAGTATAACCCAATCAATCGATTATCTACAAGCTGTTAAACAATATGAATAATGAATCTAACAGGATCCATTTTGAATAATTGCTTCATTGGTTGGATGGGGGGTGAAGGATGGCTTTGCCAAGTTCACGCCAGAGGCTTTGTTGATGATAATGGAATTGATACTGCCACTAACACCTGTCTATCTCATGATTGATGTTTGATGTTATAAGTAGTGGACAGGTATTCTGATGACTTTATGAGTCCATTGACAGGTCATCTGAATCATGTGATAAGTGGAATGAAGGTAAATTTGACAGATAATTTATGACAGTCGAGGCTGGCTTAGTGTAGGGTCATTTTACGAGAGTGAAGAATAATTGAGACAGCGATAAGAAGGAAGATGGCAATGATGATGACTATGATGATGATCACAATAATGATCATGACAACAATGCAGAACAAATCTCTAATTCCAAATAATCATGAGAGTTTTAATAATCATGATTCCAAATGATCTCAATGATCTCATACTGATGATTCTGATGATAGGGAGATAATGAAAACAACCATGATAATTCTAATGACCATGATGATAATAAGAAGCAGTGGTTCAAGCTAGCATCTACCATAGAGCATCGACAACAACCCGCTCCTCTTATTGGTAACACATGTTACAAACTACTTCTCAATGACATCAGGCCCACATACCACAGTATCCCTGTAGCACCAGAGATAATCCATACAGCACCCACAATTAGGAGCACATGCTAGACACAGCCAAGGTGCTGCACAGAACCAAGGCCCACTTTACACTACTGATAAGTTATCACATGGAATGCTGGCTCTAGGATGGGGTGGGATGCGGGCGAGGTTTGCCGGGCTGGTTAGATGTGAGAATGGGGAGAAGAAGATGGAGTTGTAGGTGGGCGGGAGCCCGGGGTATCGGGGTCACCGGGGTAAAGAATGCTGAGGGACAGACCTGTTCTATGCGGTGTGTGTGAGAGTTAAGTTAACACAGATGGAGTTGAGAGCTGAGAGAAAGCACAGTTACTGAAATGTATATGGTAAGGAATGAGGCAGGTGGTGAGGAATGAGGGAGGTGGTGAGGGATGAGAGAGACGTGAAGGAGGTGGTGAGGGATGATTGAGGTGGTGAGAGATGAGGGATGATTGAGGTGGTGAGGGATGATTGAGGTGGTGAGGGATGATTGAGGTGGTGAGGGATGAGGGATGTGGTGAGGGATGTGGTGAGGGATGAGGGAGGTGGTGAGGGATGAGGGAGGTGGTGAGGGATGAGAGAGACGTGAAGGAGGTGGTGAGGGATGATTGAGGTGGTGAGAGATGAGGGATGATTGAGGTGGTGAGGGATGATTGAGGTGGTGAGGGATGATTGAGGTGGTGAGGGATGTGGTGAGGGATGAGGGAGGTGGTGAGGGATGAGGGATGATTGAGGTGGTGAGGGAGTTGGGGAGAGATGAGGTAGGGATGATTGAGGTGGTGACGGAGGTGGTGAGGAAGACAACAGTAGTGAATCAAACTAAGACCAGACTTTTGCACCAAACAGAGACAAGATTTGGGTACCGACCAGAGACAAGACTTGGGTACCAACCAGAGACAAGATTTGGGTACCAAACTAAGACCAGACTTGTGCACCAAACAGAGACAAGATTTGGGTACCAACCAGAGACAATATTTGGGTACCAACCAGAGACCAGATTTAGGTACCAAACTAAGACCAGACTTGTGAGCCAAATAGAGAAAAGATTTTTGTATCAAAGAACTACAAGATTTGTGTAAAAAAAAGATTTATGTTTCAAACTTAAAAAAGATATGTGTACCAAACATAGAAAAGATTTGTGTTTTAAACAAAGACAAGGTTTGTGTACCAAACTGAGACTGACAAAGGATTGATGTATCAAACTTGACATAGGAATTGCACATGACGCTTCATATGTAGGTAGTTAAGCATTGAACACAGTTACAAGCGTGATCACAATTCACAACAAAGGATCAAAGCTTCTCACTCTCATTCAACACCATTTATAAGCCATCTAACACTCTACTCACCCAACAGACATCCCACACCCCAGCTGTTAGCTTGGCATGTCGTGTCACAAACACCTGTCACACTGTCACAACTACCACCATTCTCACAGTGACAGGGGAACTGGCAGCCCCAGCCAAAGTATCCATGCTTGCATCCTGAAACAATAGAAGATGGTCAAAGCAAAAATTTCTGTTCAAGTCATACAGAGACAGTGAAATACTAGCTAAATGCTGATCAATGGATCTTGTGATCACAATTTGCTTTTTGCAGCTTAAAACCGATATGCTATTTAAGAAATACTTATGGGTGCTGGTCGAGGACTACTGGGGAGCAATTGCATCCACGCTAAGTGCCATCACCCATGGACATTAACCTGTTTCCAATAACGTGCTACTAATGACCCATGAGACCTTACCTCTGTGGAAACACTTGAGGCTCTCCTGAGATACCTGGTCATCCCAGCAGCAGTTGTTAGCCTCACACGCCTCCTTACTGTCTCCTTCACAGGGATTTCGACCTTCCTCATGGACCACCGGGCACTGGCCTGTATCTGGAACAGTTAGACATGACGGTCAGAGTGGTGTGTGGGTAAGTCAGTGGCTAGAGTGGAGATTAGGATTTAATGAACTGAATGGCTTGTTTACTCACAAAGGTTGTGAGTTAGAGTGAGTGGAGAGGGGGGAGGGGGGGTGAAAGAGGGAGATAAAACAGAGAAAAATAAGAAATGGAGAGAGTGGGGTGGAGCATGAGAGATCAAGGGCAAGAGAGATAAAGGAAGAGAAAAACAACAGATGAAAAATGAGTTATAGGAGACATCTATGATGATGTGAATACAATATCAGAGCAAGGGTCGTACTCTGATTCACCCAAAGTTGAACGGAATTATTAAAGAGAGAATGAGCAACTATAGTACTCTCACAAGAGTCTGAATGACAACAACTATAGTACTCTCACAAGTCTGAATAACAACAACTATAGTACTCTCACAAGAATCTGAATAACAACAACTATAGTACTCTCACAAGATTCTGAATAACAGCAACTATAGTACTCTCACAAGAATCTGAATAACAACAACTATAGTACTCTCACAAGATTCTGAATAACAGCAACTATAGTACTCTCACAAGAATCTGAATAACAACAACTATAGTACTCTCACAAGAATCTGAATAACAACAACTATAGTACTCTCACAAGTCTGAATAACAACAACTATAGTACTCTCACAAGAATCTGAATAACAACTATAGTACTCTCACAAGATTCTGAATAACAGCAACTATAGTACTCTCACAAGAATCTGAATAACAACAACTATAGTACTCTCACAAGATTCTGAATAACAGCAACTATAGTACTCTCACAAGAATCTGAATAACAACAACTATAGTACTCTCACAAGAATCTGAATAACAACAACTATAGTACTCACACAAGAATCTGAATAACAGCAACTATAGTACTCTCACAAGAGTCTGAATGACAACAACTATAGTACTCTCACAAGAATCTGAATAACAACAACTATAGTACTCTCACAAGAATCTGAATAACAACAACTATAGTACTCTCGCAAGAATCTGAATAACAACAACTATAGTACTCTCACAAGAATCTGAATAACAACAACTATAGTACTCACACAAGAATCTGAATAACAGCAACTACAGCACTCTCACAAGAATCTGAATAACAACAACTATAGTACTCACACAAGAATCTGAATAACAGCAACTACAGCACTCTCACCAGAATATGAATAAAAGCAACTACAGCACTCTCACAAGAATCTGAATAACAACAACTATAGTACTCTCACAAGAATCTGAATAACAGCAACTATAGCACTCACACAAACTTGACAAGAATCTGAATAACAAATATTCAATATTGCATACAAGGGTACTTGTTAAGTTCTGAAATGTAACAGCTGGCTGCTGTCTGGTCAGTGATGAAATAATTATTTCTGTAATATTCAGTGCCATCAAAAGAACCTGAAGCCAGAATTGCAAAAAACAACCCATGCTGACTGTCCTTGTGACATGGCGAGAATGTATGGATAGTCATGAAAAATGTAGGGAATTGGGATGCATATAAATGCAGATGCTGCAACTTAGTGAGTTATGTTGCTGTGGAAACAAGTGACAGAGAAAAAGTAACCAACACAGGAATATGAGGCAGTCCAAGCCTTTATGATTTTTTTATCATTATGACCAAAGATACAGGTTTATGTCATAATGATGGGAATCATAGTGATCGTATCCGAGCGCCAACGGATGCTGTTGACAATAAATAGCCATTATTATCTGTCGTTTCACCTTTGTCAGCGTCATATTTCAGCTTACAATAGGCGACCAATGGTTGGGTTGGGTTTTTGCGAATACCACAACACACTCGAGTCTTAACAAGCTACCTTCTTGCCTAGGCGCTGATATACTGAGTCATTTATGTGTGGCTGGTCACACGGGAAGTGTTTGTGCCATCACCTAGCGAAAGCATTACGCCCAAGCAGTCAAAGACAAAACCAAACATGCGGCAATCAAGACGGAAACGCAACAATCGTCATCCTAAGCTTACTTCTCGAGAACACAGGTTTTTGAAACCCGATTCAAAGATCGAGTTGGCGATTTAAGCGCGAATCAGTGAGCAGGCAGCCTGCCAGCTGAACTTTGAGCCAAATTCACGGGTATTCACGTATCGTCTGCTAATTTCAATGGAATGATCTAACATTTTTCTTGAGTCCCCTAACAGCTGGCTGATATTTTCTTAACGACACTTCTGATAAATGACAAGCGTTGACAGGTGGACGGTGGGTGATGTGCTGACTTGACAGTGCTGTTGACGGCAAAATAGTGGTTCTTGAGTGGTTGGGAAGATGATGTGATCTTATCTCGAGTGCGGACGAATGGGTCTCGTGAATTCTCGGGCGTTTATGGTCGAGGGAGGGTGGGTGATGGTTTCTGCATGTGTGTGACAGCGTCGGTATGTGTGTGCGGTGCACGTTAGGTGTTAGGTGAGTGAGGCACGTGTTTGTAGGGTGTTGTATGCGAGTACGTTTGTATAAACGTCCAGGGGTACTCGAGTCATAAATTCCCCCTCCTCGCTGGCTTCTAATATATCAAGAAGCCAGAGAGGAGTAGTGTTTAATGAATGCATTTGGGAAAGTCTCGATGCGTATGTATACGCGTGCGAACGTTTGGAATGCCATAGAGCGATACACGGCGATCCCAACCCATTAGCTTGAAGCCACGGCATTCGTGGGATGCTACCACTAGTCCTATTTGCTGTAGCACTTAACGAGTGACTCACGACATCCTACCCACAAACATCCATCCTTCCACTTACACGAACAATAACTTACCATTCTCGCTAACATGAAGAAGCCACCCAGAATGATCCCGGAACACCCCACACTTATAACAGATCCACCCTCAATCCCCACACACCCACAACTAACTCATATAGATCACAGCTGACCCACACTGTTCATCCGTCCATTTAACCTCTCCAGCCGTTGTAAAGCGCTACAAGCCGGACTTGAGACCCTAATATAGACTCCGCGGTATCGGTGAAGTGTGGGAACCACTCGAGATACAACAGCAGATGATAAGTACTATATCAGTTTCCATGACTTGTCAGGAATAGCGCCACCGCGTGATGAGACAGGAAACCTGGCTTTCTCGGCAGAGCAGAAAATTTGGCGCAGTTAACAGAAGAGCTGATGCAATGATCGTTTAAACGAAAAAAATCAGTGGGTATGAGGTTTCAGAGGTGTGGGAAGGTTTGACTGGCTATAAGTCGTGTGAAACAGTGCATATAAAAAATAAGATGTCATTCATATCAAGTTTTTGTTTTTCAGATGAGTAACTGTTGCATCAGCCAGTAAAGCTGGCATACAAACCACAGTATCGGCCAGTTAAACTGGCATACAAACCACAGTATCAGCCAGCTAAGCTGGCATACAAACCACATTATCGGCCAGTTAAACTGGCATACAAACCACAGTATCAGCCAGTTAAACTGGCACACAAACCACAGTATCAGCCAGTATAGCTAGCATACTAAAGTCACAGCACCAGCCAGTAAAACTATAAAACTTAAGTCACCATATTAGCTTGTTTAGCTGAGATACAAGTCACAGAATTAGCTAGTATAGCTTACTCAGTATCCACCAGCATGGCTAGCATCAGTCACAAACCCAGACAACAGACACCAGAACCCATCCTACATTCATTATGTACACAAGTACACTCAAGTTTCCCGGATAGGGTCCACAGCAACACCCATCAATCATAGCCTCAGATAACCACAATATCTGACTTGATTAATTGTTGCTTGCTATCTGTTGATATTTACCATGAGGTGATGGAACTAACATCCTGCAATATAGCTGATATTTCAACATTCCCCAACAGACCATATTCTCACTCAGTTAGGCAATAGGAAATATCACTCAGACCGCATAGTTGTTACACATATATGTTCAAACAACAACCACTTAATAGTATATAAATAACAACCAACCACATTATAGTACATACATAACAACAACCACATAATAGTATATAAATAACAACAACCACATAATAGTATATAAATAACAACAACCACATAATAGTATATAAATAACAACAACCACATAATATCAATTGAGACAATGCTCGACTTTTCGGCCGTTTGATTTGGAGGCTTTAAATTCAAATCCAGTAGATCAGAAATAATAATTTTGTACTGGATCTCATAATGATCCATTATCGGACTGATCATAGGACGCCACTGTGTTATATTCAACCCTAGTGACACGAATAATTGTCATATGATATGTTACAAGTTGAAGTAAATTATCATCAGAGCCATGAAAAGTGGGTAGTTGCCAAAGAAGTCATGAAACAGTCATTGTCAGGGCCATCATAAAACGATGATTGTCAGAGCAGACACAAGGCAGATGTCAGAAGAGTAGTTTCAAGTAAGTTATCATCAGTCAGGCCCATCTTCATTGACAGTCATCACGTGTTTACACGTCATACAATGGCGTTGAGAAAATAGTGACCCTTAGCTATATTTAAGTCAAATAGCATGATATGCCATAACTGAGTTTGGAATGATTTCTCTATCAGAATAACTGAAATCAATGCCAGGCATTGTCCATGTGTACTGTATTGGTTTTGAACCATACAGGAGCATACCTATCCAAATTGTCATTTGTTTTTTCTCCTCCATACTCATAATCACAAACCGTACTGGTGGCAGGATACTCACGTTAACTAGGGAATTGTGCTTGTTTTCCAGTACTAACATTGGAAATATTTGAAATGCAGTGAATCATTGTGGATAGAAATTTCGATATAATATGGTGACAGCTTGTATATAAGCAATATGGTGACAGCTTGTATATAAGCTATACATCGGATCAAATGGCATCATGGATAGACGCATTACCCGAGAAAGTTCAGTGCTATCTAAATATACCAATTGAATTAGTTCCACCAAGTTTGACTGTTGCCTTTACTACAGTCTCACTTCAGTTCATGAGCCGCAAAGACGAAACTGGATACCAAGTTTTAATTGCCTAGTACCTCCATTTTATGCTGTTGTTGAACTGCATATCATTCAATGAACCGCAGTGGAACTATTCAAACCTAAACAGATTAACATTTATGTTGCCAATTCTGGTTTCAAACTTTCAGGAGGCAACAACATTGTGGGACATAATTTGTTTGGTGTAATGTCCTAGCCAGGATTCCCAAACTACCCGTCCAACCCTTCCTATCCCCACCCATCCACCCCACCCCTCACTTATCCACCCCCTCACTCATCTCATCCACCCTACCCCCTCACTCATCTCATCCACCCTACCCCCTCACTCATCTCATCCACCCCACCCCTCACTCATCTCATCCACCCAAACCCCTCACTCACCTCATCCACCCTACCCCCTCACTCATCTCATCCGCCCCAACCCCCTCACTCAACCATTCCCTAACTTCATCAACAGGAAATGTGTAATGTGACCAATTTTAATTGGACTGGTCAACTGCTTTATGCCACGAAATGAATGCAGCTTCACAACAGGTGCCTTTTATCATATATGCTCTACCTATTCTAAAATGCAATGGCAAGTTCAGTGTGTCTAGCTGACACAAAGTGTGAAATGCTTTGACCGTCTGTCATGCTATTGCGATGCAGCATGTCAGCACGTGCATGAAGGACCATGTCAGCACGCGTATGAAGGACCATGTCAGCACGCGTATGAAGGACCATGTCAGGACACTTGGCTATGAAGTGAATAAAGTGAACGGTTGCTTGGCAACAACGAATCAACCAGACTCCCCATTTCCTGTCTGCTGACAAATTTTATAAAACCGCTTTTCCATCACATCCATCCTGTCTGGTTATTAATTAGTGAAAGAGGAGAAAATTGTGACGTTGACTGAATAGAATAAATGCCTGTTTTTTTTGTATTTTAGAATGACATGTTTTGTTGGTAATATTGAAATAAATGTTGCATATATAAACAAATTAAATATATAAAAAACGATAAAAGTGTGTTATACATATGTGTTTTTTACCATCATTTATAACTGAAAAAGTAGGGCCGGCAGAAAATTTGTAGGGCGGGTAGAATTTCAAGGTGACCTGCCCGCTTGGCCAACAATCTGGCTAATTACGAGCCCTGCACTTTCCAAAGATACCAAATGTCGCACAATGGTTGGTGATTACAGAACGCTTCTCAAAGCCAACACTAGCTTGTACACTTCAGCCACAATAAGGTAAACATCGACTCGGTGATTGAAATTGGGATTTGTGCACAAGTAGGGGGACAAAATCTTATATGTCACTATTGTGCGATAGAGGGTTACACATGGAGCATATTGATTTCGGGAAGTAAGTTAGTTAGTATAGACTTAAATAGGTTAAAGATGAACAAAGAGAAGGTGGATTAGTTGGTCAATGTTGTAACATAAATTCGCAAATTGATTACATGAGTCTACGTGTGAAAACATAAATAAAGAAACTAAAGTAACTTACGATTCTCTAATATGTTGTTAATTACACACCATTCAGTATAACTCAACAACAGACCACCCATATAACGTTATGATAAATATGATAATCCAGATGTCACGTTTCCCTGAGACTAAGATCAGTTCTCTATTCAGCCGTCACTGACTGTCTCAGTGTCTGTCAGTTATAAAAACATGCTTTTTCATAGCTCATTCATAATCGCTGGGTTATTCTTATGTGACAGCCAATAAAATATATTAATAATCGACTCACCAACGAATGTGAATATATTCCCGAGACATATAAACGTAAATGTGGTAAACTTCATGTTTTCAAGACTACCAAAACACTTTACACCCGAGATCACTTTAGCTTTATAATTACATCCGGTAGGTCACGTGACTTATCTGGTTCAAGAAGTGATCGTTCTTTTTTCGATAACGAATTCGAAAGCAAACCATTCGTAATCGCATTAATTGCACACAAATGGTCAATATCATCAGTAAGTAAATTTAGAGTTTTTTTAAATACTAACATGGTATTAGTTAAACGGTGAATACACAAGTTATTTGGAAATGGTGAAGTCTATAAGTATAAATCAATAAATGCATGGTCCTGGTAAATTTGACCACTGAGTGTTGACTTCATAACGTGAAATTACAGATCATAACGTTAAAAATTCGCAACAAAGCTGTGCAGTTCCAAGTCAGCAGTTCTTAGTCAGTCATACTCTTCTTCGGGTCAAATGGCTGCAGCCATGGATATTGATGACAATGTGCCGTCTTCATCCGACCCAGCTTCGGGAAAGAAAAGATTCGAAGTGAAAAAGGTAAAGACTGTATTGTAATTCGGCAAGCTGATACACTGATACAGGCCCACGGGAGAACTTGTGGCACCAGTGACGGTGTTCAGCAGTTCAGTGGGTTAGCAAGTTAGGCCAGATAGGGGGACTGAACTTGGAAAGGACCTATCATTTTTACACAAAACATTCGCTGCATTACTCTAATCAATTCAAACAAATTCACAATGTCATTGTTCGATAAGAATTCGTGTAAGTCGTTACAGAATACTGGTATAATAGCTCGGCATTCACAGCAATAATTCACATTTATTCTGTTAGCATTTATAGCAATCAACATCAATAGACGTCCTGTTCAGGCTGTTGGGATAACAGAACTGATCCATTTCCGCAACACCCAGTCCGTTTGGACTAAATCCATTCATGTACTCGTTTAATAAATGGAGGTAACCGATGTTGCTCCTGTGTGTATTGATACCATTATTTCCCTGTTAGGAGAATCTCCTACCAATCATGTTTTATTTTAAAGAACTTTTAAATCTTGAAGCTTTTATATGGTGTTGGACTTGCCTCAAGGTACATATTAGCAGAAAGTCACTATTTAACTGACATTAACTAGAGTACATTCACCTCTGTTTGTTTCAGTGGAATGCTGTGGCACTATGGGCCTGGGGTAAGTTTCGTGGCATCTCATATAGATGTATATGATCAGAGAGAATTTAATATTCTACAACTTCAATTTTACCTTAACCTTTACCAGCCAAAATTAGGCCCTAAATGATTCTTTGCACTTATTGGATCTAGAATCTTATCCAACTTAGTTTATGTAGACATCGTTGTGGATAACTGCGCCATTTGTCGAAACCACATCATGGATCTTTGTGAGTATCAGAATATCAATCTATATTCAATAGTTACATACTTTTTAAATTTTAATCCATTCTTTTGCAATTGAAAAGTGCAGTACTTACTGTCATGTACTTCTAATTTATGTTTGTATTTGTGTACAAGGTATTGAATGCCAGGCAAATCAGGCATCAGCCACAAGTGAAGAGTGTACAGTTGCATGGGGTGTCTGTAATGTAAGGTCTATCATTCATTAATAAAACATAGGTTACAAAGTTTATATCATGAAATGTTGATAGGTAACATAATGATTGTGTGTTTTGGTACAAACTAAGGAATTCAGTAGATACAACAAAAAGAATCAGTAGGTTATTCATTGTAATAAGTATCTACTGAAAATATATTATATACCCTACCTGTGATTTTCATTGATAAGGCCAATATTATCAGAAAGTCATATTCTTATTGTCAGAACCAAATGTGGATAAATTGAAGTCCCCATAAAACATGGAAGAAATGTTTTTAATGAAGGTTCATTTCTGCCGTGTGACCTTGATAACAATTCCCAGTTCATAGCGACCATCATTCTTAACTGTCCGCATTGCAATGTGATCTGAAATCTTGATATTACATTAATCTTATTTTCTGTGATCGGTTTCTTGCAGCATGCATTTCACTTCCACTGCATTTCAAGGTGGCTTAAAACGAGACAAGTTTGCCCACTCGATAACAGGGAATGGGAATTTCAAAAGTAAACAATACTCTATCCTTTTCTATCAGAAACAGTCAGTCACACACACACACACACACACACACACACACACACACACACACACACACACACACGCACGCACACACACACGCATATATATATATATATATATATATATATATATATATATATATATATAAATATATGTGTGTGTATATGTGTGTGTATGTGATTTTATGTTCCCCTGTTGTTTTCAGATATGGACACTGATGTTTGGTCTCATTCAGGAAAAGGAACACCTTCACTTCTTTTTTACATTTTGTCCATGGTGCAGCTAGGCAATTGTTTATTTATTACATGATGTCCGCTGACACAACATTTTTTGCATATCAAGGTTAGATTAATGTTATTCTGCATGAAGCATTTTCACTTACCTCTGTTCTACAATCATCTTGATATAGTTGCATTATTTGTGCAACATGGAAATTTACTTGACTGTGAGGCTGACATTATGACACTCATACAAAAATGCCATCAGACTGTGTTATTCTTAAGTTGCAATAGAAAATTGTTACTTTTGTATTGACTGAAAGAGGTATACCTGAATAGGATTATATGAATATTGTACATTAAAATTTGTATTGAATATGTCACAAACCAGTTGTGAGCAAAAGGGTATCAATAAGCAAAAAAAGTTTATATTTGTTCTTTTAAATAAAATTATTAGGTATACAGCGGTAAGTGTAGGTTTTCGTTTTATTCTTGGTCATCTGTATGAATGTTAAGACATTTGAAAAGCATCGATCACTCAAGTGAAAGAACATTATGACAACAAGCGGTGAAAAGAGAAGGTTGGTCTGGGCTTGTTAATTTCGATGATTCTATATCGCCATATTTATTGTCCAACATGTATGAAAGAGCACGACCTGACAAAATTTTGCAAACTACTTGATGACGAGTCACCCAAGAAACTTCCTTTGATTTCAAAGATATTACTGGTGTACATTTTTGATAGGAGCTGTGTACACAGGGGATATATTTAAAACAACACCTCAATCTGAGAATATATAATGTTTAAACGAACGAGCTTCAATTGATCGTTTCATTCACCTCAAAAATATTATCAAAGTTGTTTTGGTACTGATCAAAGTGAAGCACACAAGATATATCATGTTTATATGTATGCATATATATATATATATATATATATATATATATATATATATATATATATATATATATATATATATATATATATATATATATATATATATATATATATATATATATATATATATATATATATATATATATATATATATATATATATATATGTTAGACAAGTCCCACACACGACACATTAACAAAATTCAGCTTTTTCAGTATATTCACTTATCTGATCATGTGTTGATATCAAGCTAGTGACAGCCTATTTGACATTCATCCAAATAGATACCGTGACTTGATTAACTTTGACGTCATATAAATTACTATTTAAATATCTCAACCGTAATGATTGATATCGTAATGATTGTCTGCCATCACAGATTCGCCAATTTATCAGTGATTATAGTTGTCAAAGATCATTAAATGAGGTAATCAAATTTCATTTTATGCAAATAACGTTTGAAAAAGAACCATCAATTCAACCACTCATGCACTTGAATATAGAATATTGAATCAGTTGTTTTCTCACCAGCACCACCAAAATGTATGTATTAAGTGACTGCTCGTAAAACCATCCGAGGATCATGGATTTCCCTCAGCAAACGGACTTTTCTCAAGTATATCAAACCACAATTACGGCATCTGTTGAATAACACCTGTAGCTGCTGTCTTGAAAGTAAAGCGCGCGGGAGCCTGGTTGATCAAACGCCATGAAAATGTACAATTTGACAAGTAACTGCTTTAATCTTTCTTTCAAATTGCCACTCCATTGGAGAAGCCATAGTCTGTATTTACTTACATAATATATAACTAAGTTAACCTTGTGGTCTACATTGCTCAGTGCATCATGAATTATATCGGTATTATATCGGTATCATTTTTTTTTATTGTGGGGGGGGGGGGGGTGGTGGTAATTTTCGTCTTATCCCCTCTAGTTTTATCCTTCCTATACTATTTCATGTAGCCTGGAGCGAACCATTCACATCTTGAAGAAGCTCCAGTCCACATGAGTTTATATGTAGTTTTGTAGAATGCTCTCCAGACGACTGGAGATGAATGTGGTTGGCAACATTTTGGATCACTAATTTATGATAATCTCTGTGTTTAAGAACTGTTACAAAAGTGCTCATTGCGACGTGACAGCGTTCAGATGAACTTAAGAGAATACGCTTCACGCCTTCGGCGACGTCTTTGATGTCCTGTACAGCTATAGAGACACACAACAAGAATGCACGCAACAACGCAGGAACTTAAAACAGCTGGTAAAGCACGAACAAAGCGCTGACGGCTTGACAGGCAGAGAAACCTGCCCCCAGTTCCGGTCAAAATCGTTGTGCGCGACGGTGGCCCTCCTAGCGGCTGCGACGGAAACCCGAAAATGTGAAGGCAGGAATTAACGTAAACTTTTTCACTTCATTGCCGTCATAGAGCACAGTGGTTACTATTTTCTGCTCAGTATGTATACCTTGGTTCAGTGCTCAGGGAAGACAATCAAGACTCCACTACCATGTTCACATTTAAAGAAAGCACATTATGTTTTGTTCTCAAGCGCCTGTGTCCAGTTGAATACGACATTTTCCCGAGGTCAGACATCGAAGTGCATACCAAACATTTTTGTATTCTTCAAGGAAGATATAATTACGCATGATTAACTTTTTATGTCTTAAACTGAATTCAACCCGCGCCGACGACTGGAGATGAATGTGTCAGTACCGCCGCCAGAACGGCCCCATCAGCAGACAAACAAGCAGCCCCTCGTAGCACGGATTTCACCCTGACTCAGAGCAAACACTTATCACAGGTGAGCGACCGTTGGATGCCGTGCCCGCAATCGCGTACCTTAAACAACCGTGCACAATTTATTCTGTTCACAGAAGCGGACCCAATCGCGTGTTCCCTCGACAATAATCGAACATATCGCAGCATAAACGGGATTTGGCATCAAAGGGTGAAGGAGTGAAGGAAAACACCTGACTCGATATACAACGACCAACCACAGTATGTTAGTTTCTTACTTATTTGATATCACTGAATGTTCACTGTGGTAGTTTGGGGAGACAAACAGTTGGTGGGGGTGAGTGGGAGGGTGTGGCGGGGGCGGGGGGAGGTAGGTTGTGAATGATAACGCAAGCCGTTATCAGGGCGTTGCCGGATTTCACGCCCTTTGACACTTATCGATCTGTTCGTGCCTGCCATTACTCGTACCCCGACATAGTAGGTGTCCGGCAACTCACTCAGCCTACGTCATCATTTTCAATTCTCATCAATTCACTCTGCGATCTTTAGGGTCAATATCTGTCAAAATCGTTGTGCGCGACGGTTGTCCTCCTAGCGGCCCAAGTTAATGCAAGGTCTTAACCAATAGTTTGCCTTTTTCGATGAGAACATTTGATATGCTGCTACATATCCTGTGGACTTTCAGCGCTTTCCCAGAGCGCCCTTCGATGTTGAAGTGTAATTAAACACTGATATTGACAAACTACATTCCCAGCAGATGTATCGGCCGATCAATCGTTCCTACATACTCGAAGAGGCGTTTCAATTCCCCGTCAGAGCCCCGAACCATCTACAGTATTGGTGCTTCTTAATGGTATCACACCGAAGAAACCAACAAGCGTTCGTACTTCAATCAAACTCAATTATTTCCTTTTTCACATTGTCTGTTGAAGATTCCATCCAAATGTCTCATTCGCCATGGTTTTCCAATGTTACCCAGTATCTAACCTTGAGCACGCTGCAGCAACGGTATACGCCGATATCGATCTGGGTAAGCACGATCGAAGAATATGTGCGAAATATCGATTATAGGACGTTACATGTCTAAGGTTACCATCGAACATGCACTAAATATCTTCTGATGAAAGTAGGTTCAACCTATGTAATGTTTCGAGAGTTATCTAGTCACCAGGCTGTGGTTTCAAACCTGTTAGCAAAAACAGCGACATGCCTAACTTACCAATATTGGGAATACTTGTTAAAAGTAAATACGATGGAGCGATTGGTGTTGCAATTGTGGATGTTTTTCTCATGTACACAGATTATGTAAATTATAAGATTTATTTAAAATAGGAGCGAGGGAATAAGTGATGGAGGAAGAAATATATTTCTATCCTGCCCTAGCATTGTTGCTCTGGTTAAAGATTGTTCTACCCGATCTATATTATGAGTCATCGGCCACGCTCCTTCCTATTTGCTGTTTGGATATGACCATGGGCACTTCAGTCTTAAAACGTTCCTCGCTCGCGGTCAATACTCTATTGGGGGTTCGACTATCCTCGGCTCGGAGAACCATGACACAATTCGTGACCCGCCATGGAAGACATAAGATTAATTCTTTCTGAGATCAGTTTGAGCTAAACTTCTGTTATTGATACACACCGAATGAGCCCCATATGTAATTCACGATTTCCTTTGTACTTACCGCCAAGAGTACTTCTGCGCTCGCACAGATAAGCTACCGATTCGGCAGGATCTCTATATGGTCATTTGCTTGAGACGTTTGTTATTACATCTGGGTTAGTCATAGCCCCTTTCCTGTTCATGCGATTGTAAATGAGCTGGGTACAAATTGAAGCATATGACTGTATTCATGAGTGCAGCTGTATGTCTGATTCTGGTTGTCGTGGTGCGGTGGGCATGTCGCATCCTCGTAAAGCGAACTTTCCTTTCCTTCCGCGGGTTATGCATTATCAGGACAACCCCGTGGAAGTGTTAGGCTACTGTCACCAAAAATAACAATACAGTTGCGCACACCTTGGGTGTTAAGGTGGTCTTTTAGCTACGTGAAGGTCACAACGGCCTTTAAAGGATGCGTCATACAGTGTTATCTAGCTACATGGTTAGAGCGGTGGGGGATCAGGGTTATCTAGCTACATGGTTAGAGCGGTGGGAGATCAGGGTTATCTAGTTACATGATTAGAGCGGTAGGAGATCAGGGTTATCTAGTTACATGGTTAGAGAGGTGGGGGATCAGGGTTATCTAGCTACATGTTTAGAGAGGTGAGGGATCAGGGTTATCTAGTTACATGGTTAGAGAGATGGGCGATCAGGGTTATCTAGTTACATGGTTAGAGAGGAAGGACATCAGGGTTATCAAGCTACATGGTTAGAGCGGTGGGGAATCAGTGCTATCTAGTTACAAGGTTAGAGCGGTGGGGGATCAGGGTTATCTAGTTACATGGTTAGAGAGGTGGGGGATCAGGGTTATCTAGTTACATGGTTAGAGAGGTGAGGGATCAGGGTTATCTAGTTACATGGTTAGAGAGATGGGCGATCAGGGTTATCTAGTTACATGGTTAGAGAGGAAGGACATCAGGGTTATCAAGCTACATGGTTAGAGCGGTGGGGAATCAGTGCTATATAGTTACATGGTTAGAGCGGTGGGCGATCAGGGTTATCTAGTTACATGGTTGGAGAGGTGGGGGATCAGGGTTATCTAGTGACATGGTTGGAGAGGTGGGGGATCAGAGTTATCTAGTGACATGGTTGGAGCAGTGGGGGATCAGGGTTATCTAGTTACATGGTTAGAGAGGTGGGGGATCAGGGTTATCTAGTTACATGTTTAGAGAGGTGGGGGATCAGGGTTATCCAGTTACATGGTTAGAGAGGTGGGGGATCAGAGCTATCTAGTTACATGGTTGGAGAGGTGGGGGATCAGGGTTATCTAGTTACATGGTTAGAGCGGTGGGGGATCAGGGTTATCTAGCTACATGGTTAGAGCGGTGGGGGATCAGTGCTATCTAGTTACATGGTTGGAGAGGTGGGGGATCAGTGCTATCTAGTTACATGGTTGGAGAGGTGGGGGATCAGGGTTATCTAGTTACATGGTTAGAGAGGTGGGGGATCAGGGTTATCTAGTTACATGGTTAGAGAGGAGGGGGATCAGGGTTATCAAGTGCCATGGTTGGAGCAGTGGGGGATCAGGGTTATCTAGTGACATGATTGGAGAGGTGGGGGATCAGGGTTATCTAGTGACATGGTTGGAGCGGTGGGGGATCAGGGTTATCTAGTGACATGATTGGAGAGGTGGGGGATCAGGGTTATCTAGTGACATGGTTGGAGCAGTGGGGGATCAGGGTTATCTAGTGACATGGTTTAGAGAGGTGGGGGATCAGGGTTATCTAGCTACATGGTTAGAGCGGTGGGGGATCAGTTACTGGTTATCGGTGGGGGATCAGGGTTATCTAGTTACATGTTAGAGCGGTGGGGGGATCAGGGTTATCTAGTTACATGGTTAGAGAGGTGGGGGATCAGGGTTATCTAGTGACATGGTTGGAGAGGTGGGGGATCAGGGTTATCTAGTGACATGGTTGGAGCGGTGGGGGATCAGGGTTATCTAGTTACATGGTTAGAGCGGTGGGGGATCAGGGTTATCTAGTTAGTTACATGGTTAGAGAGGTGGGGGGATCAGGATTATCTTTACATGTTACATGGTTTAGACAGTTACATGGTTAGAGGGGGGGATCAGGGTTATCTAGTTACATGGTTAGAGCGGTGGGGGGGATCAGGGTTATCTAGTCACATGGTTAGAGAGGTGGGGGGGATCAGGGTTATCTAGCTACATGGTTAGAGAGGTGGGGGATCAGGTTATCTAGCTACATGGTTAGAGAGGTGGGGGACCAGGGTTATCTATATACATGGTTTATTGTTTAGAGAGGGTGGGGATCAGGATTATCTAGTTACATGGTTAGAGCGGTGGGGGATCAGGGTTATCTAGCTACATGGTTAGAGCGGTGGGGGATCAGGGTTATCTAGTTACATGGTTAGAGAGGTGGGGGATCAGGGTTATCTAGCTACATGGTTAGAGAGGTGGGAGATCAGGGTTATCTAGCTACATGGTTAGAGCGGTGGGGGATCAGGGTTATCTATATATAGTTACATGTTTAGAGAGGTGGGGGATCAGGGTTATCTAGCTACATGGTTAGAGAGGTGGGAGATCAGGGTTATCTAGTTACATGGTTAGAGAGGTGGGGGATCAGGGTTATCTAGCTACATGGTTAGAGAGGTGGGGGATCAGGGTTATCTAGTTACATGGTTAGAGCGGTGGGGGATCAGGGTTATCTAGTGACATGGTTGGAGAGGTGGGGGATCAGGGTTATCTAGTTACATGGTTAGAGAGGAGGGGGATCAGGGTTATCAAGTGCCATGGTTGGAGCAGTGGGGGATCAGGGTTATCTAGTGACATGATTGGAGCGGGTGGGGGATCAGGGTTATCTAGTGACATGGTTGGAGCGGTGGGGGATCAGTGCTATCTAGTTACATGGTTGGAGAGGTGGGGGATCAGGGTTATCTAGTGACATGGTTGGAGAGGTGGGGGATCAGGGTTATCTAGTTACATGGTTAGAGAGGTGGGGGATCAGGGTTATCTAGTTACATGGTTAGAGCTGGGGGATCAGGGTTATCTAGTTACATGGTTAGAGAGGTGGGGATCAGGGTTATCAGGGAGAGGTATCAGGGTTATCTAGCTACATGGTTAGAGCGGTGGGGACCAGGGTTAGGGTTATCTAGTTACATGGTTAGAGAGGTGGGGGATCAGGGTTATCTAGTATACATGGTTTAGAGAGGGGTGGGGATCAGGGTTATCTAGCTACATGGTTAGAGAGGTGGGGGATCAGGGTTATCTAGCTACATGGTTGTTTAGAGAGGAGGGAGATCAGGGTTATCTATATATAGTTACATGTTTAGAGAGGTGGGATATTCAGGGTTATCTAGTTACATGGTTAGAGCTGTAGGAGATCAGGGTTATCTAGTTACATGGTTAGAGAGGTGGGAGATCAGGGTTATCTAGCTACATGTTTTAGAGAGGTGGGGGATCAGGGTTATCTAGTTACATGGTTAGAGCGGTGGGGGATCAGGGTTATCTAGTTACATGGTTAGAGAGGTGGGGGATCAGGGTTATCTAGTTACATGGTTAGAGAGGTGGGGGATTAGGGTTATCTAGTTACATGGTTAGGAGGTGGGGATCAGGGTTATCTAGTTACATGGTTAGAGAGGTGGGGGATCAGGGTTATCTAGTTACATGGTTAGAGAGGTGGGGGATCAGGGTTATCTAGTTACATGGTTAGAGAGGTGGGGGATCAGGGTTATCTAGTTACATGGTTAGAGAGGTGGGGGATCAGGGTTATCTAGTTACATGGTTAGAGAGGTGGGGGATCAGGGTTATCTAGTTACATGGTTAGAGAGGTGGGGGATCAGGGTTATTTAGCTACATGGTTAGATAGGTGGGAGATCAGGGTTATTTAGTTACATGGTTAGAGAGGTGGGAGATCAGGGTTATCTAGTTACATGGTTAGAGAGGTGGGGGATCAGGGTTATCTAGTTACATGGTTAGAGAGGTGGGGGATCAGGGTTATCTAGTTACATGGTTAGAGAGGTGGGAGATCAGGGTTATCTAGTTACATGGTTGGAGAGGTGGGGGATCAGGGTTATCTAGTTACATGGTTAGAGAGGTGGGGGATCAGGGTTATCTAGTTACATGGTTGGAGAGGTGGGGGATCAGGGTTATCTAGTTACATGTTTAGAGAGGTGGGGGATCAGGGTTATCTAGTTACATGGTTAGAGCGGCGTGGGAACAGGGTTATCTAGTTACATGGTTGGAGAAGTGGGAAATCAGGGTTATCTAGCTTCATGGTTAGAATTATGAATTTTTATGAAAATTTCGACGCTTATAAGATCGTCGATACAATAATACAATATCGGGTCAAATGTTGTCAGTGGCATCTTCAGTCGGATCCTACCATTTCATGAATGTCGATGACGTCAACTACGAGCGCACCAAAGTTTATAAAAGTTTAGTTCTTAATATCTCCGTGTACAGCGCTTTGATTCTATACACATTTACACACTATTGAAGTTTTCTAACTATATGTAATTGTAAATGATGCATATTTAACAATATTTTAGCAGGTCGAAAAATTCTCATATCCGAAATAATCATCGTCCAGTGGTAAAAAATTAACATGCAGGTGAACGCGCTACCCCTGAGCCATCTCCCTTGCTGTTCGGTGTCAACATTACCTTCGAAGGATACTTTCAGCCTCACAAGTTGAAGCTGTTCAGTATAATAATGTTCAGTATTACTTTACTACATTGTCTTTAGATAATGATAATGCTGATAATGATTACGATGATAAAGATAGAAAATAAATTCATTCCAGTTTGCCATTATGACGATTTGTATGATGATGAAGGTTTCCATGAAGAAAAGGCTGATGATAATAATAATGATGATAATGACGATTTGTATGATGTAGATAATTATGTAAATAACGATTTTGATGATGATGTTGATAATAATTATGATCAATTAAATGTTATCAAAGTTAGCCAAGTTCCCCGGTCTCCCGATGGGCTATTTGATTTTGTTTGGGCATGCATCCATTCGTAACTGTTTAGGTTCTAGCGGTATCGTCGGCGTTGTATTGGAGGATGTGTATTACAAACTTATGCATCTCAGTCATACCATTTGTTCAATATTGTCGGAAAAGCAGCATTGCACATTGTAAAACTCAAGCGACGCCACAAAAACAACCCCGGCGGCGACCATGTGTTTGACTTTTAACCACTCGGTGTGTCAAACTGATAATCTGGATTCAAAATACTGGATTCAAATGGAGCCTGCTCGACTGAAGTGTTCCCTTTGATGTTCCGTCGTCACATCGTGGCCGTAGCCGTGACCTCCAGTGGGTGGCCTTCATCGTTAAAAGGATATGTAGTCATTTCCGCCAACCCCCCCCCCCCCCACCACCCTACACACACCATCCCTGCAGACATCCGAGTCGCTAATATATGTGAATATTCCTTACACATTAGCGGTTAAGGGCGTTAAAAGAGTCGAGTGCCTAGTTGACCGACACCAATTGTTTGTGCGGGAAAATAACCCTGATTGGCTGATTTAGTTGCGCGCAACTAATTCCTGTGCTGTGATTGGCTGATTTAGATGCACGCAACTAATTCCTGCGCTGTGATTGGCTGATTTAGTTGCACGCAACTAATTCCTGTGCTGTGATTGGCTGATTTAGTTGCACGCAACTAATACCTGTGGTGTGATTGGCTGATTTAGTTGCACGCAACTAATTCCTGTGCTGTGATTGGCTGATTTAGTTGCACGCAACTAATTCCTGTGCTGTGATTGGCTGATTTAGTTGCGCGCAACTAATTCCTGTGCTGTGATTGGTCGCATTAAGTTGCGCGCAACTAAAAGGTGCTCTCTGATTGGCTTATTAAGTTGCGCGCAACTACACATTTAATTGCGCGCAACAGTTGAACGTTATGTCCATCACGGCCAACCATACACGTATGCATACAGGCGCACATCACTTCAGCTCACTCAATAAAACTTGGAAAGGTGACAAAGCCACATCCAAAAGAGCGATCAGTTCTAGTTAATAGAAGATGCAGATGTGTTTGAGTGTAGTTAGAATCATTCCACCTTAGCGGTGATCTACCGCGCATCCTGCATTTACATACATGCATTTACATATATAGAAGCTGGCAGATACTCGCTGCTGTGATTGATTTATTTCCGTTTCATCCAGAAGTCTACATTGTTTTATAAGTTAATGGTTAGCACATTCGTGGGTTCGAGTCCTCGAATCACAATATTACATTTCGTTTTAGTGAATTATGACTAGGAATTTGTGGAGTAGTGTTTACGAGTGGCGCTTGGTAAGGTCGGATCGATTAACCTGGTGTGGTCACGATTGTGAGGTATTAGGGAGGTCAATACAAGCGGTGAGGAGGAAGGTGTTCGGATCGATGAGGTCAATCAAAGCTCTTGGCCGCTTTAATTTCCTCCCCTCTCTGTCTGTTTACCCTATTGTTTACCTTACGACTGTATAGCCGCGTGAATATCGATGAGAGTTAGAGAGAGCTGCTCGATCATACATTACTATGGCACCTCCAACTCGCCTTTAACGATGTCAAAACCACGATATTATGAGGAGGGGGCCTTTTCATGGGCTGTTAAACGCGACCTTCTTTGGTTGGTTCAATCTCTGAATTAATTAATTAATGCGTATCATTCCGCCCGCAGTTATTGTAGCGTACTCTCGTGGATTCGTATTAAAAGGCAGGTATGTCCTCACAACGAGATGATCAAGTAAATGCCTTAAATTGAGAAACCAAATTAAACCCAGTATCCGATTTAAATTACTGGTTCTTTTCCAATCGTTAAAAACTTAATGTAAGTCCAATAAAATTTCATATTTACGCAAAAATTTATTTTGCTCATATCAGTGAATGTGACAGAAGATTTGAAGAATTTGGAGTGGATTTACGAAGTTAACAACGCAAGAGAAATGTGTATCGGTGTTAGCGTCATTGTCATAAGAGTCTCTTTCACCATCAGACGGTTGATGACGTCATCATCATCACCACCATCATCATCATTATCAATATAATCATCATCTACGTCGTCTTTGTCATCATAATTAACCTTATTAATTAACATCATCATAATCGTTATCATGATCAATATTTCATCATCATCATCATCATCATCATCATCATCATCATCATCATAAGCAGCAGCAGCGTTGCAAAGTAGGTGGGTGTTAGTGGGATGGGGCTCGAATAGAACACATTCGATCCCCAACATTTGAAATCTACTTGACCAAACGCGCCTTCCATCCGCCAACCTGGCTTCCAATACTCTGTTACCTAGCACCGGCACCAGTAAATACCTTAATCACGTGACTACCCGCGTCCTGCTTCACACATGCTTACATAAAATCCTCGCACCTCGGAATGCCTGCATTATAACGCGCAGGACGCCATGCGCTGTTGGTCGTACCTGGCCGTACGTGATTCATGTCGCCTCAATATTTGAACCCTGCCCCCATACGCAATAAGGGTCGCTTATAAGGGCGCCCTTATCAGATCAGCTCACCAAGGTATCCTTGCCCACACAGAGAGCCCGTGAGATATCGGACACAGAGACCGAGCTACACTTGTTGGGATTTTCTTCATTTTTCCGCAGTCTGTGGATTCGCTGATCAGGTGATTATCAATATTCAATTGCGAAATTTGATGCTGGGTTGATATGTATAGATTACGCAAAATCACGATGAGATTCGTTTGCCACGCGTTATATTCACAGCGCTTTTGTTTAACAGCCAATTCAAATAGGTAACTTGCATAAGTTGAATTTAATCGAAGCTTAAGAAGTCGGTTCAAATAACGCCGGCCCAATTGTCCACCTTGCTGCCATGTAGCCGATTTACTTCATCTGTTTGTCATCTCTGGAATAAAAGTTCCCTTAGGACCTGCCTGTGGTATCTTACACATGAAAACCTCAATTTGCCTTAGCGCATGTCTTTTCTTGTGGTAAGTTTGCCTTGTTTAAGTCGCTGGCTGTTTAGAGACTCCAATTGAGGAGAGTTTGGTGCCGTTCAAAAATAACGTATCGCCAGTGGAGTGTGTGTGTGTGGGGTGTGGGGGGGGGAGTATGTGGACTAGCGTAACGGCAAAGAGTTTATAGCTTCGCTAAGAGGGCTCACTTCAAGTGGCTCTGCGGTGATCGCGTCCCTAATTATAATACATTGCAATCGTAAGGTGGCGCTACCGTGACACAAGCAAAAGCACATGGGAATACTGGGCTAATGTCACTGCGTTTACGTATGTGATTGTTTCTCTCTGTAACTACGTTTGTGACTGTTTCTCCCTTTAACTACATTTGTGACTGTTTCTCTCTGTAAGTACGTTTGTGACTGTTTTTCCTTGTAACTACGTTTGTGACTGTTTCTCCCTTTAACTACATTTGTGACTGTTTCTCTCTGTAAGTACGTTTGTGACTGTTTTCCTTGTAACTACGTTTTTGACTGTTTCTCCCTGCAACTTCATTTGTGACTGTTTCTCTATGTAACTACGTTTGTGACTGTTTCTCTCTGTAACTACGTTTGTGACTGTTTCTCCCTGTAACTATGTTTGTGACTTTTTCTCTCTGTATCTACACATGTGACTGTTTCTCGCCATGACTACGTTTGTGACTGGTTTTCTCTGTAACTAAGTTTGTGACTGTTTCTCTGTTACTACGTTTGTGACTGTATCTCCTTGTAACTACATTAGTGACTGTATATCCCTGTAACTACATTTATGACTGTTTCTCGCTATCACTACGATTGTTACTACTATTCTCTTTTAATTTCTGTTTCTTTCAGCAACAAGTTGATTTTGTCTCTGTTGTCAATGAGTTCCAGGTATACATCGCTCACAATAGATGTATGACCTAGTGAACAATATACCAGCTGGCGTATCAGCTGTGAACGGGACATAAAAACCACAATGATAAAAAATATTTCAAACATAACAAAGGTTTAGACCGAGTACACTCTAAAAACGGAAGGTTCTATGAAGAACCTTTAAAGGTTCTATGTACCCGGTAAAGATAAGGAACCTCTAAAGGTTCAATTTTGAATCCTACTATGGGGTTCCATTAGTGAACCCTTTTCAAAGGTTCTTTATTTGGAACCTCCAGAGGTTCTATTCTCCACATAGCATATATAACCTTTTAAGGTTTCTTTCATATCACTGTTAGGGTTCCAAATATTGAACCTTGTAAGGTTCTATGTATGCATTCATATACGGAACCTTTAAGATTCTAATTTGAAATAACCTAGATCTATATTACTAATAATCAATTAATACTACAAGATACAAATAAATCCATTTGTTTTTCAAACCAAAACTTTATTTAAAAAAGAATAGGTCCATATGATTCATAACTGCACGGGAAAATGTGCTGATTTGTACCTGGCATTGACCGTTGAGCAGGAAGCTTGAAATGAAAAACATCAGCATAGGACAATGTGGGCATTGGACCCCAAAGGTCAAATACATAGCTAGAAGACAGCTCAAGGCCAAGTAGGGGTCCATTTCCGCGGAGACAATCACGACCCTTCTGTCCAGCAACATATCAGCACTGTCTGATTGAAGAGGGTTGCTTCCTTAAACACAATGGTTGGTGTCAGCTGTGGAGGTTCCTGAAGAGCATGTAACAATTTCAAAAAGTGATTATTTGCATAAAATATAGTATTCCAAGCAACATTATAGCATAGCAATGACACTATCCTACATCAGTGGCTGACACCGGAACACCATTTATTGTATCAAGCGATTCATTCATTCATTGTTTCGAACCAATTATGTAAACAAACATTGAACAACTTGCCTATATTATTTTAAGAAACAGACACATCATACCATTCCTTTCTGCTTCCTCTTAACTTTCACAAGCTCGAGCATAGCTGTGCTGTCAACCAAATCTTGGCTGCAACCATGGCCAAGTTTTCCTGCAATTTTCTGTCCAGATCCTTCTTGAACATGATGATCTGGAAACTGCAGGAATTAATTTCTAAAATATTTGACAATGGATACCAAGCACTGACCATTTTGCAATGTATATGCACCGAATAAACCATCAAATTACCAGGAATGTTACTTTTAGGAATGGATAATTGAGTGAGTTTCAGTGAGTGAGTGAGTGAGTGAGTGAGTGAGTGAGTCAGTGAGTCAGTGAGTCAGTGAGTCAGTGAGTCAGTGAGTCAGTGAGTTGAGGAGTTGCAGTGTGTGGGGGAGTTTTAGAGTGAATATGGGGGTGGTGTAGGGTTAGTGAATGAGTGAGTGTTAGAGTGAGTGAGAAAGTTTCAGTGAGTGAGTGAATGAGTGTTAGTTAGTGGGAGAGAGTGTTCGTTAGTGAGTAAGGGGTTATAGTGAGCGAGCTGTGTTAGTTAGTGGATGAGGGGAGGTAAACTTGTCAAACATATGGGCCTATACGCTTTGAATTTCACTTGTTGACAGACTTTATCATGCGGATTAAACAAAGGAAACAACGTTAACATTCCACCACACTCTTAAATAATTATATTTCAACCAGGAGACCCTTGGTATTAGCTCTATCGAAACAAGCAGCATTCTCAACAAGGTAAATACCTCCCGTGGTGGTGGTTGGGCTTTACTTGTCTTTGAGAAGGGTAAAACTAAAGCAGTGCGTTACATTTGATGCAAATGAACAATATAATGAACTAATCATACGGGCACAGTTTCTTGAACAATGCAAGTAAGAACTATAACATGTAATATGGATTAAATTAAATATTCTTTACACACTTACCGAAGAAATTTAAGTGGGACGACAGGTTTTCCGATCCGCTGAAGGCACGAAAAATTACTGTAACGTAGGTCGAACTTCCGCCGTAGACGGGTAAACTAAATGTGACGCAATCGGAACCGCCGTCGGCGAGCCTTTGTGAATTTGGGAGGCACTTACCGGTTGACCAAGTTTCCATGCAACTGCATAGTCTGCATAGTATGCTTAGTCTAATAATATGGTTAGGCATGTCTACAAGTGCCCCCGTCTCATCAGTAGCCTTTATTGGTGTGTTGCAGGAAGACTACCAGAATCACATTCGACGCGACGAACACCCTACAAGATGCTCTCCTACTTCTTCCGCTTCGAAAAGCTCAGCTTCAAGCTTGATAACTTGGACCTGCCCTGGGAGTACACAGAGGAGCCCCACTCTTCGCGCAGAAAAGAAATCCTCCAGAAATATCCTGAGATCAAGAAGTTGATGGGACATGACTCTTCCATTGCCTACATAGTTCTTGTAGAGATCTTAATTCAGATATGTCTTTGTTACCTCCTGCGTGAAGCTTCTTGGCCTACCATCTTTATTTTAGGGTACATCATAAGTGGAACGTTAAACCATTCCCTGGGAAGTGCTATTCATGAGATAGGACATAACTTGGCCTTTGGCCACTCGAGGCCGTTATGGAATAGAGCCCTTGGGATGATGTGCAACTTGCCACTAGCTGTACCCATGTCAGTGACTTATAAAGTCTATCATTCGGATCACCATCGGTATTTAGGACATGACACTATGGATGTGGATATCCCGTCTGTCCTGGAAGCAAAACTCTTCCGCCATCCTCTTACCAAGATTCTGTGGCTGATTATGCATCCGGCTATCCATGGTATACGTCCCTTCATGAAAAGCCCAAAAGCCCCAACGCGATTGGAGATCATCAATACAGTTGTCCAGTTCAGTTTTGATTATCTCATCTACTCTTTATGGGGACCCAAGGCACTGGCTTATCTTTTCCTAGGAACCTTCTTAGGTTTAGGTTGCCATCCCACTTCGGGTCATTTCATTTCAGAGCATTATCTCTTCTGGAAGGGACAAGCTACAATGAGTTATTATGGCCCGTTGAACCCCATCCTCTTCAACGTCGGATACCACGTGGAACACCACGATTTCCCCTACATCCCGCACCGTCGTCTGCCTGAAGTCCGACGCATCGCCGCCGAATACTACAAGGATCTTCCTTACCACACATCGTGGATCAAAGTCCTCTGGGATTTCATCTTCGATCCAGAGATGGGCCCCCATGCCCGAGGAGTGGGGTTTTTGCACGCTGAAGATGACGACAAATCTTCTTGTGTTGCGGCAGTGAAATCGACAAATGGGGCGCTCGTTAACGGCGTGAAACCAACATCTAACGGTGCAATAGTCAATGGCATTGTCAATCAATCACGCGATTCCAGTAAAAAGGTTCATTAGACAATGTTAAGAAATTACGTTGTATCTTTTTATGACTATTATGTCATGGTAGCCAAGGTTACAACGAATATAATCATGTTAAGATTTATGCAACCAATTATGAGTCGGGCTTAATTTCTTCCAAAAAAGTCTGTGTTCGATTATATCTCCTTTTCTTGAACGTGAATGGTAGTTGGCTTAGAGAAAAACATTGATGTCAACCACTGACCCTGTAGAAAGTTGATTTCTCATTGCTTTGTGAGAGTTATTCTAGTGTGTTAAAACGCGTTTAAATGTTTTCCGAATTACCATTTTCACAACAACTATCTCCCATTTATTACATTTATGTTTTCTCCTAAATATAAAGTTTGTTACAATTAATATTTCTTATTCTTATGTCATTTCATAAGAAATATAACATGTTTTCCTCATTAAAGCATGGGTTAAATCTTCGAATCTTGGCGTTTTTATTCCCTCTCAGGTCCCGACTAATTCAGCTCATTTCATCAAATGCGTGCTTGTCCAAACGTAACCTTCATTACCTAATGAGAGACGCGTTGCCACTTAGCTCGATAGGTGGCGCCATGCGGCCCCACGCTCGGCCGGAAGTTATCGCCCCAATGCGCTTACTTCACGGTTGACGCGTAACTACACAAGATTCGTTTCCATTTTGTTCCACTTCGACGAAGAATTCTCGCAGTCGGCACTACGTCACGGTGTCATGCTATATAGATAGTGGATAATTGTTTAGGGTAAAGTTATCACTGTCAATCCGCTGCGCGTCACGGACTACAGACTTTCAAAATGGAACCAATGAATCACCGTGAGGTCCAGATTTCCCGGGTGTCTTACATAGTTGTCATTTTACACGATGAACTGATATATGTAATTTATAATAATCCTTCACTCAAGTACTAAAAAGATGAAATTGTTTTGTAACCTACTAATGTTTATCTCTTTCACTAAACAAGTTAATAATGGGACTGGATTCTCACTGAGTTCATGTTTTTTTATATTAAAGAACCCAGAAATAAAACACTTTGGATTTCAAAGAGTATATCAAACATTCCAGCACAGACAATATGCAACTAGAGGTGCATGTAAATAATTATTTATGGAAAAAATCCGTTCACAAGGCTTCACAAATTCAGTAACAGAAATTGTAAAAATACATGGAATCAAGCCCATTATCTTTGAAGTAGTCCCTGAAAAAACTCTTAACTTTGCAACCATAGCAAAAATGAAGTCATTGTCACGGGTCACAGGAACAATCTCCATGCTCTTAAAGGAAAAAACCATGAGATCGCAAAGTCGAATGTTTGTACAAACAACAGGTCCTGAATCTGGTGAAAGTAGTCGTGTTGGCTGTTGAGTGTCAGCTGGTTGTTCACACTGACCAGGTATGGTACAATAGGCGTAACACCATCTATTGATCCCTAATCTGATTGACATGGGTCAGTGACTTTGCCACAGGGACCATGCCCGTTTTGATTGTGGCTTTGTATAGCCTGCCAAACTGGGAGGACTTCAGTCTCTTGCATTTTTCCATGTGCCAAGCTATGTTACTGGCTTGTTCCAGAGTTTTGTCCCTCACCTCTTGGCACTGAGTCTCTGCGATGTGGGTGATGGTTTCATTCTGAAGGAATTCATCTTGTGGAGAAAGTACTCATTGGCAATTCCATATTGGTTTGCTGGGGGAAGAGCTATATGATAGGTATTCGGCAGGTGGATGTGGAGGCGAAGTTGACACACTTGTTCCTGAAAGGCGTAGTATGGTATTGAGTAGTAACTGTATGGCCTGGGGTCAAAGTCTCCATTCCAAGAAGTTGCTGACCTCAGCTTCAGGATCTGAGCGTTGACAGGCGATCCCTTAAACATTTTTCTCTGATGGAAGGTCTTGAAGGCCAGTCACTTTGTAATCTACAATTGCACAGAGCACAGCACACACGTGCGTTCAGTGTGCGTCTGGGCCCATACCTGCACCACAATCACACTGGCACTCCTTGATGACGTCATGGATGTAGAGAACCACATCAACCTCATTCTCCACAGACTTCCTCATCTGCGCACAGCATCGACCTATGATGAAAAATTGATTAGTGTAAAGGTCAGAGGTAGCTCGCAAGGGAACTGAGGAATCCTTCAGCGTGAAGTCCTTCTGCATCTTTGGTAAGTTCCATTGAGGGAACGGAGATATGTCCCTATACCTGATAATACACAAACACAACAAGCTTAGAACACATAAGCATAATCAACTTGGCTGACTTTTTACTCAAACAAATACAGAGGTAATGTGATAAAAATTCTTGCTGATAATCATTCATAACTGATACTTTATCAGTAGTAAAAATACATTGGTATAAACTGGTAAGCCTACAAATAATCAATCAGGATATTGCTTGGTTCCCCCAGGTGTGTTGATGGGGTATTCCTGGCCAACATCTTCTACTCCATTGAAGTTGTTGTTGCGATCATAAGCTTCAAGCCTGCAGAAAAGATGACACCACCTCAATAAACCACAACTGTATTTGACTGGGTAATACATGTGGCGAGTACAAGCAGTTTCCCAATAATCCCCATACCCAGGCTTCTGCTTGTATTTAACTAGGTAGAATGGTGGGTGTCAGGGAAGGACACTAACCCGGTGTTCTTGTTATTTATAAAACAACTGCATCAGATTATCTGACCGAAGGGGAGACGAAATAGCATAAAAACAATTAATAAGAAAGGAAGAGGGTGATTACACGGAAGGAACTGGGTCAGATTAGTGAGTCATCCCAACGTAAACACAAAATATACGGATCGAGAAAACGATTACAACTCACCTTTCAATAAGTTAATTTTCCGTCCGCTGAGCTTCGCATTTCGCTTCTTCAGCTCTATTTTCAATTGCTATATGGTCTGACGGCCGTAATTATCCATAAGTGATGATTTCCTCCAAGGATGTCAACGATATAACTCGAAAGGTGTCGATAAAAAAACGTAGTATTCAATCTACTGTGTAAACCGTGTGTATTAGACTATCGGAAGCGGGCGAGGGACCGCATTGCTCCGTGGCGCCGCGTAGCAGATTAAAACTCGCGGTCACTCATTGTGATGCATACTCTTCTTATCAACATTCAAGTGGTACATTTACACAAGGAGTTATATGTACTCCTTGATTTAGATGATGGCCGATGAATTTCAAAGCCCTGCGCCCTGCAGCCATCTCGGATTAGAAAATCGTCACCACGAATATGTTAAGCCAGCATAACTGGGGACAATTGGACTCAAATCAACAAAGGAATCAGTGATCCAGAATCAAGACGAATGAAAGCAACCCCAGAACTCATCGTGATCAAAAATAGCGAACAGCATTTGTTTCCTGCTGGATGTGTATATCTTGAGTACACTTTGGGCTTGGGGTCTGACTATTTTGAGATGGGCTTGATGAAGTAGGTGAAATCTTTAAAACGAGGTGGGTTCACTTGGTCGCCAGCTCCACTTAAACTTGAAACCGTGTCAACATAGTTGCATACCATTGTCGCGCTTATAAGTCCCCTTCGGTCATTGCTTAGCTCACCTTTCTCACTTCTGCTATGTAACCCCTTCGTATCGACCAGTTGTCTAGTATCGATCGATCTCATACATAACATGATGCGTCAAACAATTGACCTTCGCGCCCATGATATTTCTAGAGCGCAATCTTAGTCCTGATCACCCGCCAGCGTACTTCTTATCAGCTTCAAAACCTCCCTTATCACAAAGCGTGATCAATAGCTAATAATGCCTTAAGCATTCATGATCCTACACGACTTCTAATCATATACGATACTCACACAAATGCTCATATGTAGAAGGATTTTCCCTTATATGAATGTTTTTGAACACGTTTAATTAGTGTACGTGTGAGATTTCGTCGAATGCGATTTAATCCGGCCGGACAAATTTGGAAAAGTCCGTGTTTGTTTTGAATGACAAAAACGGTTGCTGCGCGAAACTGTTGCTTATCATTTGGCAATACCTACCTTAGAGAGGGATATGTATTCAACGATATCGCCTTGACAATTAAAAAACAAAAATAACACTTCTGGATACCCGCGTGACCTCGAAAACCCGTACCCGTCTTACAAAGGGCAAAACGGGCCCAACAAATCTCGCGCACAAGCAGAGAGGCGGAGAAAACATACCCCGTCGCGCGGCACCTGTATTCTACCTCTATAAACTTAAGGGCCCTGCCCTTAAAACTACATAATATGACGTCATATCTCCAAGATATTCATCTTGATTCTCGATAAATGTGGATACGTAAGTACACAACATTGATGAGAAGGTGAAGACGCTCGAAATATAACTCTCAGCGCTGGATGGGTTGCTCCTCGAGCAGAACAGTATATGGGTTAACTACAGTCCGACCGGAGCTTTCATGATCTCATCACTAGCAAACAACGCATAACGTTTCCGCTATCAAGCATGTTAATAAATGATCCATCAAGTTAAGTCGGACAAGTGCGTCAGGGCATGTACTGATAAAAAGCTGTTGTTTCGTTTGTTTTGTTACGATCCATAGGGAGAACACGTGCTCAGGTCCGCTGAAAATCCGCCGCTTTTTATGGACGTTTTGGCTTTAAAAAAAAAGTTAAGCCGAAATGACACTCACTTTACTAATCTTGGTATTTGATTCCTGTTTTTAGACTATAGTGGTCAGTACTAATATTTGTTACGTGACATTTTCCTGAATATTACTGTATATATCATTGGTATATATCCGCAAACTTCTGTCATGTTCACAAAGCGAAATGACACATATGCTGTTAGTCGAATTCACTGTCATGGTACTTCGCAATTATACAATAATAAGCTAAAAATACTATTTTACATGCACATCCAGCAGTACACATCAGATGAATAAATGAACTATATACCAAATACGTATTCTCCTTACAGCCTTGGCAAATAGTTTTTGTCCACACCAAGTGAGGTTTTTCGCAGTTAAGATGGAATGTTGGTGATTGAAGAAATGAATGGAAGGTGGCGAAGGTAATGGTGTTGGGGAAATATGTTAAGTTGACATCATTAATGGATGGTTATATTAAATGCATATTTTCGTTACTGTCATTTTACACTTAAGTGGTATTTATTCACGAGACAGTTAACTAACTCGACATACAAGAATTATGGGGATAAATTATCGACAGTGAAAGGTCTTCTTCGTTGCTGCTCGGAACAGGGAATTACTAAAGCAATACACAAAAGGATTCATCATAGAATTCCCATAAGCAAACCAGCATGCGACTTGCAACAGCCAATCAGAAACGAGGTCTGGTAAATACCACGTGATTGCCCATGTGCAGTTCCATGGCAACCAACAGCACAAAAAGCAGACAAGAATCATACCGAGCATGCGTACTGCACGGTGTTGTTGACAAACACGCTGCGCATACTCAGTGCTAACTGGACGTGAAGAGATGCTTGAAAAGATGTGTGTCGTAGAAAGTGCCTGGCTGTAAACGCTCGACCTTACCTTTGAGTCACTTGTCGGAGTTTTATGATTGGACAACTTCGTTGATCTATGGTCTGTTTCCGGTAATTGTTCTCCCTTTTGAGAAGAGAGATTGTCAGCAAATGTTGGTGAAAAAGTTGCATTCAGATCATAATTTTTCGCCCGCCATATACCTGCCTCGCCACTGTCTTTTGTCTGTTCCAAAGTATACTTATTTCTTTGAAAGATATGAGGCAAAGTCGACGTGGTGGGCTTTTTCTCAATTTGTTTTTCAATGGTGTTGTTCATGGCCTTGTAAACCACTTGCATTGTAATGACATACACTATCATCGTGATTACTACGGGTAGATTATAAACCATGATGCTGGTGGCCAGGATGAATTCCTTAGGTCCCGCTACCTCGCAATATCCGTCCGACCTCACCCCAAGCGCCGCGCGGATTCCATAGTTACTTGGAAGCCAATATGCACAAAGAACCAGCCACGTCTATCCAAACAAGACAATCAAAGCAATTTGGTGGAATACTGTGTCAATTTGTAGTGAATATTTTTCGCCAATAAATATTGCAAAACCTGGCTTGGCGGACACGTGCGTTTAGCGGACACCTGTTTATCAAGGATTGAGAACAACAACTGCTGTTCATGAACACCTGCTAATAATGCACACTTATACCAAGCCGCATGATCACCCGCTCAAGACAGGTTTTCCGTATATCAGAATAACACGAACTAGGCTTATTGTCAGAAGTACTCGTCGTTTTCGAGCAGCAGCGTCGACTCGATGATGAAGAGGTCGGAGAACCGCATGCAGACGATGACAAGCCATGGCCAGCAGCGTCCAGTAGGAGGTGGTGCTTGAAATGCAATCAGCTGACATCCACAGGTAACATAACTCAATACCACCTGGCCACGACCTGATTACATATACATATATTCGATTAATGAACGTTCTTACAAACTTATCCAAGCGGTGATGAATGAGGGTCATGTAAGGCAATCAGGGATCGATTGTTTCTACATTATTACTACGTTTAACGCAGCAAGTAAAAGATGCGTCTTGTATTTTATAATGCAAATTTTACTTGGTCGAAAAATATGCTGATTACTATTAGGCTGAAATACACATGATGAACAGCGAAAATCTCCTTCATTTGGTCGTATAGGCTCATCGTAATAGAAATATGTGAGCATCGTTACATTGAATTGTTGAGAGATGGTTAGGTTGTCGAATGAAACAACGCTTCTTCTCAAGCGAGGAGTGAACGACAAAACAAAGGCGGGGTAGTATTGCGTTATGATTCTTACATCATCACGTTTATCATAACGAAAACTGTTCTGTTATAATTTGTGATATTGATGTGAGATGGTACTTAGTGAGTGATTTGAGATGGTACTTAGTGAGTGATGTGAGATGGTACTTAGTGAGCGATGTGAGATGGTAATTAGTGAGTGATGTGAGATGGTACTAAGTGAGATGGTAGTTAGTGAGTGATGTGAGTGATGTGAGATGGTACTTAGTGAGTGATGTGAGATGGTACTTAGTGAGTGATGTGAGATGGTACTTAGTGATTGATGTGAGATGGTACTTAGTGAGATGGTACTTAGTGAGTGATGTGAGTGATGTGAGATGGTACTTAGTGAGTGATGTGAGATGGTACTTAGTGGTTGATGTGAGATGGTACTTACTGAGTTATATTGAACACGGCGTAGAGCGTCATAACGAACACCCCCACCACCAGATCGGCACAACAGAGACTGATAAGGAAATAGTTTCCCGTCGTACGCAGCGACCGAGTCCTTATAAATAACATGAGGATGAGAATGTTTCCTGTATGGTATGACACACACACATTCAGAATGGCTAAAATCTGTAAGATAACGAAATGGCTTTAACGGATGTAAAACCCTACATTTTCAACTCACTCAATCACACTTTATGTCGGATTAAACATAAATTTTGTAAGTCATATGAAATGGACACGAGCATATAACGGATCTATTTTCTTATAGTTCAGATTATAACAACCATCATAGGGTGCTGTAATTAACGAACACTTTACCAAGTACTTAGGGTGAAATTGGCCAGGTTCCACTGTATCACACCTGTTTTAACGAGGATAATGATAGACTTAATCAACTGTCTCTCTTTGACAACCAAGGAGTGATATTGACTTGCTCATCTCACCTACTTCTGTCACGAGTATAATTGGAGTGAGGAGGCAGGTGTACAGGACAGTGTCTACGTCAGTTCTATTCGACTTGGTTCCATGACCAGGATACATGTAGTCATTCTCATACCTGCCAGCAGCCTCTGGATCCATAATCACTTGCTCCTCGGGCATCTGTCCTTTTCTTCACTCTATGGTGTGAAAGCTGTATTATCAAATTCCTTGAAGTAAGTGTTTTATAGAATTACTGACTCAGGAAAAAAATCAGAGACCAGTAGAATATCTGGTGTTCTTTACCAGGGAAAAACATTATTGGCATCTTAATTCCAGCCTTGACTTTACTGTGATCTCCGCCGTGTTTAGCCATTCAGACCTTTACTGCACCCTATCCCTTGACTTGACTCCACCCTTGACCACCACCGATATGATTGCCATAACGCAAGGCAATCATAATGTGCATACTCAAAATCTTACACTACGCGGCGCTGTCGACAGCCTCCTTTTGGTACATGGCAAATTATAACACGCTGTTTACTCCCGGAGGCAATAACCACTATTGATCTCATTTGTCATCATCCTACGACCTCTGATGACCTCGGAGATTATTCAAATACGCCATTACATTTAACATGACTTCCACGGAGCTTCCTGGAATATTCCCAGAGAAGTACAGGTGTGTACAGAAAAGACAGACAGACAGATTGTCAGCCAGACAGGCATACATTTACAAATAGGTATTAGATAACAACTCATGCTATACAAAAACAAATTACAGGAAGTACATTAACTCATTAAACAATTAAATTACTATCAATTACACAATGTGCTTTGTCAATCTGAAGATGTGAATGCTATTTAGGCTAGACTTTTCTTACTTGATCTACCTCTGAATCTCTTTGACAGCTGTGAGATGTGATTATCTTTGTCTCCTTTTGTTAATGCCTCAGATATTCTCCGTTCCGCTATTTATATTAACCCCACAGAGAAGCCAAGAATGTTTATTGCTTACGTTTGTTTATTCTCAGGGACATAATAATGATCAATTCTGCCACACCCTGACCTGGAAAAACACCCAAAAAGTCCCACGTAAGTACAATGTCAATTCGGGTATTGTGTACGCAAGCCACTAACAAATGAAACAAACGATTTCTACAGAACAACTGCCTCTAGTGTGTGTAGCCTTTTGAGTGGCTTCCGGTACGGCCACAAGTGAGTTAACAACCGGTGGGGTATATGGGTTTGACAAGAGGGGAGCTCTCAGATGCTTAGTGGACGTTCATTATTTATCCGTAGGGTAGGATTAGGTCGCCCGTAGATCAACTTTAACACTCCAGCGGTTAGCCAGTTTGAAAATATATGACCCCCGCCCACCAGCAGTAATTAGACGCCACTCTCAGGTTGCCTGGTCCTCAACGACGCATAAATAAGAAACGCTCCTTCAAAGCCGCAGAGCAATGTTGCAGTTATTTCCGTTAAGGGGATAACGTTTGTACTGTGTATCATGAATAAATGAAACATCTCTTCAAGGGTGAAACACTTCCTGTTCACTGGTTGCCTGAGCTAATGACTGGGGTCAGTTCGGTTTGGTATTAATGACTTCTAGGAATCGCCTTTGAGTTGCCGCACTAGAGTCTCGCAAAGAATAATTAACGATAGTCGCTTTCCTTTGACCTTATTATTGCACGTGTTGACAGAGAACCCAGCTGATAATTGATAAGGTTGGCGTTTGAATCATGGTGATGTTGGCCTGTGATGGATGATGTTAGCCTGTGATGGGTGATGTTAGCCTGTGATGGGTGATGTTAGCCCTACAAGACGTCTACGTAGACGTCCTACAACGACTGAATCCAACGCAATGCAACAATCTACAAATATCATGCGACGTCATATTTACCAATATGGTGGTAATCGCGTCACGATTTTTTTCGGAATATCGATATATAGGTGGCATTTTTTAAAGAACTGCATCAATCAGTAAACTTTCAAAGCGATACACGAAATTGGTTCATAGGCTCTCGATATATGTTGTTATCTAGTTGCTAAAACCAGCGGTTTATTCTCCGAATGATCTGACAAATTTGCCAACAATTGCGGTACGAGACAATCGAACGTTTTTGTGAAATGATACGTCCGCGCAGGGCTGAGGTGATGTGGGCCTCTGGTAGGTGAAATGTTGGGCTATGGTGGGAGATGTGGGGCTATGGTGGGAGATGAGGGGCTATGGTGGGAGATGGGGCTATGGTGGGAGATGGGGCTATGGTGGAAGATGTGGGGCTATGGTGGGAGATGAAGGGCTATGGTGGGAGATGGGGCTATGGTGGGAGATGTGGGGCTATGGTGGGAGATGGGGCTATGGTGGGAGATGTGGGGCTATGGTGGGAGATGGGGCTATGGTGGGAGATGTGGGGCTATGGTGGGAGATGAGGGGCTATGGTGTATGGTTGGATATGAGGGGCTATGGTGGGAGATGAGGGGCTATGGTTGGTCATGTTGGTCTTAGGAATGTAGTATTGGCCGGAAATGAATTCACTGTAATCACTGTAATATATGACGTTGAAATGTGAAATGATGTTTCGTCATAACGTGACACTTTACGGCTCGTCTCTAAAGGTGTTATCATAACGGTCACATATCGCTGCATCAAGAGCAACACGAAAAATTCACGAAACTATCATAGTAATAAATATACTTTAGTTACGGAAAAGCATCGATGTAACTAAGAACTAGATACCAGAGTTCATGACCTCCAAACTGATGTCAGATCTGCCTCATTCCCATTACAAGAATTAAAACTATGCATCTGACCAGTTCCATCGGCCATCTACGTGACAATCGATTAAATAACAATCTCTCTTTTGCGGTTGACAGATTATTACAAAGGTTGACGATTTGCTATAGCAAATTTTCGCGGGGAAAATCGAACCCGAAAAAAATTCCTCGGTTGAGCAATTCTGAAAAACTTTATCACAGTCAAAATAATTCATTAAAATAGCTCTTATTTACCGAAAAAATCGCACAGAAAACCTCGGTTCGGGTGACTCAAAATAGAGAAGACACCTCACTTGAACTCCCTATGTGTCATATGGAATTAGATCGTCGTCTGATAGATAACCATATTTGAGCAGACGACAGCTTGTCACTAAGCGCGCCAATCTTCCACTATCAGCCTCCTCGCGGTGGCCACCACTCGCCGCCCAACAGCAAACCTAGTTACAATATCATCAAATCCCACCTAGCACACTGAAATGTTTACATTCTCTAACAGCTATTGAGCTAATGATAGAGCAGAAGTCAGGCACCCTGTGCACATGACCCGTTAAACTCTAATCTACCTTTATAAACAAAACTCCAGTTTTATCTGCCCCTGGTGACATGTCTTATCTTGATACCCTGAACGGAGTCAATTAGTGAGTGTTCACCCGTCATAATCCTTCCTCAAGGAGAATTATAATCCAACTTTCAACATCGAGTTGATTAGTCTCTGTCAGGTGTTCTGACCACTCAACAGTTGTTCAATAAGACGACAGACGGACAGAGGACGTCGTGAAGCTGGTTGAAAGCGACTAGAATCATACTTTATTCCTATCGAAGTTCCTGGTTTCGAAAGAATAGAATGAACATATATTGTGTGAAACAAATACATTGATGATGCAAATTGCTGAAAATACGTTCGATATAAATGAGGTAACATGTGTTTTTGAAGAAAGGCAAAATATTGACAACAGGATGCATTATTAAACAAAAAACTCAAAAGGCAGCCCAGATTCAAGGTCTGTTGTTACAACAATATCAACTTAGACAACATACCACATCCCACAGAGCCAGAGCTAGTTTCACGCCGGATCCAAATTCACACTTGCGAAGTTGTGCCCAGAGATTGTCATTGTATCATAACAATCGATCTCTCGTTATGTTTGGTGTACTTTACATATCGCATATTGTGATGATGATGATGATGATGATGATGATGATGATGATGAAATGATGATGATGCTGATGATGATCATAAAAGCAATAAAGATGGTGATCATCGTCACCATCGTCATCATCATCTTCGTCATCATTGGCACTATCATTGAAATTATCACTCGCATTCTCCTCCTCTCCTCCTCCTCCTCCTCCTCCTCCTCCTCCTCCTCCTCCTCCTCCTCCTCCTCTTCCTCCTCAACATCACCATCATCATCATCATTATCATCATCATCATCTCCCCAAGAAACCACTACTCCGTGATCCTCGCCTTGAACCAATTGACGCACGGCCAGGTCGATCATTACGACTGAGTCGATTGATACGACTGATTGACGGTACCGGTGCCCACTGCCCCCTCCCCCTCCCCCCCCCCCCCCCCTGTGTAAAGCTTTATCTGCTAATTTGCCCACGAACTCGAGTTTACTGAAAATATCGGTCAACTCGAACACTGCTTACTTACTTGTTACTCTCTGTGCAATATATAAACCTTGGTTTCCTCGATCAATGTTTGCTGATCATTTAAGATAATGTGCTAACGGTGCCTAAGGGTTATGTTATCAGGTTATGTACAGTGGTCTTATTCAATCTACGTCATAACGGTCACTACGGGTTATTGAATTCACTACATATCAACCACGCCGGATGTATGAGAAGAGAAGCGCATTCAATAGGAAATTGAACCCCTCTCGAAGTTTGGTCAAATTGGTTTCACTCGATACAAGTACCATTGATCTGGATAAATTTTCTTTCAAACGATGACAAAAATAATGCTTATATATCTAAATTTAAACACGCGGTCGGTGCTGTGTCAGCTTTCGTGTCGTAACTGGAGTTTTACAACTCATGTTGCGTTGCTTGCAAGTTGCCCAACAGACCAACAGTCGATCGGGTTCTCCCTTGTTGAGCGCAAGCTCCACTTGGTTCAAAATAGCTATTTGCAAGCTGACAGTGACAGACTGTGCTATTCTGAATTGTATATTGGAGGCGCTAATAACCAGTGTCGCTTACTGATTAAACTCTCAAAATATATTTCTTTCAAAACACCTATCGTTAAACCAATTGAGTATCCTAAGTAACTAATGGCATCTAGAGCCTACTTTTTAGCTCCAATGAAATCCGGCGTTTGATTACCATTCTGTACGAGTCCACCCAAATACATCTAATTGTCATATTCAATCTTGCTCACATACATAACACAAAGATGAATTTATAAATAAAACATTTATTTCTTTTTCGCCGTATGTGATTTAAGACTAGATTTGAAGCAAGTTTAATGGTAATATATAAGTTATTTTCTGTTAATTAATTCTTCTGAATGTTCGTGAATAGCATCTACAAAGGCTTCCATGTGGTCTGGGTCCGTATCCAAATAGATGCCGTGGCCGAGATTGGCAATGTAGCGATGTGTTCCGAATTGTCCGATCATCTCTTTTACAGCGGCATTGATGCTTTCCTAAAGGCAACCAAAAATATATTCTTTTACATATATCGCCACTACCAGGTTCGAGTCCGTGGCCGTTACGAGTCAAAGTCGCCAATCGATGCAATGCGCCTCACCATGAAGGTGTACAATAGTTTAAATTCACTTAATTGATAATGAGTTGTTTGTCAACTGTTTCTGTTATTACGATTATAAACTAATGTACACATGTGAAAGCAGTTTCATGTGGCGTTGACTTATTTCAGCTAGTATTAAGTTACAACTTATGTTCATTAGTTAGAACCACTGTTTACCTTGCTGCCGTAAAGTGCGCATGGGTCCAAATTGCCTTGTAGTGTGATGTTAGGCCCTGTCTGGGATCTGAACGCAACAAGAAATTGAAGTCAATACACTTATGCAATAATTAAAGCTTTAACATTGAGTCTTGTCGATTTAATGTTAAGAATAGGTGTTCTTCACTCCTGAAATGTTACATTTCACATTTATTGTGAACAATCTTTGTTTAAAGATTTTAAATTGTTACCTGGCAACAGCAGGATCGATTGACCAATCAAGAGAAATTGCGTCATATCCACTTTCGGACAGATCCTTAAGAGCGTAATGGCAATCCTTGGCGAAGATGTTCTGTGACAAAGAGTTATAGAAAACCATCGTCATAACAGGCAATTCGACAATCGAAGTCTACTCTTTAGAGAACGTAAAATGATTAAACACGTGCTGTTTCTGGTTGTTGCACCGAAAGTTGGTTGTGTCAAGCAAGGAATAATACAGATACTCACCATCGGTACATGTGGAACACCTTGTTTTGTAAGAGTTTGTCTGACCCTGTTTAGGATTTGGATGTAATACGGCAAGCCAAATGTTTTGAATTGTTTCTGAGTAAGGAAGACGCCATGGGCCTCAAAGAGCTGGAGCATCTGCACATACACCAATGAATGGAAACATAAAAAACTCATCTTAAACTTTAAAAAATATAACAATATGACATAAATATATGTCATTTTCAAGTGTTTATAATGCAATGTGTGAGTCATTTAAGTATTTGCCAAAAGCAATATGACTCACACGTTTTTGATGGATTGACATGTTCATGTTTTTCGACACAAGGAACAGTTGTGTGACATTTTATACAAGGTACGTGATTTTACAATGACAATTGAAACACCTGTTTGACTTATTGTATTTGGGTATCTATTTATTTATACCTGAGCGCCAGCGCGGACTTGGTTGACAAGGTAACGGACGATGACGTCAGTGAGCATCTGCAGCAGCTTGTGACTGGCCTCGGGGTATGAGTAAGCCAACGGCGTGACTTCATGAAGGTAGAAGATCCACCCCCTTCAATCATGTAGTTCATGAGTGTTAACTGAAAGAAAAGTCACAGAAAAATGAAAAAGAAATTGGTACTAATCACGAAGCGTATCGACAAGAAATATCGGGGCACATCAGCCAGTATCCCCCGTGATAAAGTAATGATAAAGCAGCTTGCATGAGGCATCTGTTAACAAAAGTGTAATATCTATTTATCATCCATTGCTATGACCGCAGATTCAGTGAAGTTATCACAACTCATGCTGGGCAAGTAAATCCGGTTATTACAAACCCGACATCACAACAAACCACTTACCGGTGCTCCGGAGAATCCCAGGAGTGGGCACTGTCCATCGATTCGCTTCCTGGTCAGCGTGATGGCATCGAACACATATCCTAACGCCTCGGTCACATCAACGTCGACATTGACACGGTCAAGTTCGCTGGGATCTTTAAGGGGGTTACTGAACCCGGGACCCTGAAAAACGCAAAAGACAGCCAGATGACGTTGATGTTTAATGATGTGATGTGAATAAAAGGCAAATATGCCCATAGTATGACAAATCCACAGTGTGATTGTTTAGTTATAGTGGTAAAACGCATATATACATAGACAAACATTATATAGCTGTATCTATAAGTTTAAGTATGAATATATATATTCATAGATAAAGGAATATATATATATATATATATATATATATATATATATATATATATATATATATATATATAAATATATATAAATGTATATATATATATATATTTATACATATATGCGTGTACTGTCATGTTACTATACCTTGTCTGTATCGATTAGATGAAAGCCCATAGCTTCAGGGACAACCAGAATATCCGAGAAGATGATAGAGGCATCGAGATCGAATCTTCTGAGAGGCTTCAGGACACACACAGCAGGATGCAGGCGTGAGTGTATACGATAAAGAAATACCACATACGTAACCAGGATAAACAGTTCTAAGAGTGGACGGATGAAGAGTATTTACACCTGTGGGAACTAGGCACATCACTTGGCAAACCTATATACAAATCATTACGCGTACATCAACATTGTATACACATCAACACAATATACACACCTTGAAAATAACCAACTGTAGTTGACAAGGGAAACTGCCTTAACAATAACAAAGTGGCGTTAACGATAAGAGGCCTCATTAGCAATAACAAACGGAAGTAAACATGGCATATATTCTCCAAAAATAACAAACGGAGTTGACAATGAGAGACCGCCTTAACAATATCCATCTGTAGTTAACACGGGGAGAGGACCTTAACAATAACAAACGATAGTTAACTTTTGGAAAGGATCTTAACGATAGCAAGCGGACGTTAACAATGGGAGACTATCTTAGCAATAACAAAAAGTATTGAACAATGGCAAGCGACCTTAATAATAACAAACAATAGTTAGCACTGGGAGACCACCTCAACAATAACAAACAGTAGTTAACAAAAGGAAACGACCTTAACATTAACAAATAGTTGTTGACAAGGGGAGACCACCTCACAAATAATAAATAGTAGTTAACATGGGAAGACCACCTCACAAATAGCAAATGGTAGTTAACTAGGGGAGATAATAATAATAAACGGTATTTAACAAGGGGGGGGGGACCACCATAACAATAACAAACGGTAGTTTACAAGGGGAGGCCACCCGAGCAATAACAAATGGTAGTTAACAAGGGGAGACCACGTTTACAATAAAAAGTGGTACTTAACCACGAAGGACAACCTTAACAATAACAAGAGGAGGCTTACAAAGGGAAATCACCTTAACAATAACAAATGATGTTTAACAAGGTAAAAGCACGTGAACAATAACAAATGGTAATTAACAACAGCAGACCACATTAACAATAATACACGGTAGTTAACACGGGGAGGACCACCTTAACAATAACAAATGGTAGTTAACAAGGGAAGACCAACTGAGCAATAACAAATGGTAATTAACAAAGGGACGACCATCTTAACAATAACAAATGGTAGTTTATAAGGGGAGACCACCTTAACAATAACAAATGGTAGTTAACACAAGGTAGTTAACACGAAGAGGACCACCTTAAAAATAACAAATGGTAGTTAACAATGGAAGACGAAGACCAACCGAGCAATAACAAATGGTAATTAATAAAGGGACGATCACCTTAACAATAAAAAATGGTAGTTTACAAGGAGAGACCACCTTAACAATAACAAATGGTAGTTAACAAGGGGAGACCTTCGAAACAATAACAAATGGTAGCTTACAAGGGGAGACCTCCTTAACAATAACAAATGGTAGATAACAAGGGTAGACCACCTTAACATTAACAAATGGTAGTTAACAAGAGAAAACCACCTTAACAATAACAAATGGTAGCTTTCAAGGGTAGACCACCGTAACAATAGCAAATGGTAGTTAACAAGGGAAGGCCACCTGTGCAATAACAAATGGTATTTAACAAGGGGAGACCACCTTAACAATAACAAATGGTAGTTAACAAGGGGAGACCTCCGAAACAATGACAAATGGTAGCTTACAAGGGGAGACCTCCTTAACAATAACAAATGGTAGATAACAAGGGTAGACCACCTTAACATTAACAAATGGTAGTTAACAAGAGAAAACCACCTTAACAATAACAAATGGTAGCTTTCAAGGGTAGACCTCCGTAACAATAGCAAATGGTAGTTAACAAGGGGAGACCACCTTAACAATAACAAATGGTGGTTAACAAGGGGAGACCATCCTCAGCAATAACAATAACAAATGGTGGTTAACAAGGGGAGACCATCCTAACAAATGGTAGTTACAAGGAGAGACCAACAACAATAACAAATAACAAGGGTACCACCGAAATAACAAGGGGAGACCACCTTAAACAATAACAAATGGTAGTTAACAAGGAGAGACCACCTTAACAATAACAAATGGTAGAAGGAGGGAGACCACCGTAACAATAACAAATGGTAGCTTAACAAGGGGAGACCACCTGTAACAATAACAATGGTAAACAAGGGGAGACCACCTTAAAAATAACAAATGGTAGTTAACAAGGGAGACCTCCGAAACAATAACAAATGGTAGCTTACTTAACCTCCTTAACAATAACAAATGGTAGATAACAAGGGTAGACCACCTTAACATTAACAAATGGTAGTTAACAAGAGAAACCACCTTAACAATAACAAATGGTAGCTTTCAAGGGTAGACCTCCGTAACAATAGCAAATGGTAGTTAACAAGGGGAGACCACCTTAACAATAACAAATGGTAGTTAACAAGGGGAGACCACCTTAACAATAACAAATGGTAGGTAGCTTTCCAAAACAATGAACAAATGGTAGCTTACAAGGGGAGACCACCTTAACAATAACAAATGGTAGATAACAAGGGGTAGACCACCTTAACAATAACAAATGGTAGTTACAAGGGGAGACCCACCTGGGTAGTTAACAAGGGAGACCCAATAACAAATGGTAGTTTACAAGGAGAACCTCCTTAACAATAACAAATGGTAGCTTACAAGGGGAGGGACCTCCTTAACAATAACAAATGGTAGATAACAAGGGTAGACCACCTTAACAATAACAAATGGTAGTTAACAAGGGGAGACCACCTTAACAATAACAAATGGTAGTTAGGGGAGAACCTCCTTAACAAGGGTAGACCACCGTAACAATAACAAATGGTAGTTAACAAGGAAGGCCACCTTAACAATAACAAATGGTAAAGGGAGACAAACAATAACAAATGTAGTTAACAAGGGAGACCACCAAATGGTAAACAAGGGGAGACCACCTAACAATAACAAATGGTGGTAACAAGGGGGAGACCATCCTAACAATAACAAATGGTAGGCTTACAAGGGGAGACCACCGTAACAATAACAAATGGTAGTTAACAAGGGAGACCACCTTAACAATAACAAATGGTAGTTAACAAGGGTAGAGGGGAGACCCCGAACAATAACAAATGGTAGTTAACAAGGGGAGACCACCTAACAATAACAAATGGTAGGGGAGACCACCTTAACAAGGGTAGTTAACAAGACCACCCTTAACAATAACAAATGGTAGTTTCAAGGGGAGACAAGGGGTAGACCACCTTAACAATATAACAAATGGTAGTTAACAAGGGGAGACCACCTTAAACAATAACAAATGGTAGTTAACAAAGGAGAGACCACCTAAACAATAACAAATGGTAGTTTACAACAAGGGGAGACCTCCTTAACAATAACAAATGGTAGTTTAACAAGGGTAGACCACCTTAACATTAACAAATGGTAGTTAACAAGGGGAGAAACCACCTTAACAATAACAAATGGTAGCTTTCAAGGGTAGACCACCGTAACAATAGCAAATGGTAGTTAACAAGGGAAGGCCACCTGTGCAATAACAAATGGTATTTAACAAGGGGAGACCACCTTAACAATAACAAATGGTAGTTAACAAGGGGAGACCTCCGAAACAATGACAAAATGGTAGCTTACAAGGGGAGACCTCCTTAACAATAACAAATGGTAGATAACAAGGGTAGACCACCTTAACATTAACAAATGGTAGTTAACAGAGAAAAACCACCTTAACAATAACAAATGGTAGCTTTCAAGGGTAGACCACCGTAACAATAGCAAATGGTAGTTAACAAGGGAAGGCCACCTGTGCAATAACAAATGGTATTTAACAAGGGGAGACCACCTTAACAATAACAAATGGTAGTTAACAAGGGGAGACCTCCGAAACAATGACAAATGGTAGCTTACAAGGGGAGACCTCCTTAACAATAACAAATGGTAGATAACAAGGGTAGACCACCTTAACATTAACAAATGGTAGTTAACAAGAGAAAACCACCTTAACAATAACAAATGGAAGCTTTCAAGGGTAGACCTCCGTAACAATAGCAAATGGTAGTTAACAAGGGAAGGCCACCTGTGCAATAACAAATGGTAGTTAACAAGGGGAGACCACCTTAACAATAACAAATGGTGGTTAACAAGGGGAGACCATCCTCAGCAATAACAAATGGTATTTAACATGGGGAGACCACCGTAACAATAACACATGATAGTCAACAAGGGGAGACTACCTTAACAATAACAAATGGTAATTAACATGGGAAGACCACCTGAACAATAACAAATGGGGGTTAACAAGGGATGACCAACTGAACAATCGCAAATGGTAGTTAACAAGGGGAGACCACCTTAACAATAACAAATGGTGGTTAACAAGGGGAGACCATCCTCAGCAATAACAAATGGTATTCAACAAGGGGAGACCACCGTAACAATAACTAATGGTAGTTAACAAGGGGAGACCACCTTAACAATAACAAATGGTAGATGACATGGAGAGACCACCTGAACCATAACAAATGGAGGTTAACAATGGGAGATCACCTTCAAAATGATAAAGAGATGCATTAGATATTGCACTCACTCGTTCACTCACATTCTTCCGGTTGTGGTAACAATCCTCACCTCTCATACACAGACACTCGCTTCAAGTCACAATTACTCAATAAACACTGGAAAAATCCTTAGCTATATACAAACGAAACAACATGTACATTATGCATCATTCACTCGATCACAAACGCCGACACATTTGCAGAAACACACATTTGCAGAAACAACGACGAGCGGCACGGTTGTTAGAATTCGACGTGATGTTGATATTTGAGTACGATGCGGCAGCATTGAACTCGTCATACCGACGAATCATGTTTGTGAGAACGACAGATCGCTGACTGAGCGGCATGCGATGAGTTGGTACAACATCCAAACATGATTTGTTATGCCACCATAAAATGACTAGATATAACAATATAATCCGACTTGATGAAGCACCAAGACATGATATGATATAACATTATAACATGGCTAGGTATAAAAGTATAACATGACTTGATATAACATAATAACATGACTAGATATAACATTATAACATGACTAGATAAAACATTATAACATGACTAGATATAACATTATAACATGACTAGATATAACATTATAACATGACTAGATATAACATTATAACATGACTAGATATAACAATATAACATGAAATGATGAAGCACCATCGCATCATTATTTACAACACAAACACATGACCAAATTATAATGAATGTACGATTAATTACAATGTCTGGATATTGCACAAGGTCCCTTATGTTTCGAATGATCATGAAGTCAAGTTGATAGTACTATATAGAACGGTTAAAAATCACATGCGTTTGAAGCTCATCGAATAGTTCGACAATTAAGTGCTAGTTAATTTGGGAAGATGGACAATTATGTGGTTAGAAAATTTTAAATGATGAAAAAGTTGTTAGTGTGTTTAGAAATATATAATTGAAGATCTATATGCACATCGGTCAAATGGATGATGCTGAGATTCGTGCGGCTAACTATGCGAAAACGGAATCAAGTTAGATACTAATTTTGTTTATATTTTAAAGTTTGCAAGCATCTTGTTCAATGTATGCATTAAATAATCTTCTAAAACAGATAATAATGGCAAACTGGTACAAAATAACAAGACATAGACACATAATAGTTAGCAGAGAGAAAATGATTTGTATCTTGTGAATGATAAAAAGCTGCAATGGTTACGAGCATGTTAATGGCAAGATAATTTGCACATGATGAGATATTAGATTGTTTAGAAATGTGTTAGTCATTAGCAGAGCACAAATGGTTAGATATTTGCAAATTCGTATATCAGGTGCATGCATGTGAAAGTTAATGTCAAGCATTTTTCCAAACCTTGGGAATCGTTAGGTAATGTGCACATTATCATATCTTTGCCAGCTTATGGCATTTTCATAGTTTTTAGTTATAGAATTTATGCAAATGGTTAAATATTTTGAAATGACAGCCAATGGAAATTGGCACATGCGTGTTAATAGCTAGATAAGTTGCACATGATTAGTAGGCAGCGAATCGTTAGATATTTCCCAATTGTTGCAGTTTGTTAAATATTTGTGAAGTTATTTTTGGAAACGTGCCAGTCAGTGTCAGGGGTAACTTAATTCCAGCAATACAAAATCATCAATTGCAAAAAAAATTGCAGAGAAAAATATGTTTGAATATAAAAATAACCACGGACTAGGTTAACGGAATTATTTGTCAAAACTCTTTGCTCACAGACTCCTTTAACCAAAAGTATAAGTTCATCAACTGGCTCAATTAGTCAGTAGTATCATTTTATCAACTGGCTCAATAAGTCAACAGTATCATTTCATCCTCTGGCACAATAAATTAGCAGTATCATTTCATCAACTGGCTCAATAAGTCAGCAGTATCATTTAATCAACTGGCTCAATAAGTCAACAGTATCATTTCATCAGCTGGCTCAATACGTCAACAGTATCATTTCATCAACTGGCTCAATAAGTCAGCAGTTTTATTTCATCAACTGGCTAAATAAGTCAACAGTATCATTTCATCCTCTGGCTCAATAAATTAGCAGTATCATTTCATCAACTTGCTCAATAAGTCAGCAGTATCATTTAATCAACTGGCTCAATAAGTCAACAGTATCATTTCATCAACTGGCTCAATACGTCAACAGTATCATTTCATCAACTTGCTCAATAAGTAAGCAGTATCATTTCATCAACTGACTATTGATTCGTAAATGATATCAGATTAAGTGTCGACCACGCTAGCAAAGATCTTAGTGCAAAAGCAGAATAATAATATGCGTGATCCCGCTACTGACGGTTACGTTTTGAGACGCATCATCTAAAATCTCAACTCCGTAAACAGGAAAATCAAATGGAAGACATTTTTGCATTATAATTATGTCTCCACCATATTGGTTCGATACATAAAATGATCTCTGGTTTCCAATCTTACCATGCAATAATCTCAGCTAACGCTTAACAAAAGCAACTGGGACATTTGACATAACTGGGTGTTCATGAATATCATGATAGATATCATGATTAGGTTAATGTGTTAAACATTGGACTGTCTGACAAATATTCGCTCAGTTTGCAGCATGTACGACGGCTAATCAACATCATGTGTATCAATATTGAAGGGCATTACTCATTCCCGCACGAATTGACGAACAGCGTGTACATTTGTACCCTGACTGTTCAATGTATATCGTTTATCGATATGGCAAAATTACGCAGTAAGGCACGCGTGAATCGATAAGGAAAATTAGTTCACTCTAACAAATCCGCATAAGTAGCAAATATTCTAAGCCATTATCGTAGAAATCACACATGCAATGCGTCATCAATAACAAACAATCACCTTATTAATAAAGCTTTTGTGTTTGACGTCATCAATACGTGTGTGCCTGAAGACCGCTAAATCAAAGCGTGGTTCTGTACACCCAGATATCGTTAACGTTACACCCATCAATTCAAATCTTTGACAAACAGGTCAATTTAACCGATAGTTGTTACCGGGCCCGATGGGTTTTTGCCAGTGATTTACACGTATCGTTGAATATTTGTAAATACTACATGTAAAACTGGCCCGCTATTGGTGTATTATAGCAGGGTGTACAGAAGCAGGCATTGATCTGGCGAGTATGCTGGTCATTTTGAACGCCTACCTGTAATGTTACTTCACATGCTAGCTCTGGTGTCCGGCAGATTTTAAGGAATCCGTGCTCCTTGGACAGGACTCTGTATTCTGTATATAAAGACGGATGTAGTTAGAATATTGTTGTTGAACTAGATACTCAAAATCAATACAATGTCGATTACAATTATGACCAGGGTTACGTCACAGCTATCTCCAACTATTAGCTTAGTTATTGTAAAACTCGTCACGTCACAAAAAAAGATATTGCGGAGATCATGCGTTGAAACTAGTCTGCGTCCCAGACTCCAGGGGTTCCGCTACGCTTCTCGCCCTAGAGTCTACGACAGGACAAGGTATAAAACTGGCGCGTCCGAATATTCATTAGACACGTTCGTTAATCTTCGTGACCAATCAACGCAAAGGTTGTGACCCGGATTGACCTTAGTTGCGCGCAGCTGGCTCATGAAACGGGCTTGTGATACGCACCCTCGGTTTTATGTGACGTCATATACATTGTTGTGGTCTGCGTCCAATGAGAACACATTGAATGTCTTCTGGAATTATGGGGAGTCTCAAATGTTCAAATTGGCACCACAACAAACGCTTTAATCGCTTAGCTGTATGATAGTATGTTTACGTAATTGTCAGTTAAAAAGAACCAGTTGTGTGTCTGCTTCTCTCACCGACTGTGTGATTAACGGTGCCACTCAGCGTGAAACAAATCGGGGTGTTGTAGAATGTGTGCCCGGCTAATAAAAATCACTCGTCCGGTTGGATAAGTTGACTTGGCAAGTCCGACATGACAAATCACTTGTCCCGGCAAGCGGACAACCATTGGTGTCGAACCCTGACCCATTCCAAGCATTGCATCGAGAGCAGTAGCTAACAATGTGAAGCAAAAGGTTTCCCCGTCCCAGCAGCCACATTCACAAAACAGTCACGACCCATCAAGCAGCCGAGCGAACAAGTCTTTCAAACGGAGCGTACCAAAACAAATATGGCGCCGAATCTTCGGAAAATGTGACGCTGACCAATGAGAGACAATGACTCAAAAGTACCCGAGAGTGGCCGAGAGACACGGCTTGTGATTGGAGCATCCCAAATCTGGGATGCTGCACCAGTTCAAGACGGTACAATATCCTAGACTGTTGGCGAGACTATTGAATATCATTAACATGTAAACAGGGCCCGCAGGCTAGGGGACCTTAACTACGTTGAAACATTATTTGTGTCAAAATGGCAAACATTTGAGACAAAATTTATGTTCGAATGGAACCAATTTCACCAAAGAGTTTCAATTCCCTCATGATGACGTCATCGTTATGTGAAATTTTATTTCGATGGCCTGTTTCCAAGTGCCAGCCGATTGGATATATGATATATTTCTGGCAAAACGTAATGGCTAGACATCGGGTGAACATCTAAACCCATTCACATTGGCGGCGCTTCGACACCAGTTTTCAAGATCCGAGTACCTTTAAGATAAAACATAATGTTGACATACCTGGTAGATATCGGCCAGCTTGTCGCTTCACCCACACGGGCACTCTTTTGACACTGTCCCCACGAGCAGCGCGCAAAATGTTGTCATTTTTCAACTCGGGAAAGTCAGATTGAACCTGGATGACACACAGTATTACAGGTGATCTTACAACACGAAGTCAAATATGAACTGTCAAGAATATATTCGACCCCAACATAGCCAATTGGTACTAGATTACGAAAATTCTGAATTATTCTCTCATTGATTCATCCGACCCCAGATAAAACAAGAGCGGCGATTACATCCTAATGTATAGGCAGATTGAGCCGTTGTAACGAGTTTTTATAAAGTAGAAGAATTTCTCTACGTACTCGTTAAAGCAACGAACAGATACTTAATATTTCGAGACTTTTCCTTCAAGAATTAACGCAAGGATGAAGATAGATAAGACTTTGCTGTATAGTACTGCAAAAGCTTCACGTGTGTTATTCTCAAATTACATACGCTGTCTAAACGTTGAACTATTATAGTTCATTTTCCTCAACGGTTGATATTTTCCATATTGAAGCGAGTCAATGGAAAGTGTAATCGAATCTCGATTCCACGAAAGTCATGAAATACATGTAACGATGGGACTCACCGGAATAAAGCCTTCCATTTTTGTGTCTCTGAGATCCAGCTTCGATCAGACCGTTTAAGCGAATGTGCTCTCCTCGGATGTTCATCTCTTATTTAAAACATCGCCCCCCACCCCGGATTAAAAACAATTCAAACCCAGCCGGGTCCTCTGTCATTTCATGTCTAGATAGGGAAGCCCTGCCCTTGTGACGAGCCGATGGATAGGGGACCATGGGGATCAACTAGGGACCTGGGTGACGAGCCGATGGGGATCAACCATGGGGATCAACTAGTGTGCTACACGTCGACCATCAGTACCCGGATAGGGGAGACAAAATGTATTGTAACTACGAACAGAAGGAGGTGTCATAAACAATCGTTCAGATCGATGCAGGTCTGTGATCCTCGCCCTAAACCAATTGACTAATTGACGATACCAGTGCCCAACCCCCCCCATCCCCCCATCCCCCATCCCCTCATCCCCCCCCCCCCCTGTGTAAAGCTTTATCTGCTAATTTGCCCACGAACTCGAGTTTACTGAAAATATAGATCAACTCGATCACTGCTTACTTACTTGTTACTCTCTGTGTGAACCTTGGTTTCCTCGATCAATGTTTGCTGATAATTTAAGATAATGTACTAACGGTGCCTAAGGGTTACAGATTAAATAACTTCATTCAAGACGTCTTGTGCTAAGTTTGATGTACCTGGTTACATCACTGCCGATCAACAGGCGAGTGTACAATTCTAGCATTCAACCCATTTACCAGGTGCCAAATTTACAAGCAGGTGGTCAGCACAACAGGCGGTGGTCAGGATGCATTCAACCCATTTACCAGGTGCCAAATTTAAAGCAGGTGGTCAGATGCGGTGGTATTCAGGACAAATGCAGTTAGATAAAAATGGCTACTAATGGCTGAATATGAAGGATACTATTTGGGTATGGAAGAGGGTTTGTGGGGGCTTGGTTTGGAGCGGGGTGGGGAGGAGAATCCGTTATGATATTCAAATAAAACTAATCAAAAATAATATCTTATAAGCAGTTTAATAAATGTTGTCGTGACGGTTAGTTTTCAGACAGGTGAATCTTGTTAACCTCAATAATACCTTTGTAATTGTTCGTCAGTTTTGTGTGATCCTTGCGGGTTTTTCTGACTCGTACGGGTACCAAAATAGCCATGTGGGGTTGCCCAACAGACCAACAGTCGATCAAGTACTTCATCGTTGCTCTAACAGTAGAACTCACTTTTATCAGTAGATTGACAACATGCTTAATTCATCACAAATCCCGTTATAATACGTCATCACAAGAATGTACCTTTTATAGTTACTGAGAAGAATGTACCGTTATATACCAAAGGTGAGAGTATTAACTGAATTCATTGCTATGGATTTTATGAACCAGTCTCTCGGGCGAGCACTTGATTAATTTCTAACTTTTCGGCGAAATTCCACTCCCAATTCTGGTGGGAAGAATTCCCTGCAACGTCCGTTGCCAGCAACCGGTCCCTTGCATGACGTTGTCGTAAACGACCCCGCGGAATTTGCTAAGTTTTTATCATACCGTTATGTCATCATATGCCTGATAATACATTTCACATGTGAGTCAATTTATGCTAGATTTATACCTTATAACTTTTCCGACCTAGTTGCATTTTCCTCCACTTTTTCAGCTTCATAATGATGTCCGTCCGTATCCGTAACAACAGGTTTATGTTGCGCAATCTCGCCATCGCCGCCATATTGGAATTAACTTAGTTGGAATAGTTAATCGCCTCCCATATTGGAATTAGTTGGAATAGTTGCTCGCCTCCCAAAGTTATTGCATTTGCTGAAACTCATTCACCGTAGATAATAACGATTGCTTATTAAATTGCACATATAACATCAGGTGGACATCGCGAAGGTAAGGTCTTATCATCGAGTTTTCTACATTGGCGAGGCTATCCTCGAGAACCAAGAGGGAGCGCAAGCTCAAAAGGGCTACATGTGGGGGTAATGAACAGTGGTCTTATTCAATCTAAGCCATAAACGGTCACTACGGGTGTATTGTATTCACTACATATCAACCACGCGGGATGTATGTCCGAGAAGAGAAGCGCATTCAATAGGAAATTGAACCCCTCTCGAAGTTGGTCAAATTGGTTTCACTCCATACAAGTATTATTGATCTGGATATGGATTCACTCCATAAAGTATTTGATCTGGATAAATTTTCAAAAACGATGACACAAATATGCTTATATATCGAAATTAAACACACGGTCGGTGCTGTGGGGTCTTTCGTGTCGTAACTGGAGTTTTACAACTCATGTTTGCGTTGCTTGTAAGCTGACAGTGATAGACTGTGCTATTCTGAATTGCATATTGGAGGCGCTAATAACCAGTGACGCTTACTGATTAAACTTTCAAAATATATTTTTTCAAAACACCTATCGTTAAAACCAATTGAGTATCCTAAGTAACTAATGGCATCTAGAGCCTACTTTTTAGCTCCAATGAAATTCGGCGTTTGATTACCATTCTGTACGAGTCCACCCTAATACATCTAATTGTCATATTCATATCTTGAGTCAATCTTGCTCACATACATAACACAAAGATGAATTTATAAATAAAACATTTATTTCTTTTTCGCCGTATGTGATTTAAGACTAGATTTGAAGCAAGTTAATGGTAATATATATAAGTCATTTTTTGTTAATTAATTCTTCTGAATGTTCGTGAATAGCATCTACAAAGGCTTCCATGTGGTCTGGGTCCGTATCCAAATAGATGCCGTGGCCAAGATTGGCAATGTAGCGGTGTGTTCCGAATTGTCCGATCATCTCTTTTACAGCGGCATTGATGCTTTCCTAAAGACAACCAAAAAATATGTTCTTTTACATATATCGCCACTACCAGGTTCGAATCCGTGGCCGTTACGAGTCAAAGTCGCCAATCGATGCAATGCGCCTCACCATGAAGGTGTACAATAGTTTAAATTCACTTAATTGATAATGATTTGTTTGTCAACTGTTTCTGTTATTACGATTATAAACTATGCACACATGTGAAAGCAGTTTCATGTGGCGTTGACTTATTTCAGCTGGTATTAAGTTACAACTTATGTTCATTAGTTAGAACCACTGTTTACCTTGCTGCCGTAAAGTGCGCATGGGTCCAAATTGCCTTGTAGTGTGATGTTAGGCCCTGTCTGGGATCTGAACGCAACAACAAAAAAAAGTCAATACACTTATGCAATAATTAAAGCTTTAACATTGAGTCTTGTCGATTTAATGTTAAGAATAGGTGTTCTTCACTCCTGAAATGTTACATTTCACATTAATTGTGAACAATCTTTGTTTAAAGATCTTAAATTGTTACCTGGCAACAGCAGGATCGATAGACCAATCAAGAGAAATGGCGTCATATCCACTTTCGGACAGATCCTTAAGAGCGTAATGGCAATCCTTGGCGAAGATGTTCTGTGACAAAGAGTTATAGAAAACCATCGTCATAACAGGCAATTCGACAATCGAAGTCTACTCTTTAGAGAACGTAAAATGATTACACACGTGCTGTTTCTGGTTGTTGCACCGAAAGTTGGTTGTGTCAAGCAAGGAATAATACAGATACTCACCATCGGTACATGTGGAACACCTTGTTTTGTAAGAGTTTGTCTGACCCTGTTGAGGATTTGGATGTAATACGGCAAGCCAAATGTTTTGAATTGTTTCTGAGTAAGGAAGACGCCATGGGCCTCAAAGAGCTGGAGCATCTGCACATACACCAATGAATGGAAACATAAAAACAATATGACATAAATATATGTCATTTTCAAGTGTTTATAATGCAATGTGTGAGTCATTTAAGTATTTGCCAAAAGCAATATGACTCGCACGTTTTTGATGGATTGACATGTTCATGTTTTTCGACACAAGGAACAGTTGTGTGAAATTTTATACAAGGTACGTGATTTTACAATGACAATTGAAACACCTGTTTGACTTATTGTATTTGGGTATCTATTTATTTATACCTGAGCGCCAGCGCGGACTTGGTTGACAAGGTAACGGACGATGACGTCAGTGAGCATCTGCAGCAGCTTGTGACTGGCCTCGGGGTATGAGTAAAGCCAACGGCGTGACTTCATGAAGGTAGAAGATCCACCCCCTTCAATCATGTAGTTCATGAGTGTTAACTGAAAGAAAAGTCACAGAAAAATGAAAAAGAAATTGGTACTAATCACGAAATTAGCGTATCGACAAGAAATATCGGGGCACATCAGCCAGTATCCCCCGTGATAAAGTAATGATAATGCAGCTTGCATGAGGCATCTGTTAACAAAAGTGTAATATCTATTTATCATCCATTGCTATGACCGTAGATTCAGTGAAGTTATCACAACTCATGCTGGGCAAGTAAATCCGGTTATTACAAACCCGACATCACAACAAACCACTTACCGGAGCTCCGGAGAATCCCAGAAGTGGGCACTGTCCATCGATTCGCTTCCTGGTCAGCGTGATGGCATCGAACACATATCCTAACGCCTCGGTCACATCAACGTCGACATTGACACGGTCAAGTTCGCTGGGATCTTTAAGGGGGTTACTGAACCCGGGACCCTGAAAAACGCAAAAGACAGCCAGATGACGTTGATGTTTAATGATGTGATGTGAAAAAAGGCAAATATGCCCATAGTATGACAAATCCACAGTGTGTGATTGCTTAGTTATAGTGGTAAAACGCATATATACATAGACAAACATTATATAGCTGTATCTATATGTTTAAGTATGAATATATATATTCATAGATAAATGAATATATATATATATATATATATATATATATATATATATATATATATATATATATATATATATATATATATATATATATATATATATATATATATTTATACATATATGCGTGTACTGTCATGTTACTATACCTTGTCTGTATCGATTAGATGAAAGCCCATAGCTTCAGGGACAACCAGAATATCCGAGAAGATGATAGAGGCATCGAGATCGAATCTTCTGAGAGGCTTCAGAACACACACAGCAGGAGGCAGGCGTGAGTATATACGATAAAGAAATACCACAAACGTAACCAGGATAATCAGTTCTAAGAGTGGACGGATGAAGAGTATGTACACCTGTGGGAACTATGCACATCACTTGGCAAACCTATATATACAACATCAATACGCGTACATAAACACTGTTTACACATCAACACAATATACACACCTTGACAAGGGAAACTGCCTTAATAATAACAAACGGGCGCTAACGACAAGAGACCTAATTAACAATAACAAACGGAAGTAAACATGGCATATATTCTCTAAAAAACAACAAACGGAGTTGACAATGAGAGACCGCCTTAACAATATCCGTCTGTAGTTAACACGGGGAGACGACCTTAACAATAACAAACGATAGTTAACTTTTGGAAACGATCTTAACGACAGCAAACGAAGTTAACAATGGAAGATTACCTTAGCAATAACAAAAGGTAATGAAAAATGGCAAACGACCTTGATTATAACAAACAATACTTAGCAGTGGGAGACCACCTCAACAATAACAAACAGTAGTTAACAAAAGGAAACGACCTTAACATTAACAAATAGTAGTTGACAAGGGGAGACCACCTCACAAATAACAAATAGTAGTTAACATGGGACGACCACCTCACAAATAGCAAATGGTAGTTAACTAGGGGAGATCACCTTAACAATAACAAGGGGAAGCTTGCAAGGGGAAATCACCTTAACAATAACAAATGGTGTTTAACAAAGTAAGAGCACCTGAAAAATAACAAATGGTGATTGACAAGGGGAGACCTTCTTAGCAATGAAAAATGATAGTTAACACAGGGAAGACCACCTTAACATTAACAAATGGTAGTTAACAAGGGAAGACCAACTTAGCAATAACGTAGGGTAGTTAACAAGGGAAGACCACCTTAACAATAGCAAATGGTAGTTAACAAGGGAAGACCAACTTAGCAATAACGTAGGGTAGTTAACAAGGGAAGACCACCTTAACAATAACAAACGGTAGATAACAAAGGGAGACTACCACAATAATAAAAAACGGTATTTAACAAAGGTGGATTACCTCAACAATAACAAATGGTAGTTAACAAAGGGGAGACTACCTGAACAATAACAAATGGTTGTTAGCAAGGGAAGAGCACATGAACAATAACAAATGGTAATTGACAAGAGGAGACCACCCTAACAATAACAAATGATAGTTAACAAAGGGGAGACTACCTTAACAATAACAAATGGTAGTTAACAAAGGGGGAGATCACATTAACAATCATAAATGGTAGACAACATCGGGAGACCTCCTAAGCAATAAAAAATGGTAGTTAACAAGGGAAGACCACCTTAGCAATAACAAATGATAGTCAACAAGGGGAGACTACCTTAACAATAACAAATGATAGTCAACAAGGGGAGACTACCTTAACAATAACAAATTGTAGATGACAAGGGAGAACCACCTTAACAATCATAAATGGTAGTTAACAAGGGGAGACCACATTAACAATAAAAAATGGTAGAATACAATGGGAGACCACCTAAACAATAACAAATGGTAATTGACAAGGGGGGACCTCCTAAGCAATATAAAAGGGTAGATAACAAGGGGAGGACCACCTTACCAACAACAAATGGTAGTTAACAAGACCACCTTAGCAATAACAAATGATAGTCAACAAGGGGAGACTACCTTAACAATAACAAATGATAATTAACATGGGAAGACCACCTTAACAATAACAAATGGGGGTTAACAAGGGATGACCAACTGAACAATCGCAAATGGTAGTTAACAAGGGGAGACCACCTTAGCAATAACAAATGGTAGATGACATGGAGAGACCACCTGAACAATAACAAATGGTGGTTAACAAGGGAACAACCTGAACAATAACAAATGGTGGTTAACAATGGGAGACCACCTTCAAAATGATAAAGAGATGCATTGGATATTGCACTCACTCGTTCACTCACATTCTTCCGGTTGTGGTAACAATCCTCACCTCTCATACACAGACACTCGCTTCTAGTCACAATTACTCAATAAACACTGGAAAAATCCTTAGCTATATACAAACGAAACAACATGTACATTATACATCATTCACTCGATCACAAACGCCGACACATTTGCAGAAACATACATTTGCAGAAAGAACGACGAGCGGCACGGTTGTTAGAATTCGACGTGATGTTGATATTTGAGTACGATGCGACAGCATTGAACTCGTCATACCGACGAATGATGTTTCTGAGAACGACAGATCGCTGACTGAGCGGCATGCGATGAGTTGGTACAACATCCAAACATGATTTGTTATGCCACCATAAAATGACTAGCTATAACAACATAATCCGACTTGATGAAGTACCTAGACATGATATGATATAACATTATAACATGGCTAGGTATAAAAGTATAACATGACTTGATATAACATAATAACATGACTAGATATAACATTATAACATGACTAGATAAAACATTATAACATGACTAGATATAACATTATAACATGACTAGATATAACATTATAACATGAAATGATGAAGCACCATCGCATCATTATTTACAACACAAACACATGACCAAATTATAATGAATGTACGATTAATTACAATGTCTGGATATTGCACAAGGTCCCTTATGTTTCGAATGATCATGAAGTCAAGTTGATAGTACTATATAGAACGGTTAAAAATCACATGCGTTTGAAGCTCATCTGTTAGTTCGACAATTAAGTGCTAGTTAATTTGGGAAGATGGACAATTATGTGGTTAGAAAATTTTAAATGATGAAAAAGTTGTTAGTGTGTTTAGAAATATATAATTGAAAATCTATATGCACATCGGTCAAACGGATGATGCTGAGATTCATGCGGTATCAAGTTAGATACTAATTTTGTTTATATTTTAAAGTTTGCAAGCATCTTGTTCAATGTATGCAATAAATAATCTTCTAAAACAGATAATAATGGCAAACTGGTACAAAATAACAAGAGATAGACACATAATAGTTAGTAGAGAGAAAATGATTTGTATCGTGCGAATGATAAAAAGCTGCAATGGTTACGAGCATGTTAATGGCAAGATAATTTGCACATGATGAGATATTAGATTTTTCAGAAATGTGTCAGTCATTAGCAGAGCATAAATGGTTAGATATTTGCAAATTCGTATATCAGATGCATGCATGTGAAAGTTAGTGTCAAGCATTTTTCCAAACCTTGGGAATCGTTAGGTAATGTGCACATTATCATATCTTTGCCAGCTTATGGCATTTTCATAGTTTTTAGTTATAGAATTTATGCAAATGGTTAAATATTTGGAAATGACAGCCAATGGAAATTGGCACATGCGTGTTAATAGCTAGATAAGTTGGATATGATTAGTAGGCAGCGAATCGTTAGATATTTCCCAATTGTTGCAGTTTGTTAAATATTTGTGAAGTTATTTTTGGAAACGTGCCAGTCAGTGTCAGGGGTAACTTAATTCCAGCAATACAAAATCATCAATTGCAAAAAACATTGCAGAGAAAAATATGTTTGAATATAAAAATAACCACGGACTAGGTTAACGGAATTATTTGTCAAAACTCTTTGCTCACAGACTCCTTTAACCAAAAGTATAAGTTCATCAACTGGCTCAATAAGTCTGCAGTATTATTTCATCAACTGGCTCAATAAGTCATCAGTATCATTTCATCAACTGGCTCAATTAGTCAGCAGTATCATTTTATCAACTGGCTCAATAAGTCAACAGTATCATTTCATCCTCTGACTCAATAAATTAGCAGTATCATTTCATCCACTGGCTCAATAAGTCAGCAGTATCATTTCATCAACTGGCTCAATAAGTCAGCAGTATCATTTCATCAACTGGCTCAATAAGTCAACAGTATCATTTCATCAACTGGCTCAATACGTCAACAGTATCATTTCATCAACTTGCTCAATAAGTAATTAGTATCATTTCATCAACTGACTATTGATTCGTAAATGATATCAGATTAAGTGTCGACCACGCTAGCAAAGATTTTAGTGCAAAAGCAGAATAATAATATGCGTGATCCCGCTACTGACGGTAAAGTGGTTACGTTTTGAGACGTAAACAGGAAAATCAAATGGAAGACATTTTTGCGTTATAATTATGTCTCCACCATATTGGTTCGATACATAAAATGATCTCTGGTTTCCAATCTTACCATGCAATAATCTCAGCTAACGCTTAACAAAAGCAACTGGCACATTTGACATAACTGGGTGTTCATGAATATCATGATAGATATCATGATTAGGTTAATGTGTTAAACATTGGACTGTCTGACAAATTTTCGCTCAGTTTGCAGCATGTACGACGACTAATCAACATCATGTGTATCAATATTGAAGGGCATTACTCATTCCCGCACGAATTGACGAACAGCGTGTACATTTGTACCCTGACTGTTCAATGTATATCGTTTATCGATATGGCAAAATTACGCATTAAGGCACGCGTGAATCGATAAGGAAAATTAGTTCACTCTAACAAATCCGCATAAGTAGCAAATATTCTATGCCATTATCGTAGAAATCTCACATGCAATGCGTCATCAATAACAAACAATCACCTTATTAATAAAGCTTTTGTGTTTGACGTCATCAATACGTGTGTGCCTGAAGACCGCTAAATCAAAGCGTGGTTCTGTACACCCAGATATCGTTAACGTTACACCCATCAATTCAAATCTTTGACAAACAGGTCAATTTAACCGATAGATTTTACCGGGCCCGATGGGTTTTTGCCAGTGATTTACACGTATCGTTGAATATTTGTAAATACTACATGTAAAACTGGCCCGCTATTGGTGTATTATAGCAGGGTGTACAGAAGCAGGCATTGATCAGGCGTGTATGCTGGTCATTTTGAACGCCTACCTGTAATGTTACTTCACATGCTAGCTCTGGTGTCCGGCAGATTTTAAGGAATCCGTGCTCCTTGGAAAGGACTCTGTATTCTGTATATAAAGACGGATGTAGTTAGAATATTGTTGTTGAACTAGTTACTCAAAATCAATACAATGTCGATTACAATTATGACCCAGGGTTACGTCACAGCTATCTCCAACTATTAGCTTAGTTATTGTAAAACTCGTCACGTCACAAAAAATATATTGCGGAGATCATGCGTTGAAACTAGTCTGCGTCCCAGACTCCAGGGGTTCCGCTACGCTTCTCGCCCTAGAGTCTACGACAGGACAAGGTATAAACTGGCGCGTCCGAATATTCATTAGACACGTTCGTTAATCTTCGTGACCAATCAACGCAAAGGTTGTGACCCGGATTGACCTTAGTTGCGCGCGGCTGGCTCATGAAACGGGCTTGTGATACGCACCCTCGGTTTTATGTGACGTCATATACATTGTTGTGGACTGCGTCCAATGAGAACACATTGAATGTCTTCTGGAATTATGGGGCGTCTCAAATGTTCAAATTGGCACCACAACAAACGCTTTAATCGCTTAGCTGCATGATAGTATTGCATTGAGAGCAGTAGCTAACAATGTGTAGCAAAATGTTTCCCTGTCCCAGCAGCCACATTCACAAAACAGTCACGACCCATCAAGCAGCCGAGCGAACAAGTCTTTCAAACGGAGCGTACCAAAACAAATATGGCGCCGAATCTTCGGAAAATGTGACGCTGACCAATGAGAGACAATGACTCAAAAGTACCCGAGAGTGGCCAAGAGACACGGCTTGTGATTGGAGCATCCCTAATCTGGGATGCTGCACCAGTTCAAGACGGTACAATATCCTAGACTGTTGGCGAGACTACTGAATATCATTAACATGTAAACAGGGCCCGCAGGCTAGGGGACCTTAACTACGTTGAAACATTATTTGTGTCAAAATGGCAAACATTTGAGACAAAATTTATGTTCGAATGGAACCAATTTCACCAAAGAGTTTCAATTCCCTCATGATGACGTCATCGTTATGTGAAATTTGATTTCGATGGCCTGTTTCCAAGTGACAGCCGATTGGATATATGATATATTTCTGGCAAAACGTAATGGCTAGACATCCGGTGAACATCTAAACCCATTCACATTGGCGGCGCTTCGACACCAGTTTTCAAGATCCGAGTACCTTTAAGATTAAACATAGTGTTGACATACCTGGTAGATATCGGCCAGCTTGTCGCTTCACCCACACGGGCACTCTTTTGACACTGTCCCCACGAGCAGCGCGCAAAATGTTGTCATTTTTCAACTCGGGAAAGTCAGTTTGAACCTGGATGACACACAGCATTACAGGTGATCTTGCAACACGAAGTCAAATATGAACTGTCAAGAATATATTCAACCCCAACATAGCCAATTGGTGCTAGATTCCGAAAATTCTGAATTATTCTCTCATTGATTCATCCGAACCAAGATAAAAACAAGAGCGGAGATTACATCCTAACTTATAGGCAGATTGAGCCGTTGTAACGAGAGTTTTATAAAGTAGAAGAATTTTTCTACGTAATCGTCAAAGCAACGAACAGATACTTAATATTTCGAGACTTTTCCTTCAAGAATTAACGCAAGGATGAAGATAGATTAGACTGTTTAAAAAAAGTTGAACTATTATAGTTCATTTTCCTTTTTCGTATTTTCCTTATTAAGTAAGTCCATGGAAAGCGTAATCGAATCTCGATTCCACGAAAGTCATGTTTACTTAGAAATACGTGGAATAATTGGACTCACCGGAATAAAGCCTTCCATTTTTGTGTCTCTGAGATCCAGCTTCGATCAGACCGTTTCAGCGAATGTGCTCTCCTCGGATGTTCATCTCTTATTTAAAAAACATCGCCCCCCCCCCGGATTAAAAACAATTCAAACCCAGCCGGGTCCTCTGTCATTTCATGTCTAGATAGGGAAGCCCTGCTAATTGTGACGAGCCGATTGGATAGGGGTACCATGGGGATCAACTAGTGTGCTAGACGTCGACCATCAGTACCCGGATAGGGGAGACAAAATGTATTGTAACTACGAACAGAAGGAGGTGTCATAAACAATCGTTCAGATCGATGCAGGTCTGTGATCCTCGCCCTAAACCAATTGACTAATTGACGATACCAGTGCCCACTCCCCCCCCCCCCCCCCCCCCCCCCCCTGTGTAAAGCTTTATCTGCTAATTTGCCCACGAACTCGAGTTTACTCAAAATATAGATCAACTCGATCACTGCTTACTTACTTGTTATTCTCTGTGTGATATCTGAACCTTGGTTTCCTCGATCAATGTTTGCTGATAATTTAAGATAATGTACTAACAGTGCCTAAGGGTTACAGATTAAATAACTTCATTCAAGACGTCTTGTGCTAAGTTTGATGTACCTGGTTACATCACTGCCGATCAACAGGCGAGTGTACAATTCTAGCATTCAACCCATTTACCAGGTGCCAAATTTACAAGCAGGTGGTCAGCATGCGGTGGTATTCAGGACAAATGCAGTTAGATAAATTTGCATTGCTACTAAATGGCTGAATATGAAGGATACTATTTGGGTATGGAAGAGGGTTTGTGGGGGCTTGGTTTGGAGCGGGGTGGGGAGAATCCGTTATGATATTCAAATAAAACTAATTTCAAAAATAATATCTTATAAGCAGTTTAATAAATGTTGTCGTGACGGTTAGTTTTCAGACAGGTGAATCTTGTTTAACCTCAATAATACCTTTGTAATTGTTCGTCAGTTTTGTGTGATCCTAACGGGTTTTTCTGACTCGTACGGGTACCAAAATAGCCATGTGGGGTTGCCCAACAGACCAACAGTCGATCAAGTACTTCATCGTTGCTCTAACAGTAGAACTCACTTTTATCAGTAGATTGACAAACATGCTTAATTCATCACCACTTATCCCGTTATAAATACGTACTGAGAAGAATGTACAGCCACCAAAGGTGAGAGTATTAACTGAATTTCATTGCTATGGATTTTATGAACCAGTCTCCGGGCGAGCACTTGATTAATTTCTAACTTTTCGGCGAAATTCCACTCCCAATTCTGGTGGGAAGAATTCCCTGCAACGTCCGTTGCCAGCAACCGGTCCCTTGCATGACGTTGTCGTAAACGACCCCGCGGAATTTGCTAAGTTTTTATCATACCGTTATGTCATCATATGCCTGATAATACATTTCACATGTGAGTCAATTTATGCTAGATTTATACCTTATAACTTTCCGACCTAGTTGCATTTTCCTCCACTTTTTTCAGCTTCATAATGAGTCCGTATCCAACAGGTTTATGTTGCGCAATCTCGCCACCATATTGGAACTTAGTTGGAATAGTTAATCGCCTCCCAAAGTTATTGCGGTTGCTGAAACTCATTCACCGTAGATAATAACGATTGCTTATTAAATTGCACATATAACATCAGGTGGACTTCGCGAAGGTAAGGTCTTATCATCGAGTTTTCTACATTGGCGAGGCTATCCTCGAGAACCAAGAGGGAGCGCAAGCTCAAAAGGGCTACATGTGGGTGTAATGAACAGTGGTCTTATTCAATCTAAGCCATAACGGTCACTACGGGTGTATTGTATTCACTACATATCAACCACGCGGGATGTATGTCCGAGAAGAGAAGCGCATTCAATAGGAAATTGAACCCCTCTCGAAGTTTGGTCAAATTGGTTTCACTCCATACAAGTATTATTGATCTGGATAAATTTTCTTTCAAACGATGACACAAATAATGCTTATATATCGAAATTTAAACACACGGTCGGTGCTGTGGGGTCTTTCGTGTCGTAACTGGAGTTTTACAACTCATGTTGCGTTGCTTGTAAGCTGACAGTGATAGACTGTGCTATTCTGAATTGCATATTGGAGGCGCTAATAACCAGTGACGCTTACTGATTAAACTTTCAAAATATATTTCTTTCAAAACACCTATCGTTAAACCAATTGAGTATCCTAAGTAACTAATGGCATCTAGAGCCTACTTTTTAGCTCCAATGAAATTCGGCGTTTGATTACCATTCTGTACGAGTCCACCCTAATACATCTAATTGTCATATTCAATCTTGCTCACATACATAACACAAAGATGAATTTATAAATAAAACATTTATTTCTTTTTCGCCGTATGTGATTTAAGACTAGATTTGAAGCAAGTTTAATGGTAATATATAAGTCATTTTTTGTTAATTAATTCTTCTGAATGTTCGTGAATAGCATCTACAAAGGCTTCCATGTGGTCTGGGTCCGTATCCAAATAGATGCCGTGGCCAAGATTGGCAATGTAGCGGTGTGTTCCGAATTGTCCGATCATCTCTTTTACAGCGGCATTGATGCTTTCCTAAAGACAACCAAAAATATGTTCTTTTACATATATCGCCACTACCAGGTTCGAATCCGTGGCCGTTACGAGTCAAAGTCGCCAATCGATGCAATGCGCCTCACCATGAAGGTGTACAATAGTTTAAATTCACTTAATTGATAATGATTTGTTTGTCAACTGTTTCTGTTATTACGATTATAAACTAATGCACACATGTGAAAGCAGTTTCATGTGGCGTTGACTTATTTCAGCTGGTATTAAGTTACAACTTATGTTCATTAGTTAGAACCACTGTTTACCTTGCTGCCGTAAAGTGCGCATGGGTCCAAATTGCCTTGTAGTGTGATGTTAGGCCCTGTCTGGGATCTGAACGCAACAAAAAAAAAGTCAATACACTTATGCAATAATTAAAGCTTTAACATTGAGTCTTGTCGATTTAATGTTAAGAATAGGTGTTCTTCACTCCTGAAATGTTACATTTCACATTAATTGTGAACAATCTTTGTTTAAAGATCTTAAATTGTTACCTGGCAACAGCAGGATCGATAGACCAATCAAGAGAAATGGCGTCATATCCACTTTCGGACAAATCCTTAAGAGCGTAATGGCAATCCTTGGCGAAGATGTTCTGTGACAAAGAGTTATAGAAAACCATCGTCATAACAGGCAATTCGACAATCGAAGTCTACTCTTTAGAGAACGTAAAATGATTACACACGTGCTGTTTCTGGTTGTTGCACCGAAAAAGTTGGTTGTGTCAAGCAAGGAATAATACAGATACTCACCATCGGTACATGTGGAACACCTTGTTTTGTAAGAGTTTGTCTGACCCTGTTGAGGATTTGGATGTAATACGGCAAGCCAAATGTTTTGAATTGTTTCTGAGTAAGGAAGACGCCATGGGCCTCAAAGAGCTGGAGCATCTGCACATACACCAATGAATGGAAACATAAAAACAATATGACATAAATATATGTCATTTTCAAGTGTTTATAATGCAATGTGTGAGTCATTTAAGTATTTGCCAAAAGCAATATGACTCGCACGTTTTTGATGGATTGACATGTTCATGTTTTTCGACACAAGGAACAGTTGTGTGAAATTTTATACAAGGTACGTGATTTTACAATGACAATTGAAACACCTGTTTGACTTATTGTATTTGGGTATCTATTTATTTATACCTGAGCGCCAGCGCGGACTTGGTTGACAAGGTAACGGACGATGACGTCAGTGAGCATCTGCAGCAGCTTGTGACTGGCCTCGGGGTATGAGTAAAGCCAACGGCGTGACTTCATGAATGTAGAAGATCCACCCCCTTCAATCATGTAGTTCATTCATGAGTGTTAACTGAAAGAAAAGTCACAGAAAAATGAAAAAGAAATTGGTACTAATCACGAAATTAGCGTATCGACAAGAAATATCGGGGCACATCAGCCAGTATCCCCCGTGATAAAGTAATGATAATGCAGCTTGCATGAGGCATCTGTTAACAAAAGTGTAATATCTATTTATCATCCATTAATATGACCGTAGATTCAGTGAAGTTATCACTACTCATGCTGGGCAAGTAAATCCGGTTATTACAAACCCGACATCACAACAAACCACTTACCGGTGCTCCGGAGAAACCCAGGAGTGGGCACTGTCCATCGATTCGCTTCCTGGTCAGCGTGATGGCATCGAACACATATCCTAACGCCTCGGTCACATCAACGTCGACATTGACACGGTCAAGTTCGCTGGGATCTTTAAGGGGGTTACTGAACCCGGGACCCTGAAAAACGCAAAAGACAGCCAGATGACGTTGATGTTTAATGATGTGATGTGAAAAAAGGCAAATATGCCCATAGTATGACAAATCCACTTAGTTATAGTGGTAAAACGCATATATACATAGACAAACATTATATAGCTGTATCTATATGTTTAAGTATGAATATATATATTCATATATATATATATATATATATATATATATATATATATATATATATATATATATATATATATATATATATATATATATATATATATATATATATATATATTTATACATATATGCGTGTACTGTCATGTTACTATACCTTGTCTGTATCGATTAGATGAAAGCCCATAGCTTCAGGGACAACCAGAATATCCGAGAAGATGATAGAGGCATCGAGATCGAATCTTCTGAGAGGCTTCAGGACACACACAGCAGGAGGCAGGCGTGAGTATATACGATAAAGAAATACCACAAACGTAACCAGGATAATCAGTTCTAAGAGTGGACGGATGAAGAGTATGTACACCTGTGGGAACTATGCACATCACTTGGCAAACCTATATATACAACATCAATACGCGTACATAAACACTGTTTACACATCAACACAATATACACACCTTGACAAGGGAAACTGCCTTAATAATAACAAACGGGCGCTAACGACAAGAGACCTAATTAACAATAACAAACGGAAGTAAACATGGCATATATTCTCTAAAAATAACAAACGGAGTTGACAATGAGAGACCGCCTTAACAATATCCGTCTGTAGTTAACACGGGGAGACGACCTTAACAATAACAAACGATAGTTAACTTTTGGAAACGATCTTAACGACAGCAAACGAAGTTAACAATGGAAGATTACCTTAGCAATAACAAAAGGTAATGAAAAATGGCAAACGACCTTGATTATAACAAACAATACTTAGCAGTGGGAGACCACCTCAACAATAACAAACAGTAGTTAACAAAAGGAAACGACCTTAACATTAACAAATAGTAGTTGACAAGGGGAGACCACCTCACAAATAACAAATAGTAGTTAACATGGGAAGACCACCTCACAAATAGCAAATGGTAGTTAACTAGGGGAGATCACCTTAACAATAACAAGGGGAAGCTTGCAAGGGGAAATCACCTTAACAATAACAAATGGTGTTTAACAAAGTAAGAGCACCTGAAAAATAACAAATGGTGATTGACAAGGGGAGACCTTCTTAGCAATGAAAAATGATAGTTAACACAGGGAGGACCACCTTAACAATAACAAATGGTAGTTAACAAGGGAAGACCAACTTAGCAATAACGTAGGGTAGTTAACAAGGGAAGACCACCTTAACAATAACAAATGGTAGTTAACAAGGGAAGACCAACTTAGCAATAACGTAGGGTAGTTAACAAGGGAAGACCACCTTAACAATAACAAACGGTAGATAACAAAGGGAGACTACCACAATAATAAAAAACGGTATTTAACAAAGGTGGATTACCTCAACAATAACAAATGGTAGTTAACAAAGGGGAGACTACCTTAACAATAACAAATGGTAGTTAACAAGGGAAGACCACCTTAACAATAACAAATGATACTTAACAATGGGAGACCACCGTAACAATTAGTTAACAAGGGAGGACCGAATAACAAATGGTAGTTAACACCACCTTAACAATAAATGGTAATGACCACCTGTGGTAGTTAACAAGGGGAGATCACCTTAACAATAACAAATGGTAGTTAACAAGGGGACCACCTTAACATTAACAAATGGTAACAAATGGTAGTTAACAAACAAATGGTAGACACCTTAACATTAACAATAAAAAATGGTAGTTAGGGGAGAACAAGGGGAGACAAGGGAGATCAACCTAACAATAACAAATGGTAGTTAACAAGGGGAGAGACCACCTTAACAATAACAAATGGTAGCTAACAAGGGAAACAATAACAATGGTAGTTAACAAAGAGAGACCAACTAAACAATAACAAATGGTAGTTAACAAGGGAAGACCACCTTAACAATAACAAATGGTAGTTAACAAGGGGAGATCACATTAACAATAACAAACGGTAGATAACAAAGGGAGACCACCTTAACAATAACAAATAGTAATTGACAAATGGAGACCTGCTAAGCAATAAAAAAATGGTAGTTAACAAGGGAAGACCACCTTAGCAATAACAAATGATAGTCTACAAGGGGAGACTACCTTAACAATAACAAATGGTAGATGACAAGGGAGGACCACCTTAACAATCATAAATGGTAGTTAACAAGGGGAGACCACATTAACAATAAAAAATGGTAGAATACAATGGGAGACCACCTAAACAATAACAAATGGTAATTGACAAGGGGGGACCTCCTAAGCAATATAAAAGGGTAGGTGGTTAAACAAGGTAGTTAACAAGGGGGAAGGCCACCTGTGCAATAACAAATGTGGTATTTAACAAGGGGAGACCACCTATACAATAACAAATGGTAGTTAACAAGGAGAGACCACCTAAACAATAACAAATGGTAGTTAACAAGGGTAGACCACCTTAACATTAACAAATGGTAGTTAACAAGAGAAGACCACCTTAACAATAACAAATGGTAGTTAACAAGGGTACCACCACCTTAACAATAGGGTAGTTAACATGAGAAGACCACCTTAACAATAACAAATGGTAGTTAACAAGGGTAACAACAACAAAATGGTAATTAACAAGGGACGATCACCAGTAACAATAACAAATGGTAGTTAACAAGGGGAAACCACCTTAACAATAACAAATGGTAGTTAACAGGGGAGACGACACCTAACAATAACAAATGGTAGTTAACAAAGAGAAGACCACCTTAACAATAACAAATGGTAGTTAACAAGGTAGAGACCACCTTAACAACAACAAATGGTAGTTAACAAGGGAAGATCAACCTAGCAATAACAATGGTAGTTAACAAGGGGAGACCACCTTAACAATAACAAATGGTATAGTAACAAGGGTAGACCACCTTAACAATAACAAATGGTAGTTAACAAGAGAAGACCACCTTAACAATAACAAATGGTAGTTAGTTAACAAAGGTAAACAAGAAGACACCTTAACAATAACAAATGGTAGTTAACAAGGGAAGAGTTAACAATAACAAATGGTAGTTAACAAGGGGAGACCACCTAACAATAGCAAATGATAGTTAACAAGGGAAGGCCACCTTTGCAATAACAAATGGTAGTTAACAAGGTGAGACCACCTTAACAATAACAAATGGTAGTTAACAAGGGGAGACCATCCTCAGCAATAACAAATGGTATTTAACAAGGGGAGACCTCCTTAACAATAACAAATGGTAGCTTACAAGGGGAGACCTCCTTAACAATAACAAATGGTAGTTAACAAGGGAAGACCAACTTAGCAATAACGTAGGGTAGTTAACAAGGGAAGACAACCTTAACAATAACAAATGGTATTTAACAAGGGGAGACCTCCTTAACAATAACAAATGGTAGCTTACAAGGGGAGACCTCCTTAACAATAACAAATGGTAGTTAACAAAGGAAGACCAACTTAGCAATAACGTAGGGTAGTTAACAAGGGAAGACAACCTTTACAATAACAAATGGTAGTTAACAAGAGGAGATCACATTAACAATAACAAACGGTAGATAACAAAGGGAGACCACCTTAACAATAACAAATGGTAACTGACAAATGGAGACCTGCTAAGCAATAAAAAAATGGTAGTTAACAAGGTGAGAAAACCTTAGCAATAACAAATGATAGTCTACAAGGGGAGACTACCTTAACAATAACAAAGGGTAGATGACAAGGGAGGACCACCTTAACAATCATAAATGGGAGTTAACAAGGGGAGACCACATTAACAATAAAAAATGGTAGAATACAATGGGAGACCACCTAAACAATAACAAATGGTAATTGACAAGGGGGGACCTCCTAAGCAATATAAAAGGGTAGGTAACAAGGGGAGGACTACCTTACCAACAACAAATGGTAGTTAACAAGGGAAGGCCACCTGTGCAATAACAAATGGTATTTAACAAGGGGAGACCACCTTAACAATAACAATTGATAGTTAACAAGGAGAGACCACATAAACAATAACAAATGGTAGTTAACAAGGGTAGACCACCATAACATTAACAAATGGTAGTTAACAAGAGAAGACCACCTTAACAATAACAAATGGTAGTTAACAAGGGTAGACCACCTTAACATTAACAAATGGTAGTTAACATGAGAAGACCACCTTAACAATAACAAATGGTAGCTTACAAGGGTAGACTTCCTTAACAACAACAAATGGTAATTAACAAAGGGACGATCACCTTAACAATAACAAATGGTAGTTTACAAGGAGAGACCACCTTAACAATAACAAATGGTAGTTAACATGGGGAGACCTCCTTAACATTAACAAATGGTAGTTAACAAGAGAAGACCACCTTAACAATAACAAATGGTAGCTTACAAGGGGAGACTACCTGAACACTGACAAATGGTAGTTAACAAGAGAAGATCAACCTAGCAATAACATATGGTAGTTAACAAGGGGAGACCATCTTAACAATATCAAATGGTATATTAACAAGGGGTGACCACCTTAACAATAACTAATGGTAGTTAACAAAGAGACACCAACTAAACAATAACAAATGGTAGTTAACAAGGGAAGAACACCTTAACAATAACAAATGGTAGTTAACAAGGGAAGGCCACCTTAACAATACCAAATGGTAGATAACAAAGGGAGACCACCGTAACAATAGCAAATGATAGTTAACAAGGGAAGGCCACCTTTGCAATAACAAATGGTAGTTAACAAGGTGAGACCACCTTAACAATAACAAATGGTGGTTAACAAGGGGAGACCATCCTCAGCAATAACAAATGATATTTAACAAGGGGAGACCTCCTTAACAATAACAAATGGTAGCTTACAAGGGGAGACCTCCTTAACAATAACAAATGGTAGTTAACAAGGGAAGACCAACTTAGCAATAACGTAGGGTAGTTAACAAGGGAAGACAACCTTAACAATAACAAATGGTAGTTAACAAGGGGAGATCATATTAACAATAACAAACGGTAGATAACAAAGGGAGACCACCTTAACAATAACAAATGGTAACTGACAAATGGAGACCTGCTAAGCAATAAAGAAATGGTAGTTAACAAGGGAAGACCAACCTAGCAATAACATATGGTAGTTAACAATGGAAGAACACCTTAACAATAACAAATGGTAGTTAACACGGGAAGGCCACCTTAACAATACCAAATGGTAGTTAACAAGGGTAGACCACCTTAACATTAACAAATGGTAGTTAACATGAGAAGACCACCTTAACAATAACAAATGGTAGCTTACAAGGGTAGACTTCCTTAACAATAACAAATGGTAGTTTACAAGGAGAGACCACCTTAACAATAACAAATGGTAGTTAACAAGGGTAGACCACCTTAACATTAACAAATGGTAGTTAACATGAGAAGACCACCTTAACAATAACAAATGGTAGCTTACAAGGGTAGACTTCCTTAACAACAACAAATGGTAATTAACAAAGGGACGATCACCTTAACAATAACAAATGGTAGTTTACAAGGAGAGACCACCTTAACAATAACAAATGGTAGTTAACATGGGGAGACTCCTTAACATTAACAAATGGTAGTTAACAAGAGAAGACCACCTTAACAATAACAAATGGTAGCTTACAAGGGGAGACTACCTGAACACTGACAAATGGTAGTTAACAAGAGAAGATCAACCTAGCAATAACATATGGTAGTTAACAAGGGGAGACCATCTTAACAATATCAAATGGTATAGTAACAAGGGATGACCACCTTAACAATAACTAATGGTAGTTAACAAAGAGAGACCAACTAAACAATAACAAATGGTAGTTAACAAGGGAAGAACACCTTAACAATAACAAATGGTAGTTAACAAGGGAAGGCCACCTTAACAATACCAAATGGTAGTTAACAAAGGGAGACCACCGTTAACAATAGCAAATGATAGTTAACAAGGGAAGGCCACCTTTGCAATAACAAATGGTAGTTAACAAGGTGAGACCACCTTAACAATAACAAATGGTGGTTAACAAGGGGAGACCATCCTCAGCAATAACAAATGGTATTTAACAAGGGGAAACCACCTTAACAATAACAAATGGTAGCCTCCTACAAGGGTAGTTACCTCCTTAACAATAACAAATGGTAGTTAACAAGGGACGACACCTTAACAATAACAAATGGTAGTTAACAAGGGTAGACCACCTTAACAATAACAAATTAACAAGGGAACAAATAACAATAACAAATGGTAGTTAACAAGGGGAGACCAAACTAACAAGGGAAGAGACCACCTTAACATTAACAAATGGTAGTTAACAAGAGAAGACCACCTTAACAATAACAAATGGTAGCTTACAAGGGGAGACCACCTTAACAATAACACAAGATAACAAAGTAGTTAACAAGGGAAGATCAACCTTAGCAATAACATATGGGTAGTTAAAGGGTAGATGACAAGGGAGGACCACCTTAACAATCATAAATGGGTTAACAAGGAGACCACCTTAACAATAACAAATGGTATATTAACAAGGGATGACCACCTTAACAATAGCTAATGGTAACAAAGGGTAGTTAACAAGGGAAGAACACATTAACAATAACAAATGGTAGTTAACAAGGGGAGATCACATTAACAATAACAAACGGTAGATAACAAAGGGAGACCACCTTAACAATAACAAATAGTAATTGACAAATGGAGACCTGCTAAGCAATAAAAAAATGGTAGTTAACAAGGGAAGACCACCTTAGCAATAACAAATGATAGTCTACAAGGGGAGACTACCTTAACAATAACAAATGGTAACAATAACAAATGGTAGATGACAAGGGAGGACTAACCTTAATAACTTACCTTAACAATCATAAATGGTAGTTAACAAGGGGAGACCACATTAACAATAAAAAATGGTAGAATACAATGGGAGACCACCTAAACAATAACAAATGGTGGTTAACAAGGGGAGACCATCCTCAGCAATAACAAGTGGTATTTAACAACGGGAGACCACCTATACAATAACTAATGGTAGTTAACAAGGAGAGACCAACTAAACAATAACAAATGGTAGTTAACAAGGGTAGACCACCTTAACATTAACAAATGGTAGTTAACAAGGGAAGACCACCTTAACAATAACAAATGGTGGCTAACGAGGGAAGACCACCTTAACAATAAAGAAAATGGTGGTTAACAAGAGAAGACCACCTTAACAATAACATATGGTAGTTAACAAAGGGAGACCGCCGTAACAATAGCAAATGGTAGTTAACAAGGGAAGGTCACCAGTGCAATAACAAATGGTAGTTAACAAGGGGAAACCACCTTAACATTATCAAATGGTAGATGCGAGGGGAGACCACCTGAGCAACAACAAATGGTAATTAACAAAGGGACGATCACCTTAACAATAACAAATGGTAGTTTACAAGGAGAGACCACCTTAACAACAACAAATGGTAGTTAACAAGGGAAGGCCACCTGTGCAATAACAAATGGTATTTAACAAGGGGAGACCTCCTTAACAATAACAAATGGTGGTTAACAAGGGTAGACCACCTTAACATTAACAAATGGTAGTTAACAAGAGAAGACCACCTTAACAATAACAAATGGTAGCTTACAAGGGTAGACCTCCTTAACAACAACAAATGGTAATTAACAAAGGGACGATCACCTTAACAATAACAAATGGTAGTTTACAAGGAGAGACCACCTTAACAATAACAAATGGTAGTTAACAAAGAGAGACCAACTAAACAATAACAAATGGTAGTTAACAAGGGAAGACCACCTTAGCAATAACAAATGGTAGTTAACAAGGAGAGACCACCTTAACAATAACTAATGGTAGTTAACAAGGAGAGACCAACTAAACAATAACAAATGTTAGTTAACAAGGGAAGACCACCTTAACAATAACAAATGGTAGTTAACAAGGAGAGACCAACTAATCAGTAACAAATGGTGGTTAACAAAGGTAGACCACCTTAACAATAAATTATGGTTCTTAGTAAACAAGGGAAGAACACCTTAACAATAAAAAAATGGTAGTTAACAAGGGAAGGCCACCTTAACAATACCAAATGGTAGTTAACAAAGGGAGACCACCTGAACAATAGCAAATGATAGTTAACAAGGGAAGGCCACCTGTGCAATAACAAATGGTAGTTAACAAGGTGAGACCACCTTAACAATAACAAATGGTGGTTAACAAGGGGAGACCATCCTCAGCAATAACAAATGGTATTTAACAAGGGGAGACCACCTTAACAATAACTAATGGTAGTTAACAAGGAGAGACCAACTAAACAATAACAAATGTTAGTTAACAAGGGAAGACCACCTTAGCAATAACAAATGGTAGTTAACAAGGAGAGACCAACTAATCAATAACAAATGGTGGTTAACAAAGGTAGACCACCTTAACAATAAATTATGGTTCTTAACAAGGGAAGACTACCTGAACAAAAACAAATGGTAGTTGACAAGGGGAGACCATCTTAACAATAACAAATGGTAGTTAACAAGGGGAGACCACCTGAACAATAACTAGGGGTAGTTCAAAATAATTAAGAGATGCATTAGATAATGCACTCACTCGTTCACTCACATTCTTCCGGTTGTGGTAACAATCCTCACCTCTCATACAAAGACACTCGCTTCAAGTCACAATTACTCAATAAACACCGGAAAAAATCCTTAGCTATATACAAACGAAACAATATTGTACATTATGCATCATTCACTCGATCACAAACGCCGACACATTTGCAGAAACACACATTTGCAGAAACAACGACGAGCGGCACGGTTGTAAGAATTCGACGTGATGTTGATATTTGAGTACGATGCGACATCAGGGTCCTCGTCATACCGACGAATGATGTTTGTGAGAACGACAAATCGCTGAGCGGCATGCGATGAGTTGGTACAACATCCAAACATAATTTGTTATGCCACCATAAAATGACTAGCTATAACAACATAATCCGACTTGATGAAGCACCAAGACATGATATGATATAACATTATAACGTGGCTAGGTATAAAATTATAACATGACTAGATATAACAATAACATGACTAGATATACCATTATATCATGACTAGATAAAACATTATAACATGACTAGATATAACATTATTACATGACTAGATATAACATTATAACATGACTAGATATAACAATATAACATGAAATGATGAAGCACCATCGCATCATTATTTACAACACAAACACATGACCAAATTATAATGAATGTACGATTAATTACAATGTCTGGATATTGCACAAGGTCCCTTATGTTTCGAATGATCATGAAGTCAAGTTGATAGTACTATATAGAACGGTTAAAAATCACATGCGTTTGAAGCTCATCGAATAGTTCGACAATTAAGTGCTAGTTAATTTGGGAAAATTGACAATTATGTGGTTAGAAAATTTTAAATGATGAAAAAGTTGTTAGTGTGTTTAGAAATATATAATTGAAAATCTATATGCACATCGGTCAAACGGATGATGCTGAGATTCATGCGGCTAACTATGCGAAAACTGTTCCAAGTTAGATACTGATTTTGTCTATATTTTAACTTTGCAAGCATCTTGTTCAATGTGTGCAATAGATAATCAACTTGCAAATGAGTAGAAATCTTCTAAAACAGATAATAATGGCAAACTGGTACAAAATAACAAGAGATAGACACATTCAATTTGTACGCATGAAATCATTAGAAATTTGCAAATAAGCAACTGGATATGTGAATGTTAATGGTTATGGTTCTTGGATATGGTTAAATTTTATGCTATGATAGGAAATTAGCTAATAGTTAGCAGAAAAAAAGGATTCGTATCTTGCGAATGATAAAAAGCTGCAATGGTTACGAGCATGTTAATGGCAAGATAATTTGCACATGATGAGATATTAGATTGTTTAGAAATGTGTTAGTCATTAGCAGAGCACAAATGGTTAGATATATGCAAATTCGCATATCAGGTGCATGCATGTGAAAGTTAGTGTCAAGCATTTTTCCAAACCTTGGGAATCGTTAGGTATCATATCTTTGCCAGCTTATGGCATTTTCATAGGTTTTAGTTATTGAATTTATGCAAATGGTTAAATATTTGGAAATGACAGCCAATGGAAATTGGATGCGTGTATATAGCTAGATAAGTTGCTCACAAACTCCCTTAAACAACAGTTTATGTTCATTAACTGGCTCAATAAGTCAGCAGTATCATTTCATCAACTTGCTCAATAAGTCAGCAGTATCATTTCATCAACTGGCTCAATAAGTCAGCAGTATCATTTTATCAACTGGCTCAATAAGTCAGCAGTATCATTTTAACAACTGGCTCAATAAGTCAGCAGTATCATTTTATCAACTGGCTCAATAAGTCAGCAGTATCGTTTCATCAGCTGGCTAAATAAGTCAACAGTATCATTTTATCAACTAGCTAAATAAGTCAACAGTATCATTTCATCAACTGGCTCAATAAGTCAGCAGTATCATTTTATCAACTGGCTCAATAAGTCAGCAGTATCATTTTATCAACTGGCTCAATAAGTCATTTAATCAACTGGCTCAATAAGTCAACAGTATCATTTTAACAACTGGCTCAATAAGTCAGCAGTATCATTTTATCAACTGGCTCAATAAGTCAGCCGTATCATTTTATCAACTGGCTCAATAAGTCAACAGTATCATTTTGTCAACTGGCTCAATAAGTCAACAGTATCATTTCATCAACTGGCTCAATAAGTCAGCAGTATCATTTCATCAACTGGCTCAATAAGTCAGCAGTATCATTTCATCAACTGGCTCAATAAGTCAGCCGTATCATTTCATCAACTGCCTCAATAAGTCAGCAGTATCATTTAATCATCTGGCTCAGTAAGTCAACAGTATCATTTTATCAACTGGCTCAATAAGTCAGCAGTATCGTTTCATCAGCTGGCTAAATAAGTCAACAGTATCATTTTATCAACTGGCTCAATAAGTCAACAGTATCATTTCATCAACTGGCTCAATATGTCAACAGTATCATTTCATCAACTGGCTCAATAAGTCAGCAGTATCATTTTATCAACTGGCTCGATAAGTCAACAGTATCATTTAATCATTGTTGAACCGAGAACGGCAATTTCAAAATATTTGACCTATGACTATTGATTCGTAAATGATATCAAATTAAGTGTCGATCACGCTAACAAAGATTTTAGTACAAAATCAGAATAGCTTAGTCAGCATAATATGCGTGATCCCGCTACTGACGGTAAAGTGGTTAAGTTTTGAGACGCATCATCTAACATCTTAACTCCGTAAACAGGAAAATCAAATGGAAGACATTTTTGCATTATAATTATGTCTCCACCATATTGGTTCGATACATAAAATGATCTCTGGTTTCCAATCTTACCATGCAATAATCTCAGCTAACGCTTAACAAAAGCAACTGGCACATTTGACATAACTGGGTGTTCATGAATATCATGATAGATATCATGATTAGGTTAATGTGTTAAACATTGGACTGTCTGACAAATATTCGCTCAGGTTGCAGCATGTACGACGGCTAATCAACATTTTGTGTATCAATATTGAAAGGCATTACTCATTCCCGCACGAATTGACGAACAGCGCGTACATTTGTACCCTGACTGTTCAATGTATATCGTTTATCGCAGTAAGGCACGCGTAAATCGATAAGGAAAATTAGTTCACTCTAACAAATCCGCATAAGTAGCAAATATTCTATGCCATTATCGTAGAAATCTCACATGCAATGCGTCATCAATAACAAACAATCACCTTATTAATAAAGCTTTTGTGTTTGACGTCATCAATACGTGTGTGCCTGAAGACCTGACCGCTAAATCAAAGCGTGGTTCTGTACACCCAGATATCGTTAACGTTACACCCATCAATTCAAATCTTTGACAAACAGGTCAATTTAACCGATAGATTTTACCGGGCCCGATGGGTTTTTGCCAGTGATTTACGCGTATCGTTGAATATTTGTAAATACTACATGTAAAACTGGCCCGCTATTGGTGTATTATAGCAGGGTGTACAGAAGCAGGCATTGATCTGGCGAGTATGCTGGTCATTTTGAACGCCTACCTGTAATGTTACTTCACATGCTAGCTCTGGTGTCCGGCAGATTTTAAGGAATCCGTGCTCCTTGGAAAGGACTCGGTATTCTGTACATATAGACGGATGTAGTTAGAATATTGTTGTTGAACTAGATACTCAAAATCAATACAATGTCGATTACAATTATGACCAGTGTTACGTCATGATATATTTCTGGCAAAACGTAATGGCTAGACATCCTAGAACCCATTCACATTGGCGGCGCTTCGACACCAGTTTTCAAGATCCGAGTACCTTTAAGATTAAACATAGTGTTGACATACCTGGTAGATATCGGCCAGCTTGTCGCTTCACCCACACGGGCACTCTTTTGACACTGTCCCCACGAGCAGCGCGCAAAATGTTGTCATTTTTCAACTCGGGAAAGTCAGTTTGAACCTGGATGACACACAGCATTACAGGTGATCTTGCAACACGAAGTCAAATATGAACTGTCAAGAATATATTCAACCCCAACATAGCCAATTGGTGCTAAAAATTCTGAATTATTCTCTCATTGATTCATCCGACCCAAGATAAAACAAGAGCGGAGATTACATCCTAACTTATAGGCAGATTGAGCCGTTGTAACGAGTTTTTATAAAGTAGAAGAATTTTTCTACGTAATCGTCAAAGCAACGAACAGATACTTAATATTTCGAGACTTTTCCTTCAAGAATTAACGCAAGGATGAAGATAGATTAGACTGTTTAAACGTTGAACTATTATAGTTCATTTTCCTCAACATTCGATATTTTCCTTATTAAAGTAAGTCCATGGAAAGCGTAATCGAATCTCGATTCCACGAAAGTCATGTTTACTTAGAAATACGTGGAATAATTGGACTCACCGGAATAAAGCCTTCCATTTTTGTGTCTCTGAGATCCAGCTTCGATCACACCGTTTCAGCGAATGTGCTCTCCTCGGATGTTCATCTCTTATTTAAAACATCGCCCCCCACCCCGGATTAAAAACAATTCAAACCCAGCCGGGTCCTCTGTCATTTACATGTCTAGATAGGGGAGCCCTGCTAATTGTGACGAGCCGATTGGATAGGGGTACCATGGGGATCAACTAGTGTGCTAGACGTCGACCATCAGTACCCGGATAGGGGAGACAAAATGTATTGTAACTACGAACAGAAGGAGGTGTCATAAACAATCGTTCAGATCGATGCAGGTCGTCGCTGATTTGACAAAATTATAGCTTTGGATCAATCGGCTTTCTGGGGACTCCAATCGCCACTTGCAAACACCCGCGTCTTGAACGCCCACGAAACTGGGAACGTTTAGGTGGCTCAAAGGCGAAATGAACAGGATTTGTCTGTTTCAACTGTTTCAATCACATCGAGACAGCGAAAGATGAGGATGGTAATGATGAAAATAATGATGATAATTTACAAGTTGATATTGGGAGTTTGATCAGAGATTAACGGTGTTATGACGAGTAAGAATTGTAAACCATTTCCTTTGGTGTTTGGCGACGATTCACTCAAAATAATCTAGGTCCACTTTAATCCTGCTCTAACTCAGCTGCTTTTGAAACATTCGTACAAATCTATAATATGTTCCCATACAAATTATGTAATCGACTAAACCCTTGAAACTTACGATTATTGAAGTGCCGAAAATACCTTTTCGTTTGGAACATTTACGTTATGATATTTCGCTTTTCTAGACATAGGATCATACCGTTCTCTACCGTTGGCGGAATTTTTCTTATGGATATCAGTGGATTTGGAAGAACATGTAAAGAACTATGACGTGGTATTTAAAGACCAAGTTAATAGAAAATCTTCACAATTCTGTTGTGAAAAGCACATCACTGACTGGCTCCCTACAACTACATGGTAACGCCATTTAAATTGATGGCGTCTGCTTTTGGAGGGACGTGATTAATACATGTTATATGATTTGTGGCAGACACGATAAGTGATCTCAAGCTGCAAAATGGTTGGGTTTGAGCCATGATACCAGAACATTTCATTATAGAATGGCGTATGCGTAATTATTCAGCCCATTCGCTTCTCGCTTGCATGTTTTCAAAACATGATTTTTTTCAAGGCGCTGATATCGATAGATGTTCGATGATTTGTTGCAGGGAAGTACTACAATCAAGGAAATTTAGTAGCAAGACAAACGCCATGACAGAATCAGAGTCACACGAAATCACCGACACATTCGTCTTTAATGATCAGGCTGACGGTTCGGTGAACAGAATCGGACGTTTACTCGGAACAAAGATACTATGCAGGTACTCGCTCATTCAGGACCCCTAACCGAGTACAGATCAAACTTGCCACTGAAAAATCGTCATCATTTTCTGGAAAAGACGCTACACCACCGAAAACACCACCACCTTGCTGGGGTAAAGTCTTGGTTCCATCCCTTTAAAGGCTTCGCTGGTAAGCACATTCTGATCATTGGCTCCCCGCATAGCGCATGAAGAGCACAGGTACTCGAGACTTTAAACGCCTCTCGACGATTGCTGATAATACGTTAAGACTCTATATATTGGTGTTCACGGGCGAGGGACGTTTCAAGACTGGAGCACCTGTTGTAGAAAAGGGAGACTTGCAATCTATTTTGGGAGAGATTGTGATGAGACAAGAAATAAGGCGTGTTCGCCGTTTCTTTTGGCGGATATAATTACCTTACTCGTAATGGTAAATATCTGACAATTCCATGCATGATTTACGAACACTTTTCAAGCAAACCGACACATATCTAACGAATGAGAGGTTTATTGATGTAAACGCTCAATCAACGGATCAATATCGCGCAATCGAACCAATCCCTGGCCTTTTTCATTTATATTCGACCCAATCGCTTCCCGAAACCAACGAAACTCCCCCCCCCCCCACCCCCACTTCAATCTAATGGTGAAAACGCTTTACGAAAGTTCCAGTAAACATTACCTAAATGACCCCTTTTCAATTATTGGTGAAATCGCTCACTAAAGTGTCTTAACTAAGTCACTCCTTGGTAGCGTTCCCTATATAGCACCTCTAAATCGCACCGTTAAATTATTCGCTAAATACTATAAAAAAAAATCCCTCTCTGTAGTGGCTGCCTGAGATCGCTTGTGTACTCGTTATTGGTTATCAAGCCTTTCATCTCTTCATTCTCCTTGCTATTGTACTCGTTCACACCTTCGCCCAAACCCTCCCACGTATCATCCCCCTCATTCTACAGGGGAAAAAAACTAACGGACAACCTGCGAACCTGATTGTTTGAGGAACATTTCCAGATTAAAGTCACGAGGGCGTCTTATAAAGAATAGCAACAACTCTTGACGCAAAACCCATAGCGCCTGGCGCCGAATAGCACACATATCTATTCTTTTCTAATTTGTTGAGAAAACTTTGCTCCACAATCGCGACAAACGCTGTTCAAATAAAGCCTTTTAAGTGAGACCGTCATAAGTCTTGTTGGATCGGAGTGAAACCATTCTGATATAGATACAAGGAGCTTAGTGATTCTGGCGTCTGTTGTTGGACGAGGGTGACAATCGACGCTCCTCGCTGTCTGCGCTGACAGACTATACAAAGATCACTTGCTTTTCACTGGGACAACGCGTGTTTGTCTTCATTCAGCCACGGGTGTAAAAACGTAAATTTGAGTCCTAAACAGTTGACACATCAGCGGCGTTCTGAGTACAAGTGAGCCCCGGATATGCAGTTTACACAGTCCTGAGCTCTTTGCTCATTGTCGAAGAACTTAACCACCACGAAAAACTAACATTTAAACTCCAGCTTTACGAATTTTAACCGGCAATGTCAAATTTACTTAAATTATGTAGCGAATTGAAAAAAAGAGCCTTTTCTCTCTGGGTGTGACGAGATTGGGATCTTTTGAAACTTAAGTATATAGACAGATATATATTGATGTAGACATTTATTGACTTCAGTCGGTTAGGAAATAAATGACTCACAAACCTTAACCCTTCAGCTTCGATTTAGACATCATGAAAACGAGGCTTCTATAAGAAAGGGGGTTGGGAGAGAGGGATTCAGTCACATGCGCACTGGGAACACACTCGAGTATCTAATTTCAAGATTTACAAAAGCGCCTTTCTGTTGACTGTGGCGTCCCTTAATTTGCTCGACTCGAGTTCTTCGGTTGCTGAAATTCAAACATCTCAAGTCGCTTGAAGACAGAGATACTGAAGCAAGAAACGTGAGGTTTGAATGGCAGATATTACATGGGTGGGTTGGTATAGGACTCGGGACTGTGGATTTGTGATAGTGATCATTGGCGTTATCTGACTGACATAGAAAACGGTATACCACGAGGGGGTCTGGGGTTGGGGGGGGGGCAAGGGGGTTGGGGTGGTGGGGCGAGTTGAAAGACAGGGTCAACAAGTGTGTGGGGTGATTGTGCCCCTGACTTGAGCCTGACAGGATTGATGACTGTCTGCTATCTGCGTGTGTGTGAAATCTGAGGTGGGTTTGTAGTTGGGGGGATGGGGTCAGGTGCCTAAATGGATCACAGGTACTAAAGGAAGCTGCGTCTTTGCCAGCATCCTCGCTTATCTCAAACGCGTGTGTGACCGATATATCATCCCGCTTTTCACACCTGTAATCCAACAAATCACTCGGCCCTCCATCTCCACACACCACACACACCCAACCCATATCTTCATTTCAGTTGAGTATAAATTGAGCGCCCTCCGCCCTTCGCTCCTGCTGCGACCGACCTGTCACTTGCAAATCTTGACACGACTGACTCGCACACCCCATTCCGCGCTCGCAGCCACGCGCTCGTTTGATGTTTATTTATCATAAAGCTCGCTCCCGGCCAAAAATACACTCGAAAATCAGTGGACATTTGTCTTTACACTTGAAACGCATCTGGGATATGCTACTTACAACGTAGGATACGATGTGTCTCTGGTCGTATATTGGGGTATGTCTCGTGGGAATCACGTGGGATATGCGCCGGTTTCTGAGAGTCAGCATGGTGGGCGATATTAGGATATGGGGCGATGATGCTCTGAGAATATCTACGCCGACCTGTCGCATCTCATAATTAGTATTCATACCAAGGTCTCTGAGTAACTTACACTGGTCACTCTAGATCCCCTCTGAACACATTGCATCAAGAATAAACCGACGTTTGGATTGGTATACCTGCATATCTCTGAAGTCGCAGCTTTTAATGCTATTTACTTTTGCCTCCGAAGAGGAGATCAGTGTTTCCGGGGGCTACTGTTGCTGGGATAACAATAGACACCCTTAACCCTACCTGCAAGCTGATACGCAGCGCCACACAACGGAAGGGACTCAAGAGCTCTCGCCTTTTGTTTCAATTCTCGCTGTCTCTCACGAGCACTCGAACCACAGAACAGCCACAGGAAATCTAATATTTAATCAGGTAATTAATATTTATCGGGAAATCGAAGCCTGTTGTGTGTGGAATGGGATGGGGTTCGAAATGGACAACTCAGAACTATCGCTGGGTCCGACCCGTCAACATATTCAATGTGTTCTGATATATTCTTCAACATTGATAATTTCCTGGCGCAGTCCGTTGAGACACGAAACCTTTGCTATCCCTTATCCAATATCAACCTGTTCCATGGCATCTGCCAAACGAAATACCAGCTTATATTTTATTTACATACTCTTCCCCTAAAAGGTTTTTGCACAATTTGGTCAAGTTGGTGGATCTCTGTTTCCAAGAGTGAGAGCAAGTCGAGGTGATAGTGCCCTTCAAAGACGACCTCTTTCCTTCGGTTCCCTCTCTCCATTTACTCTGAAGTATGTGCCTGGAATATCTACAGGATTGAAGGAGGGTGAAGCAAAGAGGAAATCATAGCTCTTTGCTTCTTTGTTGTCCATTTCAATTCAGGGAAAAGGAGACCTCTTACCCAAGTTCTGAATCGCAGGTAGGGATGACAAGTGCACTAATTGCCGAACCATGCTGAGTAAGAACTTGACACCCTCAGCGACTATTGACCAAGATCATATGTCATTCTGTGGCAATCGCTGAGTGCAAAGCCATTCAGTAACTCCTGTGTATTGGTATTAAGATAATTGAAAGTGGATGAAATTATTACGACCATATATGCAATGATTATTTGATGTTTTAGTGATGATTTAAATGAAAAATTACTAAATTAAAACATGACAAAAGCTTCTGTAGTTATCTTGGAATTGAGCATTTACAATTAGTTAGATGTTTTGACTCAGCAGCACAACCTGATTAATGCATAACAGATGGAAATGATGTCTGTCATTTGTTTGAAGGTTATTATTTGTGAACAATCAATGGCTATTGTAGCCTAGAGATTGATGCAAGGCAAACCATTCTATTGGGACAAGTGGTTGCAAATTCGGAAAGCCATGCACTTACACAAATTGTCATCTGTTCATTATGATTAGAAGTACACCTAATTCAAAGGCTTTGAGTGGGTGAAGGGACATTATCAAGCAATGGTTGTGGGGAAATATCCATGCAATAATCTTCCTTGTAAGATTTAGTTACTATTTGCCTTCGTATTTAACCCAAAGAAGCTCGTCAATTTAGCAAATAAATTGGTCAGGCAAACGAAACTGTATCTGTGAAATTGACGGCAAAATGTCAGTCTGTCAATTTATTTTATTAATCTTCAATCATCTAGAGCGATTGTTCTGTAAGAGGAGACTTCCCGGTGAAATGTTGATGATGTATAAATCGTACAGAGTATTTGCAAGCGATGCTATTCGCTATGTATTCTATTACAGAGCATGAAACTTGTCTCTCAATCATATTTGAAGAGGTATAGTTGGGAATCAACCAGCCTCGATTGTAATTAATGCAATCGATATTGACTTGTTGTATTGTCGATGTACCAGTAACAAATACATCGGGTGTATATCGGGTATATATATATATATATATATATATATATATATATATATATATATATATATATATATATATATATATATATATATATATATATATATATATATATATATATATATATATATATATATATATATATATATATATATATATATATATACGCATGCCCATATGGTTTCAGGTATGCGTCACCATAGAAACAAATGCCCGATATAGGAAAATAAGTTATTTATTCTTTTTTACTCGACAAGTCAAGTTGATGTACACATCCTGGATTTGCTTATAAAAGGCAAATGACATCTCTTTTCAATTAGGCTGTTAATGGAAGGCGTCCCGATGTTAAACGTCTGGCTTCAGATGTGGCCACTTTTCATTGTATAAATAATACCGGGGTCTTTATGGTAATCTGTTCTTGCCGTCTAGTACCTGCCCTCCACCCTGCACACTTGCTATTGAGGGCGCCTGATCTTCTTCGCCCTCTTTTCCCCCTAACATCAGCTTATTCAGCACGGATTTCATTATTGTCTTATTTGTCTTCATCCGCTAGGATAGAATATCTCAAGTTATGATTTCATCGTGGCCCCCGTCTCAAGCGTTCCGCACACATCCGCTTTACCACTCCCCTGCATTCAACATCCCTCCGCCTGTCACCCATCTTCTTTGTATCCTCCTCAAACATAGTCCCTCAAAAGTAGTTCCGGCACCACGTCGTCTGCTGCAGCAGGTCGCGCCAACTTTATATGCTAATAATCCATCGTCCGTGTCAACCGTTATGAATATAACCGAGGTGATTTAACGAATATCTTTGACCAAAAAAATCCAAAAGCGAGGAGGCACTTCATGTTTGGTCTGATTGAGAGATAAATTCTACCTGCTGTTCTTTATTTGAATGATGTATTAGTTGAAAGCTGATAGAATCCCACTTCAATTGAGGGTCAGGATCTGTGAATTACATCTTCCTTATTCTATACCATATCATTCTCTGATAAAATCACATCAAAATCATTGAACTGGTCGCTGTTATTGAGAAGTGCTTATCAAATACACCAATCAAGAACTGCTCTCAAAATCAACAAATATCATTCAACGAAATGTCCTGCGCAGCGTTTGCACTTCTTTGGACAAGAAACGCTATAATCAAAATGTAGAAATAAAACAAATGCGAAAATGTCTAGAAAAATTTGTGTGAATATAGACCGTCCAGTTGTTACATAAAATGAACTTATTTATGAAACATCACAATTGACTTAGTTAAGATCAAATATGAATTATATATCGACCGGAGTATGAGTCCCAGCCCAGGTACTATCCTTTCATTTGTCAAACCGTTGTTTAATGCGACGACACGATCACGACGTTTACTTTTGCAACTCCTTCGATGTTTCCTGTGTGACAAACCCATCTGACAACAGAAGACGCCGGCAGGACATTGGTGGCACGCCAGTAATTGCTCGTCCTCTCTCATATTTAGATAGAGCATCCTTGTGGCTTCTAGCAGCCGATTGTCTTGTCTACACGGTTGCAAACGCCACTTCTTTAGCAAATAAAGAAAAGTCATGCAGCGGCATGAACAAGTTGGTGATATTCTTACATTCTCTGTGCCACTTTTCCCGGTCTTCGTTGACTGAGAAAAGCTTTGTTTGGTAGACGAAGTCTTATGAAGTCGTTTCTTATTTCACCTGATGTGTTTGTGAGTCTATATTAACTGGTATGGTTTGAATTATTATGAGGTACCAAGGGAGCTTTATCTCTTAAATATCTATTGCAAAGCAAGTATATATTCAGCCAAAAAGCGTCGACTAAACCATCCCCACGCATTAAGTATCTCGACATTCTGTCGAGGCGTCGATTAGTGAAGTGACAATGTGAAAGAGTCTCTATTCTGTGAATGCCACAAGGAGATGTCCTTTTGCACGTTCTAATAATTGCTCAGTAAAGTAAAGACATCCAACAATAATGTCATTATACCGTAGACTACAAATGTGTCATATTTCCGCTATGATCAATATTCATGTATACACAAATCGACCGAGGGATTATTTGGGCATTACGAAAACACAAATGAATGCAGTCAAAGGAAGTCAAGTTCAATAGGCGATAATACATCAAGAGGCAGAATGACTCAACTCTTTGACTCGTTTTCATCGGCTTGTTCATTCCTGCAACATTTCACATGCACCGAGACCGATCTACGCCAAGCCTTATCGGAAATTTCATGAACTGAATGCTCATTTCAAAGGTAAACCTTCAAGCAGTGCTTCAAGTCAACATCTGAAAATGGCGAAACAAAAATGGACTGTTTTTCATTCTTTGTCGCCTCAAATGTAGTCTTTGTATTTGTTTAGCATGCACTGTTGTGGAAGTGCAATTAAAAGGAAACAAATTTATCAGAAAGAAATAAGCATGACAGAGCATTGCACAGGCTGTATCGAACCAGCTTGCATCAATAATGTTTTGTTTAAGTTGGCGTTGGATAGCTTAGCGGGCGTTTGTTGTTCTGCAAGAGAGCAAATGGTGGCGCGTTGACTTTGACCGCATCGATCATGAGCTAAAAGCTGTTAAATGCCTAGACGTCAATGGGGTATCGTTAGAACAGTCAAATGGGAAGTGGTGGGTTGATCTGGGTGGAAGTGGGAGAGAGGTTGGAAGAGCAGGGTTAACATTTAGGATGTGTTCGTACCATTGTTGTCCGAAGTGTCCGTTTCCGCTATTGCTTCAAGCGACGCTCGAATCCGCTGACGTTCTTTAAAGTTCATAAAAGCTTGTTCAGCGATTGAAAAGGCCAGAATTCTTGTTAGGTGCGATGATTGCTGAACACAAAGCCGAGAAAAGCAATAAATGGCTACTAAGAGGAATACGCATTTGATGTTTGCCTTTTTCAAAACTTACTCATCCTAGTAATAACAATTGCAGAATGTTAAGATAACTATGACATTCACATTCACCTTGGATTGTATATTGACATTTGTGTGATCATTGACCCGAACCTACTCAAAGCAGCGTCGCTTCATTACATATTTCCCTTCACAATGCTTAATGCCATTCATTTGCATTCTTTTGAATTGGTTTACATCTTCCTAAAGCCCGCCTGCTGGCTACACACACAAACTAACCCCCTCTCCAAGCCTAAACAGTTACTTTTCCACAAAGGGGAAAGACCACGAGATAACTCATATTGTTGTATGTACAAATTTCTGACATGAGCAGACGACCAAAATAGTCTGTCTGGTATCTCGCAATGTTATTGTTTTAAGCACCATTCCCCCTCCTCACTCCCCATGAATAGAAAGTCAACAACTCGTGTGTGGTTGTGCGTGAGACAGAGTAGGCCACCCGCATCATCTGCACCTATCCCCCTAACAACAAAGCTGCTCATCTATTGTAGCTAAGCAGTTAGCATTACTAAAGAAATCTGTTTTCGCGCCAGGGGGGTTCGGGTAAAACTCGAAAGCTTAGTATCCGCTGGGAGGCGGGGGAAAAAGTCAAGTATATATGTATCGGGCTTCACAGCGAACCGTCTCTATCTGAAAAACTGAGATGCAATGGAAAAGGTTAAGTTGTTTTTATGGCAGGCACTTTCGTGGAAGTTCTTTGGCGTCACATCAAATACAGATAGAATAGAACAGCATAACGACTTGTTTATTAAGGTATCAGGCGCTATGATTGGCAGCTACTAGTCCGCCATTTTGTATCACATGACAACTGATTTCAGCGTTGAGATTCGCCCACATAGACATCGCGTGGAGCAACGCGCTTCGATTTTGCAATCGGTCTTATGTTTGAAAGCGCGAGAAATATATATGGTGCAGGTATCAACTCTTTATAGTTGATGGCTTGATGCAGAACATGTATGAGTGAGTAACATACTAGCATGGATAAGATTGCAAGTACCATCGTAAATTTTATTAAGCTACAGCGTCCGTAAACGACAGGTGTTACTTTATTAGCCACACCACAACCACACTGAATATTGTGTCTTATATATTTCATTCTTCTATTGCGTCATTATAAAAGGAGTGGCACTTGGCCCTTTACCTCGCAGATGGAGCAAACTTTCGTTACCTGGTCGGATCAGCCCACAGCCATTCGTCTTGACTTCCAAGAAGCATGGCCGGGATCACCCTCCTATTACACACCATACATCGTGTTATCGTATGACGTCATTGCACCTGGTCACAATCTGCTGCAAAGCATCCCCTACCTGTAATGACTACAGTGGCTTGTTTTCTTGTACCTGTCCGAGCTGGATAACGTATAGTGTGTTGACAAGACATTGGTGACTGTTGATGTCATTCAAGCCTACATTTAGAACCGGTCCCCATGTTCACTTTAATGTGTGTATGTATTGCTTTATCGCCTTAATGCAAGCGCTCAGTAAAACGTGGGGTGTTTTGGAGGGTCGAAGATTGATATTTGAACCAATGTTTGTGTGGTATATTCTTGTACCAAGTATGAGCCTCGTACAATATGCAGTCAGCATACGGTACACCTTCATACTATGACTAGGCATTGAATAGATGTTCTCTTGATATAAAACGTTTCTTCAACATTCCCGCTCATTAACTCTTCATTAAGCGGCGGGGTTTCGCAACACGCTGAGGGAACCAGGTAAGTGCCAAATGGGCGATGGTACTTAAGGTGTGCTGCCCAAGCATCACAATCATACCCATCCATCACCGTCGTCATATCAACTTCTGTTCGGCAACTTTTTCACATGGAGGTGTACTCTAGTGAGCGACTTTCAACCACATGAACCGATACGCGCAAAAACTGGTTATGATGAAGTGTTAATATATCCCTACAGCTAAGTCATTGCTCCTTGAAATTATTCCAAATAGAAGAAACTTGTCAGCATTATTGATGTCATTATTGCTATTGTCAGCATTACAAATGCTTACATTACGCTTATCAGCATCACTTATATAATCATTAGTAATATTAGCATTGCTAATATAGCAATTATTAATATCAGCATTGCTAATGCCATCATTACTGATATCACCATTAATAATATCTTCATTACTAATATCAGCATAGCTAATATCATCATCACTAATTTCGGCATTAATTAAACTATCATAAATTATATCATCATTACTAATATAAGCATTACTTACATTGGCATTGCTCTAATCATCATTGCTCATATCATCATCGTAGCTAATATCATTTTTACTGATATCAACATTACTAATATCGGCGTAACTAAAATCACCAAAACTCATTAATGCTAATCTCATCATTACTAATCTTATAATTACTAATATCATCATTACTGATATGATCATTACCACTATTATTATTATTACTAATGCCACAATTACCAAATCATCATTGCCTATATCATCATTTCTGATATCAACATTTCTAATATCAGCATTACTAAAATGATTACTAGATTCACCATTACTAATATAACCATTACTACTGTCATCGTAGCTGATATATTAATTGCTACCATCATCATTACTGATATCAACATTACAAATGTCGGCATTACTTCAATCATCATTACTAAATTCATCGTTTCATATATCAGCATTACTAATATAATCACTACGAATATCATCATTACTAATACCATAATTACATATCTCAGAATTACTCCTATAGCCATAAGCGTTGCTAATATAGTCATTAATATCAGTATTTCTAATACCATCATTACTGATATTAACATTACTTATATTTTCATAACTTATATTAGCATTGATAATATCATCGTCACTAATTTCGGCATTAATAAAATAATCATAACTTATATCAGCATTACTTATATCAGCATTGCTAATATCATAATTACTAATATCAGCATTGCTTACACCATCATTACTAACATCATATTTCAAGCAACATATGCAGACCTTTTTCGAACAACAGTTTGTATTTTTATAAATATCAATCATAATTAGATGATATGATACAGAATTGAGAGAACCGCTGTAGATAGCCACATGGACATCTATTGCGATGCTTTGAACTTGCCGTGGAATGATTCCTATTAACGACGGTATACACTGTCAGGGAGACCGTGTTTATTCTGTATCATCAGACTCATCTGCAGGCCATGTGAGGGGCTGGCTTTTGTGGACATATGATACGTCCACACGCATGTCCACGCGTGCGTCCACGCGACAAATTTGTCATTCCATCATGGCGAGCGGCATTTGTTCGGATGAAGATGTTGGTTTAGTAACCAGAAATATACAGCTGGTTCAAAGTAACGGTCAGATATCGAATAACCCCCAAGATCAGATCAGAGGAGATTGTGTTGCGTTGGTGGCAGTTTTAAGCGTAAGACAGTCTTGCTGTGTTGAATTTGAAATGACGATTGGCGTTTGGCAAGCAGAAAATAAGTCCATTGCCAATCATATCAGTGGGAATTATGTATTTTTATACCTTAAATGGGGTGATTTATAAAATCATTCTTATAAACTGTATGTAATTGATCCAATTGAAACTCGAGCATCTGGAACAAATCTTTAAACACGCGCTTTGTCACATATAATGGCCTTAACCCATGCAGGTCATTTACATCACCATTATCCAGGTTTGCTGATCGCCTCGTAAATAACTTTTAAGTACCTGCCTATTTTATATTCGACGATAAATATTGCATTTTCCCTCTGTTTATATCAATTTGTGCGTCTTCCAATGGCGTCGATTGGATGTTTCCATGGAGCTATGCTTTCATTATCCTCTTCGTAAAGTTTCAATTGCTTATCTGATTTGCGCTATGTGATATATTGTTGATGATTTAGATTGAAAGCTTATCGATGATTCACAAATAAGTATGAAACTGCTAGTCATTCAAAATCGCAGAATCAGTTCGCTCCTATTCAAAAATAATATAGACGCCATCTTTTATCTTCGTTGTATGCTAAAATAACCGATGTCGAGCCACGAATCGGTATGATCTCCGTGATATTTTCCGCCTCATCAAATCTACACGACACTTAATGCTCTACTCAGCCGCATTATCGCCCACCTCCCACGTGCTTTCAGCCCGCTGGAGGCTGCCAGGCGACTATCTCGTCTGCATTAGATATTCTGTATCAGTATTTCTTCGCAGTCGCAAGAAAGCTGATGGGAATATGATGGATACATCAAATCGCGGTTGTTATCTCCTAGGAAAAGGGCAAGAGAACAAGATACAGTGAAAAACGCGGTTGTTATAATATGGAGTAAAAATGATACTTCTTTCGAAATAATTCGGTGATATAAATAGCATTTACGCGAATACATGGATAGCTGCAGTCAATGCATCGCGTAGATTAATATAATACTGGTTAACGAATTTCAGGTTTTTATTGTGTTTTACAGGTTACGAGAATTTCTCAATATTCTGGGCGGATTTCTGTTTGTCACTCCCAGTCTCAGCCGTGGAAGAAATCACAAGTGCAAAATGCAACAGCGAATTCGATTATGCGATGGTGAAGGCCCCTCTGACCTCGGCTGTTCCCAAGTGTACCCTGAGAATTGAAAGGGAACCACCATGCTTACTCACCAAACTAGCCTAAATGGGGCGCCGAAAACGAAAACGAAAAGGTCAAACATTCTACGGACATCTCATTTCCTGAGGGTGAATCGTGGTCAAAGGTCACTTTGTCTGATCAATAGAAAAGCTCGAACTATGAAGGGAATTAGAAACCTGGAAGGATAAAAAAAACCTTTGGCAAAGTGTGCCTTGCTAATATTATTTCCATCGTGAACGGTCTACATTCACGTCATGTAGCGTAGCGTCAAACAAGTCATGCCATGGAGAGAGGGATCAGCGGAGACCATTTGAAACCATGCAAAACACTATTTAGCGGTGTGTAAGACTAGAACGACAAAACTGGGGATATGGAGACGCACAAGATCATCTGAAACATCAACAATTCAATTTCTGTAGGTTTTCAATAAATGTCATAACAGAAACACATTGATACATTATCAAGGATCTGTTGCCATCAAAGTACAGGGTTATGTTAACCATACATGTGTGATTTCTTGAGGAAAAATACAATGTGGATCTAATGACATCAGTGAGGTTCCTACGAGTGCTACAGCTTAGCTGAAAACCGTGCGTGTTACACGTGAACGCAAGCACAGCACGCCTATATTCATTATCAGCATATATATATATATATATATATATATATATATATATATATATATATATATATATATATATATATATATCTATCTCTATATATATATATATATATATATATATATATATATATATATATATATCTCTATATATATATATCTATCTCTATATATATATCTCTGTCTATCTATCTATCTATATGTCTCTCTCTCTATGTATATATCTATCTCTCTCTCTCTCTCTCTCTCGGCTCTCTCTGGTCTTGTCATCTCTCTCTTTCTCATAATCTCTCTCTATAATATAGGGAATAAAAGATTTACTCTCTATCTCTCTCTCTCTTCTCTTTCTGTTATAGTTTCTCTATCTCTCTCTCTCTCTCTATCTATCTCTCTATCTCTCCTCTCTCTCTCTCTCTCTCTCCTCTCTCTCTCTCTCTCTCTCTATCTCTCTCTCTCTCTCTCTCTCTCTCTCTCTCGCGCGAAAGATAGGAGAGAGATCAAATAGCTACGAGAGAGATCTCTGGAGAGAGAGAGAGATAGAGATAGAGAGGATGAGAGAGAGAGAGAGAGAGATAGAAGGAGAGAGAGAGAGAGGAGAGAGAGAGAGAGAGAGAGAGAGATAGAAAAGATTCTGGCAGAGAGAGAGATAAGAGAGAGAGAGAGATATGGAGAGAGAGAGAGAGAAGAGAGAGAACAAGAGATGGAGAGGAGATAGAGAGAGAGAGAGATCATTTGAAAGGAGAGACAAAATGGATATAGAGAGAGAGAGTAGGGAGAGAGAGAATGAGAAGAGAGGGATCTAGAGAGAGAAGAGATCATCTAGAGAGAAGATAGAGAGATATAGAGAGGAGAAGAGATGTAATAGGGAGAGAGAGTAGATATAGATATAGATATATATAGTATATAAGATATCTAGTATAGGGAGATAAGGGAGAGAGATGAGATATAATATATATATATATATATATATATATAGTGGATATTATATACATTCATAGAGTATATTACACGGGAAGCTGAAATGACAGAGCACGTGTTATATATGCAAGAGAAGCATGAGACGCCCTATATTCATATGCATATATATATATATATATAGAGATAGATATATAGAGATATGAGAGAGAGATAGAGATATAGTAGATATATATATAGGGGATATATAGGTATAGATAGATATATAGAGAGAGAGATAGATAGAGGTAGATATAGAGAGAGGATAGAGGTAGAGAGATAGATAGATATAAGAGAGAGATAAGATAGAGAGAGAGAGATAGATAGAGAGAGATAGTAGATATAGAATAGAGAGAGATAGATTATAGATAGATGAGATATAGAGATATCATATATCTGAGAGTATGATATATAAGATCTAATGATCTCTATCTCTCTCTCTATCTCTATCTCTATATCTCTCTATATATATCTATCTATATATATATATGAGTCTATAGATATGTATGTTCCTATGTTTGTGTGTGTGTATGTAAACGCTTTCACTGGTATTGGCCCAGTAGATTTTACCTTCTTCCAGTTTTCAGAGAAGAGGAAAGTCACGGGCGGCTCTCAAGGTCACTTTTAATAGCGCTTGCCATGGTATTTGTCAAGTGTGTTTTTCCTGTTCAGGCACGTGCGGGCCCGAGTATCTGGCGAGACTTAGGAGGCTGGAGGCGCGGTCAACCGGCGGTGGTAAGGATTGGGGGACGTGGGGGAGGGGGTGGGTCGAAAGAGATTATTGAATCGAACACCCGACATAAGCCTTGTGGGTAAATTAAATCACCTGTAAATGTTAAAGCCAATGTTATAGTTTTCATGCTATTAAACCAAACCTGAGTGACACAGCTCACTGTATAGTGGCAAACGTATTTCACGATGTTATAAATCAATCCCCAACTGAGGAGATGTCACTGTACCTTTTGCTCATTTGCAGAGTGATCGATTCAACAATAATACTACGACATATTAACCTATAGTGTCAAAAGATTTAAGTGCATGTCCATTCGATGGAGATCGTTGCCACGCTGCCAAAAACATAAAGAAAGAAAAAGAAAGCCGTCAGTTTAGTTAGTTTTTTAGGCGGTTTCAACGAGCGCAGACAATATCGACAGACAAGCCAAGTTAAACCCCCTTCAGTTCCAAGATTGTTTTTCCTTTGTAGGGTTACGCTTTATGTACACACGCTTGAACAAGCACCAGGATTTACTGATGCAGATTTGTCCCGTCACGGTCACTTTAATGTATGTAAATCAAGGAAAGATTAAAAGCAGGTATCATTCAGGTGTTCCTGGGTTAGAATGCAACGTGATACGGTGTGGAAGCTTATTCTTCAATCACTTGTTAAATCTGATCCGGGCATCTTAGTAGGTAATCCACACACGGTCGCCTGAGGTGTGTGGACTTGACAACAGACACTTGAGTCGCTCCGGTCATCCTGTAATGGGCCAGCGAGGACTCGAAACCGGGTCTTATGGGGGGGATGTTTGTTGGAGCTGGTTTGTTTAAGGCTTAGGTGAATGGGTCCTTCTTGTTTCTAACATTTGGTAACTATTGTCAAGCATCCTGTGTATGGACTTAATGTTCTCGTGGCCTATGACCTGTGTACACACAGATCAGGGGGGTTAAAGAGCCCTCCGCTCTTAAGCGGAAATACGTCATCTTAATGTTTCCCTTGGCCATCTACACAACGGCAGGGCTTATTCTTGTACCAAAGCAGCCTCAATGTTGTGTCAAGGCGTGTTGACAAAATCGAATGTTGCCTTATACATGCCATGTGTACGCAAACGAAATGTATACAAAAGGTAGCTGTAGGAAATTGGCCGAGTCTCGTGAAGTGCTAAGTAATGCTTGTATATATTCCCCGCTACGGCAGCAGTAATTGACTTCTCCTAGTGCTTAAACATCTGTCACCTTATTGGCTTGAGACGGTAATCAGGTCAACACAGCAACATCGATTACGTCATCTATTCAGGGCGGGCTTCCTTCCTTGGCAGCCTTTCGCTAGATGGACAGCGCCGAGTGTCACATGAAATGTATACCGCGAAACAATCCAGCGTCTCCCTGGTCACGTGATGGTCATTCCGTCATGTTGAGCGATTATCGCCACTTGGCTTCCGTCTCAAAAGGCGCCCGTTTATCGATAAACCATTATCAGCGGCTCGCTTGTGTCCACTTGCTGTGTTTCTCTTTTCAGTGATCAACTGCGTTTCGTTGTTGACATTGCGTTGCTGACAGAATTTGACAATAATATGACGGCTGTTCAGAAGAGCTCATTCTGTGGAATTGACATGTGCAGTCACAATGTGGCCGCTTCGGTTGTCAATATTTGATGTTGAACCATGTATTAACTACTTAACAATAGCGAGTATTCCTCTATTAGCCGAGTTGGTTTTGTATACATGTTTGGCATCATCCAGCTCGATCGAAAATATGTGTGGGCGAAAAGTACGGCTGCCAGCTTGAGAGGCGCAATACAAAATGGTTTACAATCATTTCAAAATATCATTAAAGCTTCTATGGAGTCTGTCAAATGGATTGATGACTTCAAACAGCTAGAGTGACGATTCAATAGTTCAATAAAACAATTATAAGCTGCGACATTATTTTCCAACGGTGTTTCCATTAAGACCAGCTCGATAGGTGCAAGCCTCTCTGGTGTCCGGTTATGTGTCCCTTTCTACTTATGTTTGTTCTCGTTTACGCATAACGAAATATATTATCTTATCTATCTTATCTTCCGGTGTCGTTCTGGCTTGAAACGGATGGCACCATCCGACACGGAGTGTTTCCATTAAAGGGGTGAATGGCACCCCGGCCTCCCCCAGTTCCCTTGTATAGACGCATGGTTTTTTTTCTGATCGGACCAGGGATCGATTCAGAGCGAACAGCAGCACCTCGTGACTGGTCCCGCCACCCAGCCACCCAGCCACCCCCCCCCCCCCCCCCCCCCCAAAAAAAAATCTTTCGCTTTCTTAATGAGATGACCTCTATATTTGCGGTGTATTTTCTAACAATAAGAAAACTTCATCAAACGTCATTCGTCGTCAAAATCTAACTATTGTACTAAATTGTGATATGCACCGAGGCTTTTTCTCCTTTTGATTGTCGGGCGCAGCCACCAAAAGCCTCTTTTTAAGTGAGAATAAGTTCTTCCTCATTCAGCAATTGTTAGTGTTCAGTTGGAGGCGTAGATGTCATGATCATTAAAGAGCCTGACGACTCTTATCTACAGCGCTATTGGAAACACACCAAACGCGTGCGATTTATACAGACGCGATACAACCAGAACGCAACCGAAGCGCACCTGTATTAATGCAAACATAGCTTAACCATGGCCAATATTCCTAATGTAGTCCCATGCATTTATTCTGATTTGCTTTACGGTCACATTAGCTAAGAGTTAACATTAATATGATGCAGCCTTTAATGGATAAATGGACAAACGTTAGTCACATCAGTTGCGGAAGATGGTTTCTATGTATATACATGCATTTTATAAGTACATTATTCTATATGTTTTATCCTAATAATTGTCGCAACCAACAGCTCTGAAATGCGCATAGGAATTTGGCGGGAATCTTGGTGTGACGTCACGTTGACAGTGACATGTTTCATATCGCCACCTACCGAGTGTCCCACCTCGCGGACCCGTCTCCATAACGACGCGACTCGCTCAGTCCCGTTTACCCGATTGATTCTCACCTTCCATTGAAATATTTTTCCCAGGAAGTCAAGAGTCTAATTAACCTGGTCGGATCTCTACCTTCCAGGTGGTCTGTTTGTGTACTAAACAAAGGTGTCGCCTTGATAGTTCTAATCAGTACTGTAACTCCAATTTAACAAGTAAACTGCCACTTCTCTTCCTGAAATCCGCACATAAGAGTGGGTAATCCCCGACACCCCATCACCCTACCCCCCCCCCCCCCCCCCCCCCCCCCCTACCATAAATTACTTCGGCGAAATTACATACTCTTACATTTCAGATCGTGGAGCTGCTGTCATCGTTGGAGGTCGGCAGCGACATCGTGTCTCATTCCGCAAGATGACATTTCAAATTCTGCCTATTGTATATTTGGATAGTCGGTTTGACATCCAAGGAAAAATTTCAAACCAAATGATCGAGTTGTGATACAAGCCAAGACTCAAGAGTGCCATCATGGGCCAAAAACGCGCCACCAACGATTGAGATGGCACACAGCGTCTGGTCTATTTAATTAACATTTCCATCCTCTGTGTTTATAAGCGCGGTCGGATATCAGAATGATCCCGAAGTCTATACGCGAGCGGAGTTTTCATTTCTTTTCCCGGGCAGACGCGGGGGTTCCATTACAGTACAACTTATCCGCGTTAACATGTGTCGGAGCAAATGTTTCCCATGTATCCTGGCGAATGAATGACAAGTTACAAGATTGCCCGCACGAAATTGACACCAGAACCAAAACAAACGATCGTCGCTCCAAATCTTGCTTCGATCGGTAGGTTTCATTCTCGAGTGACACGTGGAGAAGAAAGGTAATTACTAGACAATTTCTCGGGATTCACCGACGCAGGAAATCATTACCGGAATGTTATGTAAGAATGGAGAAGTGGAAGTCACAAACCGTAAACGAGACTAACCATACAGAAAGAGCGGTTACACAGCCGATAGATGGCTGAGTCGAGATAGCTAGCTGAAGTATGGCTTACTTCGATATCACATTGTAGCTTATGAATACATATATATATATATATATATATATATATATATATATATATATATATATATATATATATATATATATATATATATATATATATATATATATATATATATATATATATATATATATATATATATATATATATATATATATATATATATATATATCAATTGATTCGGACATAGATATATAGAGCAGATACAGAGGGAGATTGAGTTAGATAAAAGGGAAGCAAAGAGAATTAAGGCTTTCCCAAATATTACCATGGGCGGATATCAGTTTCAAATTCAAGTCAATGCCTCATTTAAAACAAACATTTTGTCTTAAACATCGAACAGTTAATCAGCCCTCGCCCCAAGGCTAGCTCCTGCCTTGCGCAATTTGCATTAACTTGAAGGCAGCTCTTTTTGAAGCGACTCAAGGTTGACAAACTGTCGAATTCTGCGCAGACGCTTTCTCGTATGTTTGCCTCTGCAAACACAGGGATGTTTATGAATGAAATCGATCAAGGAAAGTTGCACTGGGTTTTGTTGTTGCTTACTTGTCAGGGAGTGGAACTGACAGCTCTTACGCGCCAGACTGCAGTTGTTTCCCCGCAGGCTAAGTTGTGTTGGGGCGAGATCCAGAGTGAAGTGGGATATTGCGAAGAGTGGTATATTCTAAGAAATAATGATGGCAATGCGTGGTGGGGGGTAGAGGGTATGGGAGGGAGGATGCTGGGTGGGGGGTAGAGGTTATGGGTGGGAGGATGCTGGGTGGGGGGTAGAGGGTATGGGAGGGAGGTAGGGAGGGAGGGAGGGAGGAAGCTGGGTGGGGAATTTAGGAGTTATCGGGATTAGAGGATGCATGAATTCATGGGAGAGTTTGCTGGGTTGATACTGATATTGAATTGAGTGGGTATGCTAGGACGAAGAAGATGAGTGAATGAATAGGTGAAAATGCATGTATACGAATAAGTGAAATCATGCATGAAAGAATGAAGTCGTAAATACAGTGAGCGAACATAGGTGATGAGTGAGTGAGTATATGAATTAGTGAGTGAGTGAATGAATTAATACATTGACTGAGTGAACGAATATGTGGGTGAGTTAGTGATTTGTGTGAGTGAGTGATTGATTTGGGTGACTGAGCATTTGTGTGAATGAGTGTGTGAGTGAGTAAATTAGTGAGTAAGTGAGTGAGTTACTAACAAACTATCGGCTTAATCCTCCTGATTTAATTATGACGATGCAAAGGTCACATCCATCTTACTCCCAAGCATCAGTCTCTCTCTCTCTCTCTCTCTCTCTCTCTCTCTCTCTCTCTCTCTCTCTCTCTCTCTCTCTCTCTCTCTCTCTCTCTCTCTCTCTCTCTCTCTCTCTCTCTCCCTCTCTCTCTCTCCATCTCTCTCTATCTCGCTCTCGCTTTCTCCCTCTCACTCTCCATATATATATATATATATATATATATATATATATATATATATATATATATATATATATATATATATATATATATATATATATATATATATATATATATATATATTTATACAAATACATAATTATCTGCCAGATTCGAAGCGAATAATCATTCAATGAGCCCCTGATATTAACCACGGGTTTAAGGAGTTCGCTTATATAGTCTGCTGATACTGACAACTTTCTTAACCCAACTCCCAGTTCTGCACAGGCACATCAAACGTCTTATAACGTCTGTCGTGTATGTGTAAAATATGTTGATGTCAGTGGCAACGGATGCGAGTATATTTAGACTCGAGTGCCTGCACAATACCGAACAGTAGCTGTTGTCAATTTGTTTATTTATGTACATCGGCGTGGGACCTGTTTGGTTTGATGCAAGTAACTATAAGGCTCTGTGTATATGTATACTATAATTTGGAAGGGTCGGTGTGTGTGCTGGGGGAAATGGGGAAATAGCTGAGGCCGGACATGAGGGTTACGACTTCTGTTACACAGTATAGAAACAACATCCCGACATGTGTATTTTCGTCTGCTTTTCATCTATCAGTTATGACATGGCGAGCACATCGTCAACACGTGTTGCGCTGTGACCAGTCTCCTGTATTTATTCGCCTAAGTATATACGCGAGATGGAGTTTGGAATTTTGATATTTTTATTTACATGTTCGCAGCTAGAAACGCCACCTTCGCACCGTTTGGGGAACATTTGTTGAGCAGGCAGACAGAATCCGAGCCGGCTGGCGGGAAATTCAGACCACGTGGTCTATGTGGTTATAATCAATTTCTTGTATATATTTCTGGAGCTACTTTGTTGGTGGTCCTGTAAGCGTGGCGCAAGGATACAGCTCATGTCGCGACGCCTAGAGGCAAAACCACAAACAAAACTCCATCACTCGGCGCGATCCGATTACGATCAGCTTAACGGGTTATTTGACGAGAGCTCGAACAAGGCATCAGCGAGAAAGCGAAAGAGATAGAAGCAGTGGGAGCAAAAATATGTGCGACATGAAAAAAAAGTTAAAAATCCCAACTTGGAAG
>CM067350.1:24123867-24348867 GCA_034190875.2 Urechis unicinctus | reverse complement strand
TTGGACCAGATGTCGGGACGGTTGATGTGTGCCGCATAGTGGTAGCATGAGGAAGGTATTTAGGGGCGGGGAGGATTGAAATGATGGAGAGTTTAATGGGAAGCCTAGGGCAAAAATGAGGTCCTCCAATCTCCACTCCCTTCATGACATCACCACAACCTTCACACAATCCCTCCCCCCCCCCCCGCCCACATCACGACCTAACCACACTAGGCAGGATTCGACGATGCAAAGCTACCCACATTAAGAGCTAAGAGGCTGGTTATGTTGGTGTGGAGTGCACTGCATTACATTTATTTTGTCCCCTTGTTGTTCCAAACATCTGATGGGCACATGTTCCTTTCAGGACGAAGGTAAACTTAAACCGCTATCCAGGTAGGAATGTATATGTTTTCAAAGAAGCGAGAGCCCTCTGTATACTTAGGTTTTACTTAGGTTTTCGTCGTAATAGCCTTATGTATATATGTAAATATATATATACCCGCATATATATATATACATATATACATATATGTATATAAATATATATATATGTAAATATAGATATATGTATATAAAATATATTTATATCAATATGTATATATATACAATATATATATAAAAACCCCTTCATATATATATATATATATATATATATATATATATATATATATATATCTATATCTATATATATATCTATATATATATATATCTCTGTGTATATATATATATCTCTCCCTATATATATATGTATATCTCTCTCTATATATATATACATGTATGTATATATATATGTGAGTGTGTGTATTGATATATTTATCTACATATATATAATATACGTTACCTGTTTATCCGCGCTATATACGTGAGTCTCTATAGTCGTGAGTTGGTTATTGTGAACTCCATGATTTCACCGCTGACTCTGAAACTTCGGTCAACCTCCACGCGCCTTTGAAGCCGTGTGTATTACAGCTGTGCAGACCACCAGGATAAACAGGGCGAGGATTCGCGCCTCGCAGCTTGCCTAAACACCCTTTATCGTCACATGATACGGGGCAGGAGGGCCACTTCCTACATCTCGACCCCCTCCTCTATATTTTTAAAACCATGTCTCTGTTTGCGGCTTGGATAGAAGGACTTCGTGATCCCGAGAGCGCGGTGGGCCAAAATGTAAGGAAGTCGATTTTCTTGGCGGTTTTTGTATTGTTGTTAGCAATTGGGAGCGCTAATTTTGGTGTAACGTCACCTCTGACGCTTCCAGATGTACTTCATTTAATTAGCAGCATTTGGTAATGAAATCTGGAATTTTGCGAATGCACTGACAGAATATAAGAATTTGTAGTATTTGCATACAAAACCAGAATTATGTTCATGTCTGCATCTAAAAAAAGCAGAGCTGTCGATCGATCCTGGTAGTTATGAGTATAGAATCACAATGATGCGTGTATATTGCACCGAATTGGATCTAAATGTGTGGTTGGTCAATTGTTACATATAGGGCTCAAATGGTAATTTTCGTACAGATCCACTTCGTACTCGTACATATGACAATATGATGTGTCCTGACACCGTGAAACAAGTTACCAAGGTAATTTAGGAATGTCTTTCATTATCATTGAGTGAATGAAAGCCAAAATAAGTGGGTATGCCTGGCCAGGCTCATAGCGCTACATGACCGACGAGTAGAACTCAACGGCTTGGTGAGGATGACGTCTTTTTCATATGCGTAAGTAATGCGACATTTGACTTTGGAGCACATTTTTTCCTAATGGCTTCAAATATATCAGCAGTTTGAATGAATATATTTGTAATTTAAATGAATATTTGTAAATTGATTTAATATCAGTTTTGTATATTTGAGAGATGGCTGCTTATGACAAGAGGCGTTGTTGAGACTGTGGTGCTTTTGAAGGCAAGACGGCATTGGATGCATTAATGCGCTGAAACAAACAATCGGGCAAAGATGTGACAATTCATCATTTATTATGCTAAGTATCCATACTGATAATAGAATAACGATAATTAATAAATGTCCGACAGTTTTCAACACTCGTCATGTAAATGTTGAATTTAACGAGATGATCACCATGGTAACATATACTTGTTCACGCCAACAAAACACATAGCATTACTCATTTATATACCACAACACATATACACAAATATATAACTTAGTAAAAACCACCCTTGACTATATATAATTAGCTTGATTACTGTAGTTTTGCTACATTTTAACTACACCTCGGCCCAATTTACCCTGACTAAAAGTGATCACATGACTTTTGTACAATCTGCCTTCGAGTCTAGGACGAAATGTTGACCTAGCTTCAACATTTGCTTAAACAGATGCATCCAACATATTAAAAAGGCAATTTGGGTGCCCAGTCCCAAAATGCCATTGACGCTAAAGACCCTATCTTTTTCTGTAAAATCATCGTCATTAAGGCTAACAGACCAAACAAAGCTCACTGCTGCAGGCATGATGCTATACACCGGAATTAATGTTTCACTATTTCAATAGTTTGTTTACCAGTTCGGATAGACCTATTGTCTGCATTGAAGTCCTGTTCTCGATGAATCAGGTGCAGATCTGTTTCGAGCGCGTGCAAATGGTTCGTCTTCCTCATATCGACACGTATGTGCGTATAGCATGCTGGGATGAACCAATGTTCACAGTTTTTTTTGGTCACAACTTAGTTATTGCGTTGGAAGCAGCTTTAATCGAGCGCCCCGATTTTAGCAGGGCTTTCCCAGCCATCTGAAGTCGGCTCGGAATCCGTCTTTTCAAGGCTTTTTTCTCGGATTTTATCGCAAGGGAAATCGGAGCCGAAGGGCCGGTATGGGGTCATGAATAAAGGAGGCCCGAACCCTGTCGCGATGGATGTCGGTAGTAAGTGACCGAGTCCGGGAAAGGCAAAGGCCGGAGGTGTTTGTAGGACTGGTTCTGTGGGTCTCCCCGGGAGCGATCCAAGGAGGGAAGGGCTCCTCCCTAACAAAGCCTCAGCATTGAAGGCAGCCGCCCGGGGAGTAAACGCGGAGTGTAGGCTGTTATATGATGTAGGGGACAGCGGAGTAAACGCTGATTTCATACCGCTAGAACCAGGTAAAGGCAAAGGCAATCCACCACCGTGGTGCTTGGATGCGCCGTTCGATCCCACGCCGTGATGTCGGAATCCCTGGAAAGCTGACAAATACGGATGGATGCTTGTAGGGACGTTTTGGGGTTCCGAGCGTCCTTGTAAGGCAATTTCTTGCTGCTGTGCGATAACTGTATCTTGAGCGGACAAGAAATGTTCGATGGCTTTCACCAAATCTCCATTACATCCCTGTAAGACCAGCTCTAAAACCGTCCGCTTCTGCATAGGAAATATCCTTTCCAGGATCTCGATGTTGGTTAAGCGTCCGGGTCTGTACGCCGTTGGTAGTACTGCATGCGGTTCTCGAGTTGGGGCTATTTTATGCATCTTATGCTGCGGATAAATCGGTCTTGAAAGAGGCAGGTGATGAGGCGGAGGAGACCCAGGGTCATTCCGTTTTTTGCTGAGATCACACGGGTTCATGTGGTTATCTGGGTCAGGTCGCGGCGGAATTGGTGCGACGCGAGTGGAAATCGGACTGGGCATCGGTGATTCATGGTCGTCATCGTCACAACTATCCTCCACGTCGAGCTCGTCTTCGTCGTTATCATCATCGTCATCAAAGGGTACTGGAATCAGACAACAAATCAACATCAGTTTTATCCTAATGATGTATTCCAATTGAAGTAGAGTTTGAGATTTAACGAAGCGGTGTATCGGACAGAGCGTAAGCAAAACCCAGAGCGATAACTTAGCGCATCGATATAGCGCATAGATGTAGCGCATCCAAATGGTGCATCGATATGACGCATCGCTCCATGTAACGCGTAATTGATATTAATAGAGTATCGACACGACGTGCGAACCTCCCTATGCTGGGTAAGATAAGTATAGTTAACGGCAAACCAACATTTACGTATAATGTGGTGCCCCTATGACGGCTGCGACAGGTCTTTCTAAAAGTATATGTCCAACAAATAGGCGTCCCTTGTACACGGGTTCCCGCTCAGACTGTTCTTGCTTCATTCTGGAACGTTCATCACTGGTCTCCACCCCCCCCCCCCCCCGCCCCACCCGCGCACCCCGATTGGAGATCACACCATCGCACATCAAACATTATCCCTTCATGGGGAATGTAACCCCCCACCTCCCACCCAACCCAACATAGAAACAAATCGTAAACCTCACACTCTATCACCGAAGTCTCCGATAGGATAACAGCATCCCGCATTCAAACCGGAGCGGACAGCATTTGTTTCAGGTCACGGATATACCACGCGATCCAGTTAGCGGGCACCAGCGAGTCAATGATAGCCTGGCACCAGGCGTCAAGTCGTGAGCCGCACCTCGACAAAGCTATGCAGCCCCTAACGGAAGTGTTTACGTGGAACAAAGAACCGGTCACCAGCGTAGCTTAAGTCCCCACTGACGTGCGAATTCTTGGTTGTGGGAGATTATTAGGGGGCTGACTGCAAAATTGTCACTTGCCTAAATGACTTGAGTTTGTTTGAAGAGTAAATGTGGTAGACAGAGGGAGGTAATAGTCGAGGGCGGAGTGACATGTGATCAAATAGAAGCTTGAAAGAAGCTCACGAGTGCAATCGCTAAAGAACACATTTGTGGAGGCGTCGCTATAGGGTGGTGAGGTCTGTATTGAATTGAGGGACGTGGAAGTGATGTGGCGGCAATAGAGTCAGCGACTGACCTTATTCTTCTTATAATGCTGCATAGGGATATAAATAGAGGTTTTCCGAACTCGTGAGCAATAGAAGCAATTTTCCTTTCATTCGTTGAACATTGTTTATATATACACATAGCGACAGCTGTAAAATACGGTAGAAAGCTTGTTTCATTGAGATGGGCATGTTCGTACTAGTATCACGAAAGAATCATACATCCATACATACATGTATGTAACATACATACATGCATGCATTCATGCATACATACATAACTACATACATACATACACCCATGCATGCATTCATACATACATTCATACATACATTCATACCTACATATATACAACACATAGATACACACATACATTCGAACATACATTGATACATACATATATACAACACATACATACAAACATGCATACATACATATATACATACATACATGCATATATACATGCATACATATATGTGTATATACCAAACATAATTCGTATATAGTCATTGACAAAACACGATTTTGATGAATGATGCATTGTTTTTCAATTGTGTTTTATTTATGCTCTAGGTCTTAATGAATTGTCAAGCCGTTTAAAAAGAAATGATAAATTATAACTTAATGATATTGTAAACATTCCAATCCGGGAAAATCTCATTTTTTCTTATTTTTTCACCAAGGTAATTAAGTCAATCAATCATTTACCTGGGCATGCAGTTGCGAGACCAGTTGTCGTTGGACACGCTAATTACATCGGGTGAAATTAAAAATGTAAAAGCAGGGAGTACATTTACAATTTAAACGAAGGAGTCGTTGTAGTTTTTTGGTGGGGTGTTAACAGAACGCCAGGTTTAACAAAGGCGCAAGTGCTGTTCAAACATGGCAACCAATTTGCAAATGCTAATTTCAATTGAAGACAATATTTGTACTCCCCTGTAAAAGAGTCAATTGAACGCGTAGCTTATTTAGCAAGGCCTGTTGCAACAAGGTTTGAACAGCGAATGAGTAACAAATAGCAGTCCTCGATAGAACACAGCTTTAGTGTGCGTTTCTTAAAGCTGTTGCCGGTCAAGAGCTTTGTTCTATCCATTTTAATGTTTATTCAGAGAATTGGCTATGTGTGTGTAAAATTACATCGGATGATGAAAATTTTATGTATGCTGTACATGTTATAAAAGTCATATTAGAAAGAACGCTTTATGTTAGAATTCTCTAAGGCCTCTTGTTGGAAGTTGTATTCGTGTTTCCGCATACGCTTCCTCATCTAAAACTTTACCCTACAAGGCTATTATAATATGTTATAATATGTTTGGATTCACTTCCGCTATAAAGTATGAGCTAAGATGACCAGAGGTTACCCCCAAACGTGCTCGATTCGCGATCAAAACATCCGATTCATTAAACTGTAAATATAATAGTTTTCTTTACTAAAAAGAGATTATTGCATTAAAGTCTGGATTATTATTACGTCTTTATTTGCAGAAACGGACGGACGAAGTCTTAGGCGAAATATTTGTCTTTACCATGCCGACATTAAGTGTGAAGCCAACTAATAATAATATTCAGTCCAAGGTTAATGCAAGGGCGCGACTCTACCAATAAAAGGCCGTTAGATATATTTCCGCCTTTTATTGCAAATTGTCACGTCAAACCTTTTGCACAAACCAATACGGAGCGGCCGGTTTTTTTCGGGAGCTGCCACTTGACTTCCACAAAACGCTGTAGTTTTGTATATGGTGGAAATGTAATGCTTCTTAATGTTAGCAAAAATATTTGCCCAGTGAGATGTAACATTTCACGTAAATGTTTGGATATTAGAAAATCTGTGTTTCGTTGGGCGAAAGTGACATCTCTTTGACACTTTCTCTGCGTCAGGTTCAGAGTCTGTGGGCAGATTTGAACCAAGCAGATTAAAGCCTCTGCATATGGAAGAGTCATATTGGGAATGAAACCATTTTGAGAGGCCAAACACTGGTTTATTTTTTGCTCCTCTCAGAAAAAGCCTTGTCAAATTTGCTTTCTTTTTTTGTGGTGTTTAGGAGGAAATGAACTATACTTGAAAGTGTTAAATTTTTCAGGTCGATGTCAAATGGCGGGGAACGGTGTTCTCTTCGAGAGCACTTACGGAGATGAAGAGGAGTGAAGGACGGATTTAGTTCAAGGCGATGACTTACAATTCAAATAAGGTGAAATGCGAAATGCTTACCTACGGAAGAGACGTTCGATTTTTTTAACTGCATAACTCTTTGAGCTAAGCAACAATGGCCGCGGATCGGGTTGCGTTAAGTGCATTAAGATGTATATATCTTCAATTAAAATCATAATTCTGTCGTATATTCTCAGTGACCCCAGTCGCCCCTCCCCCATCCCGCCACAACTACCACCACCCTCCTAAAACTTATCACCAGGCCCAGCTCAAAACCCCAACTCTCCCACACCGTTCAACCTCGTACCAAAGCGCCCTTTCCCTGTTCATCAATTAACACCTCTCACTCTCCCCACTCCAAAACCCAACTCACCTGCGTCCCCGCAGTCAAATATGAAAAAACTCAATGGGATAGGATACAGATCTTTAGTTTTACTAATGGGGCCTTTGTTTGTCATAGCGAGCGGCATTGGCATCTCTTCACAAGCGCAGTGTCAAGTTCCGACTGGTACCTCTGTTTACTTAGCACCAAAGATGGAAATGGATCAGTTTAGAAATATCGACAATTCGACCCATTCATCCAAAAAAGACGCGCATCAGCCCCCCACTCCAATACGGGCGTCTTTCAACTAATCCGAAAATCTTGGCCCCCCAACCCCCCCACAAAATTGCCTTTGTCTCATAATTGGATTGGGAGTGAGTGAGAGTTAATCTCGTATCGAAAATGTATCGGGTTCTGGGGTGTGAATGGGGAGGATGGGAATTGGAACAGGTTGCGTTGACTCTCGGCTACCGAGAGCGATTGTGGCCGAAGAAGATGGGGAAAACTGAGTGAGTATAAATACGCATATATATATATGTACCAATACTAGTTTGGTGACAATGTGGTGATTACTTTCTGGGTTTTATTCTGCTTTCTTTGTTAAAATCCAGGTGTGACCATTGATAAATCGAAGCATAATATCGATTATAGATTCCAGTATAATACAATTGAAAAATCCCTTCCATAAAAATGTTGAAACGGGAAATTATTTGAAAAGAAACAAGGTTTGGTTCGTCCTTCGTGTGTGTGTGTGTGTGTGTGTGTGTGTGTGTGTGTGTGTGTGTGTGTGTGTGTGTGTGTGTGTGTGTGTGTGTGTGTGTGTGTGTGTGTGTGTGTGTGTGTGTGTGTGTATATGTGTGTGTGCGAGTGTGTGTGTGTGTGTGTGTGTGTGTGTGTGTGTGTGTGTGTGTGTGTTTGTGTGTGTGTGTGGGCGTGTGTGGGGTGGGGGGTGTAGGGGTTGGGGTTTGGTGTGTGTATATGCATGCGAGAGAGGGAGAGTGTGAGTGTATATAGGTGCGTGTGTGTTGGGAGGTGGTTGCCGCATGAACATCCCCTCTATAGCCGGACCCCATCCCGCCTTCTACCCACAAACCTCCACGACCTCTTAGTGTGCAGGAGATAGAGTCATCATTACCCTTCCACTTAAAATGCATGTGTTTAAGACTGGTCAAAAACTAGCTGAGGGCAAAGTTGATTCTGACCAAGTCTGAATCTTCCGTGCTTTTCATCAGCGTGGAGTGGGGTAGAGTTAGTAACAGGGTACATAAATCTTCCTTTTCAAACAACTCCCCCCCCCCCCCCACATTGTAATATATATATGCAGTCACATAGTTAACATGTAACCCATCAAATCTCTACCCCACCACCACACGATCCGAATTCCCCACTAAAGACGCGGCGAGTAAAGAAGGAAGCTCACGAGGCAACTCGCCATCCCATCTCTGACGGATGCATGCAGACTCTCTCTTCAGAAGCCGCCCGAGTGGGGCATCATTTTGCGCCCCCGAGCATCACACGCTGTTTGCTCTCCGTTCACTCTCAAAATCCTTCGCTTGTTTGCCTTGTATATATATCTCTGCTCGCCTACCTAAACAAACTATGGTTTGACACGTAAACTGCACCCTGCATTCATCGTCAACTGCATTACTTAGACATCATTTAAGAACCTTCAAACGGGCAAATACGAACACAGATACCTTTGCTCCGAAAGTCCGCTCCGGGCGAGATTTATGAAAGCTCCTGGTTAAAGTTCGGCCAGTATTTGTTGATTTTGGTGAAATTGACAAGTTTAAAGACTCTAAAATGATGGATTTCTGTTAAAGTACCCACACGCAATGGACATAAAAACGAGCTTACGCTTGTCACTTGTCGAAGTGCATTTAAGATGTATTCGTAACTCTGTGAATGAATATGTGATATCATGGATATCGAGTGCTTGATAAGGAAACAGAAAGGGAACGTTATTGTGCGTAGAGATCAATAATAAGTCCCATTAAATCCATCGCAAATACGATGGATAAATTGTTATTCGAAATTTTAAAAAAGTGACGCATCGATTTGGACTTCAGCCCCTTCCGTCCCGCTGCGTGAATTTTACATAAAACAAATATATCTGCATAATTGGCCAACAAAACTTTTGTATTGCTGTTTGATATCGCGGAATCGACCATTATGGTTGTTGATAACATATCGAAACGCGTACAAATATGTCAATATTATTAAGTGATAAAGTTTTGTGTATCTTATATAGTTATGGGGGAAGTTAAGGCGTATAAATTCCTTCATATTTTAGTTGTGGTGTATCCCTATGAATATTCATATATTTATTTCAGGCTAATGGGAACAGCTGTTAAAGCAATTTGAAGGCTTAAATTCGGTTTTTCAAAAGAACAAAATAGAATTACGATTACCTGAATGAACATTGGTTTATGTTAAAGTAAATTTATCAATCATTTCAATTGCAAATGGAAACGATTGATTTTCTCGAAGGATCAATGTATGTTTTAGCATGCAGTGTGCGCGAATGCTTTATCAGTGCACATAACCTGTGTGTGGATTTGACGAAGTTTACTTTTATATAAATCATTTCGCTGTATTGATTTGCAGGTAGATTAATGTTAATGACATCATCAGTATACGTCAAGTGTCTTTTGTCAAATTAAAATATCATTTGATAGGTCCCGTTGCGTGGCCACCCGTATGGCGCAGTCACAGAGGGTGTGTGCATTGCTTGGTGATTAGTGAAACAAGGATCACTAATTACTTGTCTAATATAATCATCAAATACAGCTGTCAATACAACAAGATTTCCTAGGTTCATCTGATATGATTGATTAGCTAGGTGAGATGAAAATTGCTCGAGGTTGAAAAACAGAAGTCAGGGATGTATTTGAATCCATGACGCAAAGTATATATATGAGGATAGTACACATAGTATATATATATATATATATATATATATATATATATATATATATATATATATATATATATATATATATATATATATATATATATATATATATATATATATATATATATAATATCGATCCCGCTATATGCCGCGCATGTATCGTTGGTTGCATAAATGGTGGTTTTGCACCTTTCCGGGCGATCCATTCACAGCGCAGCTGCACTTTCCGCTCGTTTGTCTGTCACTTCGATCGGGGCGTATAGACATATTCGATGTCTTTAATTCCAAATATTGACAAAACCGAACGTTATGGAGCCACCACCCTGTCTGCATATGAGCAGTTATGGCTTTAAACCTTACGTAATTAAAATCCGCTGCGCGCGATCAATGGACTCAAGTATCCATTGGATGTTAAGGAAGAGAAAAACGGTGGCTTCAGTGGGATTTCATTCCGTTCTTTACGTAAGACAGTAATGCAGCAGTAGGATACTGTATGCGATGATAGGATGAATATACATTGTACATACATACATACATACATACATACATACATACATACATACATACATACATACATACATACATACATACATACATACATACATACATACATACATACATACATATATATATACATATATATATATATATATATATATATATATATATATATATATATATATATATATATATATATATATATATATATATATATATATATATATATATATATATATATATATATATATATATATATATATATACATATTGTGTGATATGCCACTCATTTAAATACATGTCCATTCTAAACCAGCTGGGCTTATATTGCATTTACCCATCAGCTACACTTTCTAAAGAGCTGGTATTGTTCATGGCTGTGAGTTGTAATTTTTTCAAAGCGAGCACGATTTATTGACCATCAAACTCACCTTGACTGTGTTTATCATGATGGCGTGAGCTGTTGTTATTGTCGGGGTCCCGGCCTTGTCCGTTTGGGGATTCTCCGACTCTGTTCTGGCCTTCCATCCCGGCGTTTTCATCCGGAGGGCTAACCGTACCTGGCCCCCATAACGGGCCGGGCTGGAGCATAGGGACCGTGCCGTCGATGCAAGCCCTGAGTCCTAAGGCGATAGCGTCTTCGGCGGCTTGCTGACGTTTGAGCGCTACTTGGGCGGCCATGACTCGTTGACGTTCGGCGATTAAGTTACATTTTGGGCATGTGCAGTCTTTGAAAGTGCAGTGGCGTTTGTGTCCTTTCAACCATGACACCATCCCGTGGTTACGGCACCGAGCGCATTTAGGTTTCCGAGCGCCCTTCTCTGTTACCGGATAAATTGGCTGTGGCGGATTCATCATCATCTGAATTGAACTGAGTAACGATAATGATGGTGACAATTACGAGAATATTGCTAATAATCTCGAATTTTGAATCTCCTCTTCAATAAACTCTCTCAGTGTCTATGAAACAATTATATGTCCGCTCGTACCAGAGTCCGATCGTCCGCGTTTTACAATCACCAGTAAGTCCACGCCTCTTGCGAGTCACACAGAAGCTACAGTCGAAAAAACCATCCTGACTTCTTCCGAAGTAACTTCTCACCAAATGAATGCAAACCGCGGCGCGTCTGGTGTAAACCACTCTTAACAGAGCTCCAACATTTATGCGATGCGAAGTTAAGCTGTCACCAGGAAACAAATGATTTCGATGTTAACGATTAGCTGTCGATGAAGCCAAGAGACGATAAAGTCCCTCCCTCAGTGCAACGAAATGAGCAGCGAACACATACATCAATTCCTTTCCCGTCTAAACGTTGCTATTATTGGCTGCTCTAAGAAGAAGGCGGGGCTAAATGACCGAAGCGTCTGATTGGCTAATGTAGCAAAGGATTGATGCGTGTGTGACAACCGGTCCAAACTGGTACATCTCTCCAACAAGATCCGAGAGTATTAGCGCTCAGCGCATAGAATTCAGAGCAAGCCCCTTGAACAGCAGTTGGTATAAATTCATTTATGGTGCTAGCGATCAGAACGAATCTTGCCGTAATACATTGATTTATTTTCAATAACATTCTCCGACTGATTCGGGAAAACTATTGGGAGCATTTTGGTCAATTATCGGAGATAATTCATTTTATAAAATAAGGAAATGTAATATGTATAAAAAAGCTTATCAATCGATTATTAGAATATTCAATGTTCTTATGCGGGCATTTATACGGACAGTATATAATCCAGGATGTTTCCGAATAGATACTGACTGGCCCAATCGATTGATTTAATTGGTTTATGACGCGCGCTGGAAAGTAACTAATAGCATTGGCGGTTATGTACAGTTTTGTAATTGAAATATATACAAACAATAATTGATTTCCGTGGGTCCATTTAATAATTGTTAACGTAAAATGTGTGTTGATGAAGACGCCCATCAGACAAAATGTACTTGTTGAATTCATGGAAATGTATTATTCATGTATCGTTATTGCGTCACAGCAGTCATATTAATCAATGTGGCGTCATCCAGCAATGGTAAAATATACACCATTAATCGCCCAAATCTCCAACACAACCCTCGAAATTTTTCCGAATTGTACTAAGTAGATAACCACCAAACATATAGTTAGTGCATCCTAATCGATAACTTATTTTCACAGAAATGTACAAATTGCTTAAGAAATTTCACTTTGGTCGATGTATTCCAAATGATATTTTTCCGTCGAAACAATTGTCTGATCCTTTAAGAGTCAATTTGTGAAAATACAGCGATGGTTTGACAGTCGTCTACTGCCGCATATTCATCATGCACTATCCTCTCCACACGCGCTCGGTTCCCGAAGCCAGGCTTCCGAGCTCTATGTGCCTTGATCTATATACAACTATGTTGTCATGCAAAGCCGCTCAGCGCTCGGAATCGTGGCCTCTGGAAGCGAGCCTCCATGCTCCACACAACGAAACAGTTACATATGCACCTTAGCATATATAATCAACCAGACAGCTGGCAATTCGTGCGTTATTCCATGATATCCGCCAAACCGTTTGGTAATGTGCTTCGCGAAACATTACCGTTGAAAGTTGGTTTCATCACAGACTGCTCAGTTGCTGGGCAGGTGGGGGAGAAGCTTCATGAAATCTTTTAATATCTTCGGATCGAAGGTTCATGATTAGTCATGTTTAGTCATTACAGCGCGCGACAGAAAGGAATTGGTAGAGACTGCGACCTTGAGGAGGACAGGCGTCGAGTTATCGGCCCGCATTGTAAGGCCCCGGTGGGGGAAGATGTGGGTACCAGTGGGGGCGGCACGAGGCAGACCTTAATACACGCACACACACGCACACACACACACACACACACACAAACACACACGCACACACACACACATATATATATGTATATATATATATATATATATATATTATATATATATATATATATATATATATATATATATATATATATATATATATATATATATAGAGAGAGAGAGAGAGAGAGAGGGGATGTATGTATATATGTATGTATGTATGTATGTATGTATGTATGTATGTATGTATGTATGTATGTATGTATGTATGTATGTATGTATGTATGTATGTATGTATGTATGTATATGTATGTATGTATGTATGTATGTATGTATGTATGTATGTATGTATGTATGTATGTATGTATGTATGTATGTATGTATGTATGTATGTATGTATGTATGTATATATATATCTATATATATATATATATATATATATCTCTATCTCTCTATGTATGTATGTATGTATGTATGTATGTATGTCTGTGTATGTATGTATGTATGTATGTATGTATGTATGTATGTATGTATGTATGTATGTATGTATGTATGTATGTATGTATGTATGTATGTATGTATGTATGTATGTATGTATGTATGTATGTATGTATGAATGTTCGATGCTCGGTTGTTAAGTACAATTCTCAATGGATCACACTGACATATCAAAGTCATGGAATGCTCGTTGAAGATTGTTATCGAAACCTCAACCCCCCACATACAAATCATGCACTGACATTAAACCCTCTTGAATGTATCCCACAGCTCCCAAGCTGTCAATCAAATGTGCACAGCCAGGTAACAAGCAGTGACTTCGAATATGAACTTATCACACGAATGACGTCTGTGGCTTGTATCTCCGCCTTCAGTGTACTTAGTTAAGCACGAGCTCGGACTGAGTGCCAATAAGGAACCACTTGCAGTTGTCAATTGCTTTAACTTATCTCAGATTAGAGAGACATTCAAGATGAGTTGATATCAAATCTATTGTAAGTCAGTCTTGAAAAAGGATTTGCTGCTATCTTGATCGTTAATGGAGTTTTTATACGACGTTGTAACAAACAGCTAATAATGGACACAACTGGAGAACCATTGCCGACACAATGACCCATTCAAACATCAGCGTACTGAATGTCCATATACCACCGACTTGATCACCTCCGTCAATGCAGTCTCAAACCAACCCAACCTTCGCCCCCACCCCATCCCGCCCCACCCAACCCTCGCCCCCACCCCATCCCACCAACGCCCATTCTCTGTCTTTTGACATTCTGTGATAATCTCAAGTGAGTCATCGACTTGGTGGTGTAACAGTTTTTCTTATCATTTTTAAGCCACACATTCTAACTACATTACGTCACTATTTTGTGGCCACACATGGAGAGAATCAATCATGATGCGCGTGCGCAGTCGACACCCTCAACTGAGAATATCAAGAGAAATGTTTACCATTGTCAGTTTTGCGGTAAAGTTGGCACATCCGAATTTATCTTTCATGACACAAATCCTGAAAACAAATATAGAAACTTTAACATGGAGATAACGAGGATAAATATATTTTCCCACAGAAGGAAGGTTTCTTTAAGTAAACTATTATGATAAGAGTATCTAGGGTTAGTGTGATCAGGTCACAAGGTCAAATGAATGCGGAAGCAAGTCTGACAATCGGTTAAACCCAGCTTGGTACTGCACTTCCGATTCTTGTGTACCGGATTTGTAGCTTCGCGTGGGTTGACACGGTCGACTTGGATCAGCTAGACGGCTGGCGTAGCTCGAGCAATGGAGATAGTGGCTCTGTAATCCTTCATAGCCTCAAGGATTTAGATAAAGTGTTTCCGACAGATCAACAAAGCCATACATCAGCATATTGTCGTCTGTCAACGGGGCTGGTAATGCCACTTGATTGACAGACACGCTTGCGCGAGAACAACCATTTCCGTTTGGGACAATCCATTTACTGATGACACATGCAAACTAATTGCTGGAGTTGCAAAGTAAACAGGTAGAGATACTGACTAGTAATGATCTCTGAGCTGATCCATACTAGCTTCATAAGTGACAATTCGCCCTCCCTTCATGGTGTGTCATTTATTCACGGTAAATTGATATATTCTATGCAAGGTCCTTAAATGGCATGCCCAAAATGACATAAAGTTATCAATATCATGCAGAACTGATATATATATATATATATATATATATATATATATATATATATATATATATATATATATATATATATATATATATATATATATATATATATATATATATATATCAAATGTATATACATATGTATATATAAATGCATATATACATATATATATATATTTATATATATACATATATATATATATATATATATATATATATATATATATATATATATATATATATATATATATATATATATATATATATATATATATATATTGCATTTAAGTGCACATGGCAACCAACACTATCCCTCTGACAAATAGCGTACCTCCCCCCTTCAATACCATTACCCGCTTCTCTCCCAGACCACATCTCAATAAGGGGAGCTTTTTGGAAATATCAAATGCATGTGCAATTTCCTGTGTATTGCTGACGCACGCGCTAAGCTAATAAGCGAATGGTCTATTGACAAAAAGCTCTCATACACTAGCAGGAGGGTAGTGGGCGTTTGGTATATAGCATGGCTAGTTGTTTTATAAATATTGTCGAGATTTAATTAGGTGAAAGAAAATCTCTTTTTTGCGCGGTTCACGTTTTTAGCTTTCCAGTTGGTAGGGCTTTGATATGATTAATACGACAGCTTTTCGTATTATGTGCACTTACCATTGACAGTACATACTACTGTCACACACACACACACACATACACACACACACACACACACACACACACACACACACACACACACACACACACACACACACACACACACACACACACACACACACACAAACTCACTAACACACATAAACACGCGGTTTTTCGGCGAATCTGTAAGTTGCATTTATTCCATGCTTTGAAAAACTTTCCAAGCAAGCCGCAATTAGGGAATAATCCCTAAATTTTGCGGCCATACCTTTTATCCAGATTGCAGAGGCACTAACAATATTCGAAACACCTTTCTATCATACCTTACGCGGGTCGTCAAATCAAGAAACAATTGATATATAATACCTCTTTCCAATTTCAAACCTACCATTTAGGCTCCTATCAACAGACAAGCTACAGTGAATTTTCTTTTTTCAATGTGGTTTAAATATATACTTTCAGAATACAAGTGCCGCACCTTTGCTTTCATGGGCTCATTGTGGAACGAACAGATGATTACGAAAATGTGCCCAGTTCTTCCAGGATGTCTATATTTGGTGAGGATGCTTTATGTAATCTTGGAAGACACACTATCAAACTCGTGTTTGACATCGCTCTCCTTTGTCTTCGTGACCTCCTCTTCCGGTTGCCGCCAATGACAGGAAAAAAGTTCAGTTGATTCTAGTTAAGATCCAGAGAAACACAGAAAACATCAACCCTTTCCTGGCCCCAGAAACACTCAAATTAGACTTCAGCGGATGAAGCATGCCGGGATTGTCTGTGATTCACTTCAGTTCTGGTGGCGTCGAGGGACCAGTGAAATTAGCCCTTTCCTGTGGAATCTATTTGTCAAATATCATTCCTCTGTTAAGTGATATTTTCATAATGACAATCATTCTTGTCCTGGTGACATACGGGTTCCTGGGAGGCATGCATTAGACGTGGTTTTCATAGAAAGCTCTACTTGTGTATTCATTCTTGATCTGGTACTTGTGGATGCGAGGAAAGCCATCGAGATTATGGATATAGCCCGGCGTTGGTTACCGTGGGCTGTGCGCGTCTCTCCATGAGTAGTATGAATACATTACGACGAGGTGTTGGGTTAATGGTAGCCTGGGAAAGACACCCATGGTCTGCAGCAGCCGGTGTCAACATACAATCTAGTGTTTACCCCTAGATCTCTTCAAATACATCCCCATCAGTATCTGTTCGCATCTTGTTAGCGTCCCTATAATATCGCCCACTAATCAAGCGACACCGATATAACACGCCTCTATTGTTCGCGGCCACTTGTACTTCACTCACTCGGCCGCGGGTCAATTCAGGATTGATTCAGTCAACAATAGCGGAATGACGTGCCTCTTTAATCCCTACCCATTTCCTTTCATCGGTAGGTAAGTGTTATAATTCCAGGATAAACTCAGATTCCGCGCTCCGCTACCATTCCTCTGACCACCTAGAATATTAATTAACGACTTCAAGTGGGGGTATAGTATTAACGCCGGGCTGGCAGCCGCTACCATCAACCAGCTACCAGCGGCAGACGCCAAGTCGAGTACGTGAAGCACGAAGACCACTGGTCAGTTACTCCACTACCGATCACAGATACCCCAAACAGGCCCAGGAATCCCTTTAAATTTAAGCTGTTGGTGACAGGCTACTACGAAAACGTGATTTCTGAAAGACATCCGCTGATCAAAATTACCTTCCAGTGTTAGATTTCTACAGGTGTTACTTTGTTAACCTGAAACCAAAACGTAAGCCCTCTAAATATATTGAGAGTTAGGACATGTGTTGTTAAATGTTGCCAGGTTGTGGCGTATATAGTACTCAATTTGTCGTGGTGAGTCATATTATTGACCTCGACCTTGGTAAAACAATCTACCGCTCAGTGAAAGTATCACACATTACATCTGGTGTTTACGACGACATTTAATTTCCGAACTTGCTGGCAGCTTTCGACTACGTTTTATCGATGGCAAATACTGAGAAAGTCTTTATCTGGAAGGTGACAAAATGGCGTCGGATTCCCTCAGTTGATCACTGTTTGTCAACATTTGGCGTCGAGTACATTTTCTCCATTGCCTGCCTGCCTGTCTGTCTGTCTTTCTGTCTGTTTATTTAGCTTGACTGTTTGCAATATATATTACAGTTGTAAACGGATATTTGATGAAACGAATTATGGATATTGGCCAATCGATTCGATTCAAGGTCTGTTTTGGTTTTAAATATGGCTGGATGTTTTTTTCTATCGTTGCGTATAGTCGAAGATAACTCTGTCTGTGGGACGTTCCAAGTTCCCTTTGGTAATTTCTCGTTCCGTATGGAGCCTGTGTTACCAAAATATATGCATTCTCTTACACACACACACACACACACACACACACACACACACACACACACACACACACACACACACACACACACACACACACACACACACACACACACACACGCACACACGCACACATACACATACACACACAAACACACACACACGCACGCACACACAGAGATATATATATATATATATACATATATATATATATATACACACACACATATATATATATATATATATATATATATATATATATATATATATATATATATATATATATATATATATATATGGCTAATATATATCAAGATGGCTAATAATATGTTGATTTGTATACATTATATACAATATTGCTACCACAGTAACTTAGATAGCGTATACTGTAGGGAATGATACACATAAAGAATCCTTCATCCAAGTGTACACATACAATGGACCAGCGGTATCGTGGGGCGTTTTCGCTTAACGATCAATATGTGTACGTGTTTTAAAGCTTTGTTTTAGGAACCGGTATTGAATTATGATACATCTGCCCACTCCCACCTACCACCCCCCACCCACCCCCTTGCCCCCACCCCGCCCGACCGCCCTCATACACACGCTATCGGGGTTACATTTGTATAGAGTGGGACATGGCGCAAGAGAATATTACCTGCAATAACCATTTCTACAGCCGTGAGATATTGAACATTTCAATCGCTTGTGACGTGATGCAAGATGTTAGTCTCTGCAACATGTGTCTCTTTCGCTGTGCGATACAGCGTTACCACCAGTTTAATGTCTTCCATTGATAGCGATCGATTTATCCAAGCTGCGACCAAAACGGTTCTCTTGATTTAGCTAAACGTATGTCGACGATTTGTAATTTATTACACTCCGAGTCAGAGAATGTGTTCGACTTTGTAGACCTCTTGTAATATTGCGCTCACCAGGATCTTATTTCAATACAGACATTGATCCGAGGCATTCACGTGTTGACGAAACCAACCAATCGTTGTTATATAATTAGGGAGATGCGTTGAACGCTGGATTATCGCTAACTATGAAAATGTATTGTCACGCCAGTTGTTCTACTTAAAGATAGCAGTTTACATACCGTAATCTGATTATGCAGCATCTTAACATGTAAACTTTGTGCGGGAGAAATGAAAAATATTTCCCCAGTGCTTCGAATCCGTGCTCTTCATTAGTGTCAATTGCCCTCTTTACATACGGAATTATCCAAATAAGCTACCGAGGCAGTTTGATAATTGTCGAACAACAAATGAAACCTTGCGACTGTATTGTTGTTTGGTGTCGTCATGGACTCTCGAGTCTGAAAACGTCAATCATCCTGGGTCACGATTAATGGCTGTTGGCGAAGGGCAATTTAGGACTCGAGTTCGTGTAACATCATTTGTTGGTGTATTTATCTATTGAAGTGTGTCACTGAAAATTTGTTAATTCAGACATGTAGCTTTCAGCTCTTCAATCGAATGGACACCCACCCCCCTCGTGTCGATAAAACACCACTGCACATCACTTCCACATCTAATTCAGGCTACAGACATCTAGTTTTCTCGGAGCCAACGATGAGTCTACAGAGAGCTACATCTGATAACGGTTCGTCTGAGGGGAAACAGCATCTTAATTTCCTGGAAGCAAATATTTCAAAGTTGTATTGTTCTGTAAACGAAAGTGGACGTTTGTAGACAGTGTGGAGACGGAACTATTCGGTGCACCACTCAAGAAGTCTCCACCAAATCTCCCAGCCACTTTTGAGCTCCAATGCGTGTCATCTTTTGCAATCAAGGATACCCTAGCATCCATTCGCGATAGCCCGAGCGAACTTTCATTGCGCCTGAAGGAGGGAAAACTTTAAAAAGAACAAGACTGAGCTTTGTAGAACCAGCGCCAATGATCTCGCTGGTAACACCTTCATCTTGGCAAGCGTTACAGACAAGAGAAGGCCAAGTACCGGGTGCTAGATTTCTTCCTCGTTGTTATGGCTACACCTTAAGCGGAAACGTTCGAGCGTCATCGTGGCTGGCAGGAAATGGGAAGGGGATTTTTGTGCGTGGAACGAGTTCGGGGATGTGGTGGAGGTGTGTGTGTGTGTGGGGGGGGGGGGGGGGGGGGGGGGGGGGGGAGGGGGATGGGGCGGCGTGGGAGAGGATGTTTCTGAGTCAGATACATATCACCTCTAAACTCAACCATACCATCCCCCACATGTGGCGGGAAGTTAACAATGTGCACTCGGGACTACACCAAACACTCGACACAATTGCTTGCACGCCCTGTTTCGATGAGACTTATATCAATAGGAATGCTAGAAGCACTTGTCTAATCGGAAATGGTGTTGAAACTTTTATCATAAACACAATTGTCCTCCGTATCTGCCATGGGAAAGTAAATGAAGTAACCGCTGCTGTATATACACAATGTAATTTCCGTGAACCAGAAATAAAAAATAGGAATCCTATTTAGTCCGCTACAGGAACGTCAGTTGAAGGATCATTGGCAAATTTCTGCCATGGTACCTGGTGGCAGCGATGGAACGATATTTCGCTGTTAAACTGAGCAATGATCCAAACACTGGGTATGTTTAAGTGTAAAAACGAAGTGTTTCCCCAGGGCTTTGTTGCTTCCGTGCCTGCAACATACAGGTGCTCCCAAGTGGGTACATCCGAAAGATCAAACGAATTGCAAAGCGTACCTGAGATAGCACGCAATCAACGCCATATAGCCACCATCAGTCAGGTAAATATTTCATGACAACAACTTATAAACAGCTACTCATTTCTTGAGAGACACTCACAACAGTGGCAACTTCCTGTATAGAACTCGAGGGTCGCGGTTTGTACTTTTTGGTAATATTCAATGGTGCCGATTGAGGGTGAGTTAAAGTGTAGCTCTTGACGAGTTCTGGTACCGTGCAGTACCAATATTATCTGATGTATACAAACTTGGCGGCATTCTGGCATCACTGGAGTCGTTCATCTTTGTCTCATCGTGAAATGCATACACACAACACATTATCATTCCACGCTACGCTGAAGCGGAGCTGCTTTTTTTCACTACAGGCGTCGGATCCCGATGTTAGGTTTCCGAGCGCCAAGATCTACGCGAAACTAAAAACGCATGTTCAGCGTCGAGAAGAGTCTAAGCACGAGCTCCCTGGCGGGTCCACTTGCGTCTTGCACAGTGGGACCCGTCACAGTGGGACCCGGGTTACGAGGTCCGTTGGTCATCGCTGACGTCACCTCTCCGGGGCGCCTGTTGCTCTTTTTATACATAGACGCATTCAGTTCTCGGATGCTTTACATCCGGTGTCCGTCTTTTTCTCGTTCTATTTTCCCCACTAGTCAACCTGAGGCCAGGGCATCAGTGGCGCGGTGCGACTAGCAATGTTCTTGACGGCGCCGACCTTGGAAACATTTGAGTTTTACAGCGAGGTCATATTACAATGGTGGTGTGTGAGAAGGATTGCGATACTTTTGCAGCGCCCCTTTAAAAAATACCACCCCCACTGACCCGTTACTGTCGGCTGTGATCAATGTCCGACGCAATCACACCAAGGTTCAGGCACCGGGCTGCATTTCATTTCACATCGACAATTATTTTCCGCTTATAAAACTTTAAAAAAACCTTTTTTCATCGGGAAATCGAAAATTTGAATACCTGAGCATGAAGGGAGGTAATTCTTGTTAATCCATCAAGATATCCAACAAAACCTCCCAGTGTCATGATGTCGTATCATAACGCGCACATACCTTCATGCACGTCAAAGAGTGCTTAGGGTGGCAGGGGCCAGTCTCCAGGCTCCGCTTACAATCCAACCAAGACAATCGGGGGCGCGTATTTGTCAAACTTTATACACCCAACTGGATTTTCAAAGGTCCGACCCATCGAAACTCTGCAGTCAAAAGAATTGGCTGGGTGATAGCCGGGACAGGGATATTTGATGGCTGTTATCCAGTCCTGTTGTATAGTTTTGACAGAACGTGAAGGATATACCAAATATGGCGCGCCGGAGTATCTACCACCACGTTTTGCTTTTATTGTAACTGTTATGGTTTAAAATGTGTAACTGTTTAAAGTAAATAGAAATCATTAGCTAATGAAGAGTGAGGATGCTCCATGGAGAATCGTACTGCCATAAATAGACAACAGTTTTGAAAATCCACGATCGCTGTGCTTACAATATAATCAAGAAAAAAACCTTTTCAATCGTAGACGGCCTGGGAGATAGAAGAAGAGTGGGGGAAAGCAGCAAAGTGTGCAAGACGGAGAGAAGAGAGAAGAGAGACCCGTGTCCTCTGATCCTAAAAGGGTTCATCCCATTAAATGGGTGCGGAGGGTGCCGGTATGAATGTGCTACCGATTTAATACAACCACGAATTTAAATTTACAGACATGTTAAATATCACATAGCTGGCATAGTAAACAGTATTCAGGAACGAAATCTTAAATATACATTTACATCAGAACAGTTTGCGGTGATCAAGCATGAAAAAAGTCCGTGAAGCATGTGAATGTTTCTGCACAAGATCATCTTGTTTGCCCTCTCTACACAGAAGCGAATGACCATCATCTGCATTTAGAATCGATTGCTGCGCACCAGTTCACTTGAATGTCAAAGGAAAAAGCTCTCTGAAATTGGAGAGATTGGCTGGGTGCTAACATCGTTTGCTTTGACGTGAGGTATATGACCGATGGCGCGGTAGCATGGAACGTTCGAGGCTCTTGAATTGCCACGCGGTGATTGGAGTTTCAAGAAAGCCAATTGTTCTGAAGCTATATTTTCTCCAATAGACGGCGACCTGCTTCGATCTGAAGAATCGAACTGAAACCAAAGAGGTTATAGATACACTAAGAGGGCTCACTCTGATTGGCTTATGCAGTGAGCATAACCAGCACGCTCAATGTCATGTGACTCTAACATAAAGTCAACAGAAGCAACTGGGACTGTTGGTTATGTTGAGGTAATTGAGAAATCTTATTGGTCGAGGGGACCACGCCTCCAATTTTCCACATAGTTATAAGATAGATGTTACGACAAACCGTGGCTTGTAAACATATTTTGTCGGAAGTGAACCCTCTTAGCATAGCTATAAGTTCTTTGCTGAAATATCAAATACGTTTTGAAATCATCATTGGGATTCTGATGGCCATATACTTCACTACGCGCAGTCCTATTGCCCCGGTACGATCAGCGAAACGTTAAACGTTTTGGACTTTCACTTGATTATCAAATGTAAGATTAATATACACATAACTCAATTGTCTTTATGGTGGTGCGTATGTTAGGTTTGGTATTCATCCATTTTGGCTTCGGGGATCTAATGCTTTAAGTTGGTATCCATAGCGTTTGCACACCATCTTTGTTGAGGCTGACTGATTGCATGGTGATGGTGTAGGTGTATTGACAAATCACCGGCTTCTGAATCATATATTACCTGAAATATTTCGATTAGATTTGGTTCCATGTTTTCAGATACTCGAGGTTCAATACAAAAAGTGTTTTTAAAACATAATGTTGATGACGCAATTCTGGCCATGATTTGAATCGATATTGTATTGATTTTGAGCAAAATATTCCTGTCAACATTCGTTTATTTTGAATAACGAATACCATGCGGATAGTTATGTAAGCTCCTTCTCCTTTTTGAACAATTCAAATAATTTGCGGAGCGAATATCTTTTGTGCATATTGAATAACATGCGTGCATATGTTGATTGCGAATTTTCAATGATTGCCAAATTAAATTTCAAGCATCGATTAGCATTCGCATATTTTGATGCATATGCATATTAATTTGCTAATTTCTGATCAATTTCTCGATTCTATCCTTACGAACTAACAAAGTTGGTCACTTTCTGACCATTTATTTGTTCAAAAAGCATGAACTTACTTCCAACCCTACTACCTGTATTCAACCTTATGATGATCCTTCTACCACATTCTACAAGCAACAAACATTGAACTAGAAACAGAAGTTTGAATCCCTCTAGGGTTGACATTGAACATAACTTCTTGTCTAATAACTCGCGATCCTATGGTCAGACAGAGCTGATGTTTTGTTTGTTAAGAGATATTGACATAAGAGGGGTCCGTATTTGATTGTGGGCGGCTGACATCCTGTTTTACAAAAGCTGCCATCGAAAGTTAACATATTCATATCGTATGTTTGACCTTCAAAAATGCTACTTTTTTAAATCACAAATCATAACAATGAACTGACAGTTGGATAAACCCATTGGCAACCTAATAACATCTTCAATATAATCATTCATAAATTTACACACACACAGATACACACACAAATTATATACATATATATGTGTTGGTTATTCCATGGTCACGTGGGTGATATGGGGAAAGAAGACGAGGACGCCATGCGATAACGTATGACAGCCTACTCTCAGCCAATCAGAGCTCGAGAAAAAGCTGAACCGACCAGCACAAGAAGCACCAAGGATGGATCCAAGGGAGCAACAAACGCACCAGGAACACTAAAATCCGTCTAAAAATCACTGGCGTTGAAAAAAGAAAAATCTTCGAGATCTCCTATAGTTGAAACCATCATCACGTGCAGCTGAGGCCGAATGGGGGATTAAACAAATATCTCTCATATTTACAGGTCCCAGGCATATCCCTTACATAACATAGGTTCACGCTAATTATCATTATTAGGAGACAGCGTCGTGCGCTTGATTATCGCGGGTAGGTGCTCCGCGTCCTCTTGTTCTTTCCCAATATCACCAACGTGACCATGCGATAACTAACACTTGTGCACGGTCGATTGGGGCATCATTATGAAATGTCTGCCTCGCGGTATCGCTTTTCCCACGATCTGATAAACTTTTGGTCTACACTGTTGGCTAGGGAATGAAGCTCACAAATTGCAATTGGGTGAAATATCATATTGACGCGATGACTTAGACTAAGTTTTTATTTCGCGCGTATAGCGCCTAGGCGAGTTGCGCGGCCTTGACACCTGCGAAGTAGGTCAACCGGAAATCGCTAGTCTATAATGCCTTGCCGGCTTAGACAGCTAATGGCATTGCGCACTAAGTGGATGGCGACTCGTCGCATTGTAACGCCAATAACTTGGTCGTCACGTCGTAATTAACGCTTCAATCGTCTACCGATAGAAGCCAAATATGTCTTGATAGCTGTCGACGATCCGAGTTCCTTTGAACTTCAAGACAACCGGTGTTTTGAGGGGCCGTTAGCGTTCATCATATGCAACGATGTGCTCTAAGATTAAACGAATCATCACTGCTATAACATCTCCACATCATGGTCCTAGCCAGGATTTGAAAACTGCCCGGTACCTTAAGATTGGAGCAGAATCAAATGAGAGTTATTATGAAGAAAAATTACGGTAACTTGAAATATACATGATATAATCACCGATTCAACGAGTGCCATAATGATTTTCTCATGAAGTAACATCATAACGTTCACGAAAGCCAAACTACGTTGTGATAATCAGTTGGTCATAACGTGATGGACGAGCTTCGGGTGGGTATGAACGGGCAGCTTTCAAATCCTGGCTAAGAACATGCTTGTCCAACACCTCCAGGACACCAGTCCAATCACAATTGTTGCACCATACTTCTTCAATTCAAATTGCTTCCCTCAAGCATTGACATTCAGTATATTCTTCCGGTGTGATGTTGATGTTATGTAATGACCCGTAAAAAGCTTCATGGGGTCGTAACGTCTTGTCCTGTAACCCGTCTAAGGACACCTATTCATAAGCAAAAAACCTTTTGCTACTGATTAGTATAGGATTTCAAGTATTTGGCATAGCTACATCCAGGTGTAAACTACTTACAAACAGTCCAGAAATTTGAACATGGTGAATTTGAAACTACTCAGCATATATTCATACTGAATGATCATTGTTGTTGTCGTTGAGTGATTGGAGTCTCATTGGCAATTAAGGCCACGTACGACTATCTGTATGCTAAATATCTTATATAGATTTGGATTAGAAAAATTAAAGTAATTGTCGTGTATATAAACTATTGTATTTGTCTGTGCAGACACAAAAATGGAGATTAGAAAAGGTCAAATGCTTAACTGAATTGGATATGAATATGAAGTGCTCTGCCCTAGCGTAAACAGAGAGAGAAAAAGAGCCCTTGAGATCCCATTTCATGTGAAATGGGTTTCCTGATAGAATACGTCAAGGAAGAAAGAAGAAATTGCTAAAGTGGATGGTGGAATAAATAAAAACATAGTCAAAGGAAAAGAATTTTTTTTTAAAAATTTGTACAGCGGAATATTAAATTTTGAGGGATTTAAGTTTGTTTAATCTTGATCTTTTAAAAGATATTATTTATGTTTCTTTAGAGAACCTTTCTGTTGATTCCATATAATTTATTTTTCTTTATCTTATGTGAATCAAAAAGGTTTTTGATTTTGTAAGGTAGTTTAAGTAATTTTAGTTTTTCTAATAATGGAATTCTTATTGTGTGATATTTATTACAAGTGAAAAAATAGTGATCGGAAGTTTCGTGGGTGTGGCATTTGGTTTTTTGTGTGTGTCTGACGTGTGTTTTACTATATCGAATTTTAAGGGAGGAGAGTTTAGAGCTATTGCTGTTAGAATATTGTTAGATTTTATCTTATTATGAAAAATACAAGGATAATATTTAATTATTGGTTGTATTTCATTATATCGGGTTTGTGTTTGGTTCCATAGTTTTTGCCACTTATCAGTTATGAAATTATTAATAATTTGAAATTGAGATTTTTTTGTCAAGAGATAAAGATTGAATTTTATTTTTGGGAGCTTGATTTGCTGTACAATCAACCTCCTCGTTATCTTTTTTTCCAGTATAGGAAGGAATCCAACCAAGAGTTGTGGGTTGGTTTTGTGTTTTCGGATGTTTTTTTTTAGCATTATTATTTCATGAATGAAATTATTTGAATTATGTATATCAATGACATTTAGAACTGATAAAGAATCGGAAAGGATGATAGGATCTTTAAGGTTTGATTGAAGGCGATATGAAGTGCATTTATAATGGCAAGTGCCTTAGATATAAAAATTGAAAATTTGGGATAAATTCTTGTAGTTTTTTATTGTTGGAATGGTTATTGCATATGATGAACTTATATAATTTTTGACCCGTCAGTATTTATTTTTTGTAGAATCGGTTGGAAGATTATCAATAAGTTCAAGCGCTTTCACTTTGTTTTAATTTGATCTTTGTCGATGACATTTGTTAGTTCAATGTAAGTTTCCAGCATTTGAAGGTGCCAAGATTATATTTTCTGTTACTATTTGGGGATGATTGGTGAATAAATCGTTTACTGATTTTTCCAAGAAGGTTCTGTTGGTGTTACTTGAATTATGTTTTTTTGTCGGGAGGCTGTGGGTATTTGCCCTAATAACATATTTTAATGTGTTTTGTTGTTGTTATTGTGATAGCATTGGGAGAAATCCTGTATTCACCTGAAGGTCTTTGATATTCGGGGATTTGTGTGCTTCTGTTATTGCTCGAAGTATAGTTGTGCTATTTCTTGTTTGTTGATAGCAGTTGTTGGCACAGTAATTATTGCTGAGGCTCCATATAGTTTGTATTGAAAATAATGTGAAGAGTGAATTTGGCATAATGTTTGTTTGTTGGCGCCCTATGATGTGTTTGATCATGATAGTTATTTCGTTTTGGCATGTTGAGATTGTGTGATTTATGTGTTCCCTGCAGGTGAGTCTTTTGTCGAAGATTATCCCTAACTATTTTGTTGAGTCATGAGGTGGAATATTTTGATTGTTTAGTAAAATGTTCGGGTAAACATTTGTTGTTAGTCGTCCAAATGTTATTTCTTTAGATTTATGGAGAGAAAATACCCAATGTTTAGCCCAATCACTGATTTGGCCAATATTACTTTGAATTCATTTTGTTAGTTTATCAGATGGTCGGCCTGTTGCCCAAATTATGATGTCATCTGCATAGATAGTAGCCGTAGGGGGCAACGGGATATCATTTATATATATGTTATATATTAGGGGTCATATTACTTGTGGAAACGCCTTTGTGTGTTACGTGGGGGGAGGAAATTACGCTATTGAATCTTTTATACTTGCATCAATCGGTATTATAGATGAATTTGATATCCAGTTTAGAATGTTTCCGTTTATGCCAAGTACAATAATTTGACAATTATTGGTTAGGTTGCCTTATCATATGCTTTGGAAATATTGTGTGGGTTTATTTTGGATTGGCTATTGCTTTATTGATGTCGTTTGAAAGAACAGTTATGTTGACTGTAGTACTATGGTATGATCTGAATGCCACAGAAACGATCGCGTTCTGTTTGTTACCATGGATAGAAATAGTTAACATGCAGTGGATGTTAAACTTATGGGTCTATTGGATGAAGCCAAGTTTGATTTTAACATTGGGATTAATATTGCAGTTTTCCAAGATTCTGGTATGTAGAGGCTGGTCATAGTTGATTAAAATATTAAGTGGTATGTTCAGGGAATGTAAATTAATTGATCTCCCCCAGGGGATGAATTTTTATTTTCGATGGTATCGGTATCGTATTCGACCGTGTGGTATGAAATTTAGTGAAGTGAGTCTGCTGAGGTCGTATTCTTATTATTAACACAATATCTTAATCTGGTTTACTGAACGATCTGTTGAAATATCGCCGCTGACATTATATAACTCTAATAAGTTCCGCTGACATGTGACACGCCGGTATACCAGTGTTTACTTTATCGCAAGAAAGGAAGCAAGTGTGCAAGAGTATTCTCTATTGGGTTTTGGAACATGCCAGCGTGTCTTAGGATGCATGTTGTGTGTTTATTATGTGCTAATCGTCGTGTTTAGCGAGTGATCCTCGACAATTCAGTAGTGAGGGTATCGATACATCATATACATTTTTCAATGGATTGTTTCCCCTCTCTGTGGTAGATGTTATCCTTACAAATAAATATGCATTCTCTATACATGTTGTGAGCTTGAGCGTAAATCAATACACAATCTCTGGTTTTTCACCTAATTGCATACAATGAATTATAGCTTAAAGCTATACAAAAAACTGCCATTGAAATTCTGTATGCATGAAGCTACATGAAATTCCTACCCCAGAGGTAGTATTACAGGTTGCGATTGTTGTCCTAGGCTGAGGAAAAATGGTTCAAATGGGTTCATCCCTGTCCAGAGATGTTTCATATCTACGAGCCTGAATGAGGAACCCAACAATAGGTCTTGTGGTTGTGGCTTGCAATTCCCTGCACACACACACACACACACACACACACACACACACACACACACACACACACACACACACACACACACACACACACACACACACACACACACACACACACACACACACACACACACACACACACACACACACACACACACACACACACACACACACACACACACACACACACACACACACACACATAAACACATAAACACATACACACACACATGCGTTATTAATTACATGATCTATCAGAGAATAAAATGCTCTTTCCCTAAATCAACAATTTCAGTAGCTTTATTCCAGAAAATCATACCTTTTAATGTATCACCACCTCTGTAATTGGTTTTGCTGACAATGATATCGAACGGAGCAGGGTCTGTCTGGGGCAGAATACGGTATCCCTTGCATCGAGCAGAGTTGTTTCCACGCAATCATTATAAGTGTTTCCGAACACGAATTCCGCCCAGTGTATCATGAGCAGAGCCAAGGAATCTACTCCTGTCTGCTACATGGCGGACTAGCTGAACAAACAAAACAAACGTAAATGCAATGCATAATATACCGGGAATTTTAAACAAGAAATAGTTGCCAATATAATCAGTGGCTCATTCGAGATCCATATCATCACATATGCTATATTATAAGTTAATATCATGGGTTGGTGATGATTAAAGAAATAAATGGATAGTTGAGTCAAGGATTTTATAACATTGATGTAAGTCATGGATTGATAAGGTAAAAAAGGATTGGTGCTGATTTGGTCAGTGAATGATGCTGATTAAGTGGTAAATTGGTGCTGATTTGGTCAGCGAATGATGCTGATTAAGTGATGGATTGGTGCTGATTTGGTCAGCGAATGATGCTGATTAAGTGATGGATTGGTGCTGATTTGGTCAGTGAATGATGCTGATTAAGTGATGGATTGGTGCTGATTTGGTCAGTGAATGATGCTGATTAAGTGATGGATTGGTGCTGATTTGGTCGGTGAATGATGCTGATTAAGTGATGGATTGGTGCTGATTTGGTCAGCGAATGATGCTGATTAAGTGATGGATTGGTGCTGATTTGGTCGGTGAATGAAACTAGATCTATTGATCATAGATAAGTTCTGTTTTTCTATCATGAATTCACGAAGGTCAACTTAGTTATCTGTCATAAATGATAGACTTACAATAAACACTACGCCACGTCTTACATTGCATTATCATAAAATCCTACACGAACTATAGTAGAAGAGTACATCATCAAAGTACAGTACATCATCATATTCACAAGATATTAATTGTAAATATTGGGATAAATATTTATTTGAGAAATTACTTTGGAGATGAATATATAAACATAAAAGGCCATTTCATATACTAAGGAAAAAGTATGTACACGTGAACATATTACCGACCGGTGACAGAGTTAGATTTATAACTTTTGGGAATATATTATACTTTTGATTTTTCTGTTGGTATGTGAGTAAATGTACGGCAAGTTACCCTACTAGAACAAGGTAACAGGTAAATCAAATTAGCAGCTTCTTTGACATTCCATTGCTGGATCCGATCACAGTATATCCTGTACCATGAATCCGTGACCATTTATTGTACTCACCTTATATTGGGAGGAATTGGGGTAATTTTTGTGATCTCGAAAAAAACCAACCTATCAATTTAGAATTTTGACAGTATGGATACTTTTAGAATATTCAATCATTGCTATGTGGTGAGTACATGCTAACACCTACCCACACAGTAAAACATGGCTTTCTTCGCCTGCTAACACACTATTTATATACTATAAATAGAAAAACATTTGCTAGCACGACACTGCAGCGTCTGCATACATTTCAGATAGATATCGAACAGTCTGTCTACGAGAAGACGTATTTACCAAGTTTTTTCCCCAAAGGTATTGTTGATGTCAAATGTATGCTTAAATACATTATTAACTGTTAAGTATCTAAGTGACAAAGCTACTAGATATTCAATTAATGTTAATAATGTTGTCAGGATAAAGCAAGTACTGATTGGCAGTTTCTTGTCGATTTTCAGAAACCATTTCCATTGATAGCAAGTTTTAAAAAATTAATTAATTAATACACATTTCGTGGGTAGCGTTCATGTCGTCGCCTATTGCATTGGCTAGTGAATAACCTGAATGATAATCCGGAAACGAGCGCCTATGGCTTCATATCGTACTTGGTTTTATCTAGCATTTATCAAATTTTATTTCATGTATAGATTTGCCCCTTCAATGCATTCTGTAGAACGATTTTAAGTCCTTCGTAGGAAGGGGTTTTCCGCTTTATTAAGGAGGTAGACCAAAACTCAGTCAACTGCTGTGACGAAATCATGAAGAAGGAAGTCTAATGTAGTAAGTGCTATGCGTGACGAAATTGCAACGGTCCGGCTGGGACGCTGTTACTTCCGTTTAAATTAATAGATCTGGCAAATTACCAAAAACTAAACTGAAAAAAGTAGCATGCGTTTATTTACGATATAATCCCAATAGATAATCCAGAAACACTTTGTACAGTATTGAAATTTGTTAATGAAGTGTTCCACTTAAGTGTATCACGTCTGTTATTTTTAATTATGAGGCGTTTCGTGATCCATACATGTCAAATACATACAGGTCAAATTTGCCAAAATAATACATCTGAAGATTATCCGAAAGGGCGTAACATTGATAAGTTTGCAGTAAGTCAATTAGAACAGATCGTATGCAATAACAAGAATTGATAAGCGACCCGATATTGACTCGTTCCAAAATCTTGCCGGATATCTGGCGAGTTGCCTGAAGGTAATAGCCGTTTATCACCTGTGAACATGTTGTAATATTATAAGCATAGAATTCAAATCGATCGATATATCATACATGAATGTGTGTTGACTGGTATTGAAGACATCCGCGATCAGCATTACGCCACAGGCGTGAGTCATTTTGGATGCCGCTGCTAGTCATCCCTAACAAAGTTCGGCCTGGGTTTTTCGCGGACCGAGAGCGTCGCATAGCGTTTTGTATCAATGAACGGAGTGCATTATGACGCGAAAAACGCGACTGCAATATCCTGCAAGAAAACTTGCCGCTTCAGAGAGGAGAGCATCATATTTTGACCTATTTCTCGCCACTCACTGCATGAGTCGTCATCCACTATGAATCGGTTTTAATCAATTGTGCCAAATGATTATCGTATCCTGACCAACTTCGAGAGGCAAGGCTCGTCAAACGATAGGCATATAAACGAATTTTGTGCCATAATTTGACTGAAGCAACGCACATCTCCTGGTTAACGACATTCAGTGGAGAGCAGAAAGGCGTGGATTAAGGCTTTTAATTAGCCCAAAAGACCAACGTCAGGTTCTATTTATTACCTTGTCGGTCCAACAGTTTAGGCTAAATTTTTTGGTCGATGCATTCGATCAACCCAGAACTCACCACCTTTTTTCACGAAATATGCATGTTCTGACGAGTTTCGGGCGATCAGTGTCGAAAGTTATTATCTAATTCGGTTCGAGATAATGTTTCATATTCCTATCGTCTGCGGAAAACTATATTTTCGATAACTTTCCAAGTTTACCGGTGATATTTTCTTCCGAAATACAAGTGCGGAGGACGATATCCCAGACAGCCCCAGAAACTTCCGATGTAAATAAGGCGGTGAGAACATAGGCAAAAACTATAGATGATAATTCCTGTCGCCTTTTCCCCAGGTTTTCGTTGCTTTCTTCGTGATTCGGTGTGATATTTGTGCGACAGTGAATGTTAGTGGCCTTTTCTACATGTTAGACAAGGTCATTTTAGCTTTTAGCTTCGTGCCACAAATAGTCCCTGTGAACCCGCGTCTTGTGAGTAGTCTCGCCTATGTTCCAATTGGTGAATCCTCCCGCTGGTCAGTTTCCGCTGTCTCGCCGCCATGTTGCCAAGTCGGGCTCAGATATTACCGTTTGGTGTGTTTTAGGCCAAAATACCTATTCACAGGATACTGTTGTTGCTGAAATTCAGCTTCTGGTCCTATAAATGTTTGGTGAGTTGATTTTATTAGCTAAAACTAGGTAAAGCAGCGGAACTCTTGATGATTCCGTTGACTTATGCCGGGAATATGCGTTGGACGCCAGAACTAAGAGGGAGTGCATGCATCACTCCCGTACTTAGTTCGAAAGAGCTACTTTTAATGCGGCTGGGATCAGAGACCAGAATAGGACTAGTCAGCGTGTAAATCGAGTAACAATGACCAAGTTGGTCGATAAACTGTCAACCAAAGAAGACCCTAACAGATAATAATTGTGGCGGAAGCGGATTTTCTTGCCAAGCTGTCTCTCATACTTGGTGGGAGGCTAGGCAAGGCAACTCGCCCCTGGTGTTTTGATGACCTGATGCCACCTTAGGGGCGAGGGTCCGTATGGCAGAATCTTTAAGGATATAAGCAAATATGCTCTTTCTCGCAATGCAGACAATGGACAGTTTAAAAAACATAGATTTTCATATCCATAAATGTCTTACCATCAATCTTGCCTAGAGTCCAACAACAGTCATACTCCTTAATCAACAGAATCAACGAAATCCAACACAATTTTAAAATTGTTACCAACATGGCTAACGCGCGAATCGAAAACATGAACGAGAATTAACGCAATTATGTTGCATTGTGGGAGTCGGCCATGTTGAGTTTTTGAACAAAGTTTCATGATGTGCCGTATTTTAGTGCTCAAACAGAACAAGTAGACAAAACTGTAGTAATAGAAACAGTCCTCGTGTCATTTTGTGATATAATTTTGTCGCTAATTATTTTGCTTGGAGAGCTTCGGTAAGTTCATCTGTCGTTTTGACTTCGGAAACACCGAAATATCACTGGTGGCGCTTCGCCTCTACAGCTCGGATGTGAGAGATCGAAAGTAGTAAATGACGCGAAGCTGTCAGAGGCGGAGTTTCTTCGCCTATCTCCTCGCGTGAACTTTAAGGTTCGCTTTGAATAGCCAAACATCACAATCCCCACTTCTGTTTACATGGTTGTCAGAGCGCATGAATAGGCGAGGGACTGGCCTGGGGTCGACATTTATATGTTTGGCATGTCAGGGAGATGTGAAGGTGTCGAGCGAAGAGTTTATAGCTTCGCTAAGCTGTGTGACGATTATGAAATTAAACGAAAGACACCCCCGACATCAGGCGACGATACCACGAAATAAACAAAAGCACATGGGACTGTTTATACAACGTCTCGGGGCTCGACGGCTGATAAAGATATGGAGTCATCTAATTGGTCGAGGCGACTACGGCTCCAAATTTAACAGAGTATTCCACGAGGTTTTTTAAGAGACGCTATGCCAAGACGCTATGACAATAACGCTTCGGCTAACAGGTGGCGTCTTCACATATTTTCTCGGGTGGAAGGCTCGAGTGAGCGCTCTTAGCGAAGCTATATACTCTTTGCTTGTACTCTCTATAGCCTTTTTAAAATTTCAGCATTTTGCAAAGTACGTTTGTTTAGGTTGTATACAATGACAAAATGTTAGCAAACCATTTTGTATTCTTGTTGATATTATTCCTCTAGATAGCTACAATTATGTACTATGATCGTTAAGCCCGCACGTTACTAGCTTATTTTGCAGGAAAATAACAGAGAAACCAATTAAGATATATACATAATTCATGCTTATTGTTAATCACATTTAGATTTTAACACAGTATGTCACTGCATGTCCCACCTCTCCAATGAGATGAGGAATACCATTCTTGTTTTATGTAAGATAAAAGCTATGTTCCTTGAAAGTTGTCCATTTCTTTTTATGGCAAAGCCGGGGTCGGTGAATTTTGCTGACAAACATAGACTTCACATAATCGCATCTCAATCACAAGCAGTTTTTAGATGATAATGACTACAGTTTTCACAGATCCAAGTTAGTAGTAAATTATAATTGATCACTGGGTTTAGAAAAGCTTTAATGGGTTGCAAATAAGTTATGGTATAATGCACACAATGAAATATACAACAAAAAATGCTTCCAGCGTTAAGGCTTATCGAATACCATTCAGGTAAAGGTCTACTAAATATTATAATGTACAAGGACTTTATCGTTTACATTTTGTTAAATTCATGTCTGATAATAATTGGCGTGGTAAATATTCGGTTGCAACTTGGACAATGAAATGCGTTACACATTTTTCACCAATGGCCAAGCACAAAGTAGGGCCACTGTATCGATTCTTGCATAGGGTCACGGTTGCATGATTTATATGTCATCAAAGCAATTGCAACAAAACATTGTAAAGTTATACATTACTAATACAATGCAATTTTACAGCTGAAGGAGTAGTAACAATTACCATTGGCATATTTCACTTTGACACCATGCTTAAAGTGCTTGGATTTGAAGTTGAAAGTTTTCTTACAAAATGGGCAATGCCAATCCATGCAATGGCATTGAACATCGCTACATAAAACTACTACATCATGCAGCAAAGAAGCATCCCTATAGCATCTTGGGATATCTGAAATAATACGCAAGACTATCTAACAAATATGATAGAGACCTATATATTTCCCACAGAGCGGAACAATAGTATATATAGTTCAGGATAAATCTGTTATGAAAACATCGCAGACAGGAACAGTAGTTGTTAGATTGAACATAGAATATGGATTGTGGATGCACATTGAGTAGGAGGATGTCTTGATGCTGTCAATGATGCAAAATGTGGTAACATTTTTTCTCAATAACATGACGCCGAGAAACAGACTTTATACCAAAAACAGTTCTGTGAATGCCTGTGTGACGGATCCGAGACATAACGTAACCGGGACAGAACATAAGATGTACAAGACATTACTAGACCAAAACGTAACTAGAACAAAATGCATGTAATTCTATTCTTTCCAAGCATGAAATGCTTCCAAATAATAATGACAATGATTGTGCAGACCTTTATTTGATTGTATATCCGCGCTCGCTGCCAATAAAAGTATCCGAGAGAGACTACTGAGAGAAGCAGGGAACAGGAAATCAGCGAATTATCCTTGCATGAACGTCGAATTATGTAGAGAGGGTCACTAGATGTGCTGGTGGCATGATAAATTAGTTCATAAGTGCGCGGGAATAAGGTGACAGAGGATTGTAGGCATTGAAACGTGACATTCAATTTCAGTGGAATTGTTTAGAGTTGCTGTAACATCATTTGACACTCCCACCTTTGGGGTCAAAATACAAAGTAACCATTGCATATTCTTATTTATTGTAATATATCAGTTCTTTGATCCTGACGATATGAGTGCTTTGCGCATATATTCAGCTTAGTAAACTTTTCGAATGGGGCTTTATGTATCATTACTTATGTTTTGGTACAGTATCGTCTTGTACATTTTACGTTCTGTCTCGGTTAAGTTATTCCCCGGATTCCTGAGTGTGTTGTGGTAGGAGTGACTGGACGAATAAGAATTTCTTTGATCACTATTCGTCCGGTTATTGGAGGAATAAAAACTTGTCTGTACGTTATTTATCAGGTAACCGGACGAATAAGTACTACAACGTTTATAATTTGTACGGTAACGTGCTTTGCCGCCAGAGACAAGATAGGCGAAGAAATGTATGCTCCCTGTGTTTCTGGCCGTATTAATTATCTTTGACATGTGCCTTCCAAATCTGAGGAATTATTTTAATTGTTTAAATGCGTTATCGATATTGACAGAAAATATAGTTTGATTCTTGCAATACATACAATAAATTATTATTTTTAATATTATTGTTTTATATTATGCGTGTATATATGATATTTAAGGAATTAAACGCTACATTCGTTACACTAGACGTGGTAAGTATATGCTCTCATCATAACGTGTTGATTATGCTGGGACACAGCAAACAAGCCACCTCCACGCTTTTATTCCACGTGGAATATTCCATTTTATTTGCCACGCCCCGCTTAAAATAAAGCTTGCTGCAGACATGTCTTAATTTTCTTTGAATATATGCTTAACGGTCTCTAAATTGAATATTACAGTGCATCGATTGATTGAATCCATATGCGAAACTGCAGTTCCTGATACAAAAACACATTTTCGCTTACAAAAGCTGAACTTTAATCGTGAATAAATGAGCGAATGCTTGATGTTACATGTTGAATGGGATATCGATAGGTTAAAATTACGACATAGCGATAGTTCAGAAAATAATGTTGTATTCTACAGTATTGAAAGAGGAATATATGGGAGACATGGCAAGTCATAATTTCAACTAGTCACAATTTCTGTCAGTCCAAGGAAAATATTCACACCAAACAATTGATTTCAGTATTGATATAATTACAAGACGGGAAAATCATTCTATGTCCTAAGAAGGAACAAACGACGACATGCTAAGTATTGTAAGTTTATTCTATAAAGGTATAATTATACATCAAAGGAGTCCATAAAGGTTTTAAAATTCATGAGTCCGCCCTTGAGTAATACATCACCTGTAACGTACGCTTTAAGAAAGCTCCTACGTTTTGTCAAAATGTCCTTCCAAACTCGTCCTGTCATCGTTGCTTTAATGTCAGCTAATTCTGAATCGCATCCTTCTTGGACCTCCAAAATACCAGTTTCCAAATGTAGACAAATTATATCTTCAGTGTCTGTGAATTCAAACACTACCGTGATATTCTTCTCATAAACATCGTGTGATTTTACTTTTTGTTTTAAAACTTCGAAAAGCTGAACCATATGTGGGATGTAGTCAATGACATCAGGCGTTCTAGTAAGTGCCTGCCAGTTGATGAAACCGTTATCATCCAGGATAGTTGACAAATAGTAATTACGACTGTTTATGCTGACTGAGTTCTCGGCCAAGCCTTTGAGTGCTGCAGTTCTTGCTATTAGCGCTTCAGTATTAGTTGGTCGCTCCCGAAATACGTACGATGATAACTCTAGAGCCCACTGGTAATCGCCCTCCTTTAAAGCCTTTTCGCTTTCATCTAAAATTGCGTTGATCCCCAGCCAGTTAACCATACTTTTGGATCTCATTGTTGGTGATAAGGGTGATAAGTCCACGGGGTCGCCACTAAACCAGCCCAGAGATTGGGTGAAAATAGATTTCACTGTCCACTCTATTGTTCCATAGCGCTCTTGGAGATAAGATAGTGAAGCTATTTCTTTAGGAAGCTTAACCATCTTAGCGGCTTCATCTGGGTGATATCCTTTATTAAACAGAGCCATCGATTGTTCGTACACTAGCACCATTGCTCTGCGATAGTTGCCCAATACTTCCTGAATATTATCTGCGCCAATGACTGGTTCAGAGTGGCTGGGTATCAAGTATTCAGGTCGAAGGTCCAGCATCTGTTTGATAGAGCCAGCCCAAGTGGAGATATCACGAGGCGACACGCCTCTAATACTGTAGACGTTGGGAAAGTTGTGGTAAAAGTTGTCTCCGCAGAGTAGGACACGTTTTTCTGGAAGCCAGATAACCAGATGGTCATCAGTCTCTCCAGGAAGATTTAGAAAGATGAGCCGTAAACCTGTAGTTCATAAAAAGACAGAGAATACGATAAAATCAGTTAGTAATTACATTATTCTATTTCGCCAATAAAGGGCTACTTCGCTTAAATCTACATATTTTGACTACTTATTTCTTCTCCTAAGTTCAGTGGTGATCGAAAGTTTTTGCTCCATAAGCTGGTGTTTTTATGAATGATTAAGTGTTACAGGCCTTTGAGCTGGTTTACCACATAGGGTTTAAATGGACTTGACGAATCACATAGAAATTCGACCGCATTCGAAAATAGCGCGACAGTTTATGAGAAATCTGGTAACGCTGTGGTTGTATGTATGTACAGTGTTTTGAATGTCAACAAAGGTCGAAGAAGAGGAAGACCTGCTATCGTTTTTTCCGCTTTGTCTCCACGAATAGATTCCTCTTGTCGAAGCCCAATAAGGGCTGTACCATCCCAAACTATAGTCTTCCCCATACCGGCATTCTTGCGCAGGTCATCAGGAACACGACACCCAAACTGCTTCACTGCTCGCATTTGAAGTATTTCATAACGATTTGCACCTTTCATTCTCTCACTGGGTGACTTTTCATGCCCAATTATACGGATGGGCGCGGCTGCATCTTCAAGCCAAGCCTACAAACAAGGAAGCGTATATATGGTCAATATTAGTTGTACGTTTATTTCAATATTTTATTTCTCAAATTAGTCTATTTTTCAATCACCCTGTTTCTCAAAATAGCAGTACCTATAGGTGAAATCGCTAGGAGTTGTAGTTATGATTTTTGTTAGTGATTTCAATACATTGCAGGCTCTAACGCGTGAACCACAATGGTCACTAGTCAAGCCTGCTATCATCTGAACATTGCAGCAAGAGATAGAGGTCATGTGGTAACGGTCGCTTGTAGCAACACTTACTGGTGTACCGGTATTATGATCGGCATGGTAGTGAGTGTACACGATGGCCTTGACCTCCTTGTCAGTCACGGCTTTGACCGCAGTTTTGATGTCCCTGGCAGCCTCTATACTCTCGGTGGTATCGACCACTACCAAGCCCCCATCTCCCTCAAGAATAATAGTGTTGCCCAAGGCGAAACCTAGAGCCACTTGAACGCCATCAGTCACCTGAACAGAAGAATACGTCATACTCTGGTCGATAAACGAAGGCACGGGTACAAGGAATGGGCCGAATTTAAAGGCATACAGTGGATACATGAATAAGTGATATTGAGATCAGTAGAGATTTAATTGGTAATGTTCCGATTTCTGCATGCTTATTGGTTTGTTGGTCTGCTTACTAGCATCACTCACTAAAATAACGCATTGTAGCCCAATTCGTGTTGGAGCATGGTACCCGTAAAACAGTTTCCATTTGAGCCAGTGGCCCCATGTTATTACATAGGTAATTTCTCTTCGTGAATCAGCATTTATCAGAGGCCTATCAAGGCAGCAAAACACATTAGCTTATTGATAAACATGAATCCATTAGAGATCAATGATTACATTGCTGTAATATACATTTATGTATCAGGTATTAATATAGTGACGTAAATCAAAAGAATCCGGACAAAGAAACGGCATGACGCGTTACAGCAGATCCTAAATAAGCAGTTGTATTCTGTCAATGACTGGGTGTCAAATACTACTGCATGCAATGCCCGAGGCAAATTTAATGTCCGTGTGTTATGTTACACATTAACTTTGGGCTCTGTAGGAGCTAATAGTTGTCGTTGTGTGTGAATAAAGCATGCTATGTCCTTGTAGTTTGCTCGCACTACAATGAGCTGGCCTTGTTTCTGTGATGGGACTTACGAAAAGAGAATAAAAATGTCTGTGCTATGATGTGCTTGAGACTGAATGTATTTAGAACGGCTATACCAACAATGAAATAAGCATTGTACGTATTTAAGTCAAACACATGAATTTACTTTCCTCATCGTTATTTAACGTGTTACCGCTCATCGCCGAGACGCGTCAATGCAGCACATAACCTACCTTGACCAGATGGGGATTCTTGGTGTACTCTTCTTCAAAATACTCGCTACGCGTTTCCAATATATCCGGTGCTTTAACCAGACCCAATTTCTTCAATTCAGGGTCCATCATACCCCCACCCCACTAAAGAGGTAATGCGTTACAGCAGCCCCAAGTATAGCCAAGCAAAGCCCAACTATGCTATCCATGGTTGAGTATGAAACTATTCACTGGCATGCAACGCCCGAGACAACTGATTTCATCACTTATCGTTTCGCAGTTAGATATGAACTCTGAGCTCTCGATGATTTTCTGCCCTCTTATCTGTGCGTGGTCTGATCTTATCGTTGGTGGGTTTTTTTATGGTCTGAAAACACATCTACATAAAAGCGCTTTCGAGCACGACGTTCGTTTTCACCATTGGACTAGAGCCTGATAAGTTAGGTTTGTAGTATCAGCCTTCATACATGATACCGGTTGACACACTTGTTATAATACTGTGGAGGATGTTATGATACTATATTGATATATTATGACCAGGTGAAAATGTCTTAGCTGGGATTCGAACCCAGGACCCTCTGCTGACAAGGCAGATAGTTCAACCACTGAGCTACTGAGCCCTGTGTTCGATCCCAGCAGACAGTTTTTCACCTGTATCGTTAAGGGCCTAACAATACACTGTGTTAGTCCTTTGTTCATATTTCGTTGCTGCTGACCTTCAGTGACTAATATATTGTCATTTCAATTAATACATTGGTCATTTCTCGTCGTGAATCAGCATTTATCAGAGGCCTGTCAAGGCAGCAAAACACATTAGCTTATTGATAAACATTTATCTATTAGAGATCAATGATAACATTACTGTAATATACATTTATGCATCAGGTATCAATAATGTGACGTAAATCAAAAGAATCAAGACAAAGAAACGGCATGACGCGTTACAGCAGATCCTAGCAAGGCAGCTGTACACTGTCAATGACTTGGTGGTTTTATTATAAGCTCTGAAAGCACATCTACATAAAAGCGCATTCGAGCACGAAGTTCATTTTCGCCATTGGACTGTGTCTGATAAGTAAGGTTTGTAGTATAGTCCTTCATACATGAAGCCGGTAGACATTCTGGGGAAGTCATTTGTTCATATTTCGTTGCTGTTGATCTTCAGTGACTAATATATTGGCATATCTTTGGATCGACATAGATTACCGGGTGATCATATCAATAACCATGATTTATGTAGACATGTCACTTGGTGTTCATGGAGGTTAGCATCTGAGGTGCACTCTCATGTTATTAATCAAAATGATAACTGTGCGTGTTGTAAATACAAGACCTATATTCATATCCAATGTAGAAAATAGCGAGACGCTTAAGTAGTGAACCCATGTGCCATGCCATTCTTACGGCGCCAACCCATGTGCCTTGTCATAACCTATATAACAAATAGTGGGATATTGTGCTTATAAGAGTGGGTATGCTTGTGCAGTGTCCGTAGGTGCTACTGCATGCTTATTAAGGTATGTAATGAAATGATAATGATAGCAATCAATTTTTTTCTGCAAGAATTCTATGTGAGTAACGAATGGACAATTACAATCAATGTGTTATGTATTTGGAAGCATTCTATATAAACAGTCAGTTATGTAGCGCATGCTGTATGTGGGCTTCAGAAGAAGTATTTGTGAAAAATGAAATGAATGCATAAATAACATTCTGAATTCGATGATCCGTATCAAATTATTGCAAGCAATATTCAAAATGTGAAATTAACAACTTTCGGAGTATCGAATTACCATTACATGTAAATGCAATACAATATCGTATAGGTATTGAAAACAATCATCAGGTATTCTGGATAATTGATAGATACAAGAATTCCCTGAAGCCATCCATGCCTATATTGATAGCAATGACCTGTTTGTAATAGTTGTTCAACTAGAAATATCAAGTCAGTAAGTCAGGTAAACGTAAGGATGAAGAATCTCCTAACCAAGGAGTGCGTTGTGCTATAGTTTGGATGATCGTATGTGACTGTACAAAGGTAAGATAACTACAATGTCGTCATGACCATAAACAGAATAATCACCACCATATACATTACCATTAACCATAAGCATTACAATAATCCTGACCACTTAAATAATAATTGCAGTCATGACCGATATCATATATCTTGCTTTGACCGCCGTAGATTGTATCTGGTTGATGATCAGCTAATGAAAGAGGCTATGGCTTTGTATTTGTATCCACAAGTTTGATAACATGCTAATATAGGTAAGAACTGACGTTTTATATATCAGTTTTGTCAATGGTGTTCGCGGCGATCATCAGACACGGGAAATGTTAGCGGCATTCAGCGGGTAAAGGTCCTAAGTGTGGACCATATTATCTCTCCATCCGATCCCCAAAATGGCAGCTATCATTAATCAATGCTTGCCATGTTAATGTTTGTGCATACGGTTAGCTTTCTGTGATATTTCAATTCAGCACAGTTTTTAAGGGTTCTTATCTGCAGACAAGATGCTTTGACGATAATGATATGCGTAATTGGATTGTATATGCCTGGACAGCGAGTTTTAATCCGCTACGTGGCAGCTTGGAGCTATGTGGTCCCTCGCCCACTTCTGGTGTACAAATACACAAGGTTTACATTGAAGATTGCGCAACGTCGAGGCCCACGTTATTTTCTATGGAAACCTTTAGAATTATATCGTTGATAGCCTTGGATAAAATCATCATTTATGACCGTCTGACCTTACAGCTACTGTAAATAGAGCTGAAGAAGCGAAATGCAAAGCTTAGCGGACGAAAAATTGAACCTATTGAAAGGTGTGTCGTAATCGTTTGTTCGGCCAGTATCCGTATATTCCTTCCATGTAATCATCCTGTCCCTTTTCTTATTAATTGTTTTTATGCTATTTCGTCTCCGCTTCGATCAGATAATCTGATGCAGTTGTTTTATGAATAACAAGAACACCGTTTCCTACCCTGACCCCCACCATTCTACCTAGTCACTTCCGGTGGAGCATGGTCTTTCATTGCTGGAAGCTGTCGGTACTGTACATTCTCTTGATGACATAGAAACTCGATTTTATGATCACAAGGGTTATAAGAAGAGTTTAAGTTCAAGATTCAAGTGTAAGCCAGAACCCATACGAACTCTCGAACTCTTTACTGGCTCACAGCCACGATGTTAAAGCCGCGGTAAGGATTTCAACGAGCGTCTGTGACCTAAAAAAGAAATATGTTGACGGTTTATTGGTAAGAGTAGATTGTGGTAGGACAGGAGTGAGACTGTAACGTAGGAAACAGTCGAACCCGGAAGGTCTTCATCTTCTCCTGTTCACGACGTCCAGCGTGCCTAGAGAAAATGACGGAACTCATGAGAGATACAACACCGAATGTTGACATTACCGTTCAGCCAGAGCCGCGCTATGATTTTGTCAGTTCTCGCGGAAGGTTTTGTCATCATAGCGGTTGTCAATTTTGTTTTTGAACCTGATGATCGTTTCGTAATTTAGTTTAAACCGAAGGTAGCTCGTCGCCAAGTTCATCAATGGGTAAAATTGAATTCTTGATTACATCTTGTTGATCCATTGGTTATAAAAGTCATACGTACTGTTGTATCCCTGCTGTTCGATGTGTTGTTTGCTATAACGTGACGGCATAGTAAAAGATAGCTCACGCTACCAGCGTCTGATTACAACATGGTGGCAGCGGTTTCAACCCATGTTAACAGCGTTCACATGCCATTGACGGTACAATTTACTATCACTTTAGGTGAATGAGCATAGTGGGTAACTACGTAGTATAATTTAGCTTTAAAACATGTACGCTACACACGGTGCAGACTGAAGTTAAAGATTGCTACAAAATCCATTGGTTTAGAAGAGCCACGGAAAAACAAGAAGCCCATAACATATTTGATCAGCTGTCAAATATTCGAGATAACCATGGCAACTTACCATATTCCGGCACCTTCACCTATGTCATTGGTTGGGGATGTGGCTAGCAATTGGCGAGACTTTGAAACAGCTTGGGAGTATTACAGTATTGCCACTGAGCTTGATAAAAAGTTGACAAATGAAGATACAACTGTCAACGAGGCTGGGGGCCTACAAGTTGCGGCAACATTGTGCTCCGGGATGGGGACAGAATGCCTGAAAGTCATGAACAGTCTCCCTACTCTCACGGCTGAGAACAAAAAGAATCCCAAGCAAATTCTTGATGCATTACGAGCTCACTTCATTCCTCAAAAGCATGTGCTGTACGAACGCTTTAAATTCAACACAGCCGTTCAGAAAGGAGAAACAGCTGATGAGTTTCTGATACGACTCCGTCAACTTGCAGAATCATGTGAGTTTGGAACCCTAAAAGACAGCCTTATTCGGGACCGATTAGTTATTGGAACAACAGATGATGCATGCAGGGACAGACTTCTTCGAGAAAGACCTGTTCCAGACCTCAGCAGATCTATTGAGCTGTTACGGGCTAGCGAACTCTCAAAGTCCCACAAGCAAGCCTTGTCAGGGAACACACCTGCATTTGTTGACTACTTGTACAGGGAAAACAAACAGCAGTCAGGAAACCATCTGAAATCACAGAAAGGAGTACATACAAACTTCAAACCTTCAGGTCGACCTCCAAGTCAAGGTCAATGTCAAGGTCAGATAAAAAGCCAGAATAGCAGACAGTCAGCCTGTCACTGGTGTGGTAAACGTCCTTGGCATAAGAGATCTGACTGCCCTGCTAAGGAAGCTATCTGCAATAAATGCAAAAAGAAAGGACATTACTCTGCTGTCTGCAGATCATTCAAATCAATCAACGAAATGAGCTCAAATGTTGACTACGTTGATATACCTTTGAGCATGAAATCACAGTTCTTGGGAGAAATCCATTCCATACCAGATAACTTTTGGTCTGCATGTCAACGACAACCCTACGAGTTTTAAACTAGATAGTGGAGCTAAAGTGACCATAATCAGTGACTCTACTCTTTGGTTAAAAAATGTTATTCTCCAACCCACTACAAGGGAATTTAGAGGACCAGGAGAATCTGTGGTGAGCTGAATCATGCACAGCTAAAAACGGGTGATGCTTCAGTTACAGAGACAGTTTATGTCATGAAGGGACAGAAACACAATTTGCTCAGCAAAACAGCAATCCAGTCTCTCAGTCTCCTGACACCATCATCCCATGTGTACTCTGTGGAGACCACTCGCGACTTCAAGCAAGAGTTCCCTCAGTGTGCAATGTTTGTGGGTTAGAGTTATTGTGTTCTGTGTTGGTGAGTAAGTGTTTATGGTGTCAGATTTTAGCAACTTGCATTCGGTATTCTTATTAGAACTATATTAGTACAAAAATGTAATTGTTTCAGTACTCTATTGCTGGTGGTTTTAGGATTACTGCTACGAGTCAAGGACTATTCACAATATGTGTATAAACGTATACATTTGCATTTTGCTTACAAAAACTATTATATATTCTGTTGTCTTAAATTGAAACCTGTGTAAGATTTGAATCGTCAATCAAAAACATGTTGCTTGCTTGTATCAGAACAGTAGTTGTTGTGGAGGACTAACATGACTCGGAAAGTCGACACATCAAATTGATCAATCGAGGTAGGATAATAAGACCAGAACTGTTCCACGTGACTTGATCATCTCCTGCATGGTTCTCCCTACTATCGCAGCCATGGTAGCTGTCATTTCATTCGCTCTGGAAATTGCTGGATTCGTTAGCTCTGATCACTACTATGAACGTGCATGCAAATAGGGTTTTTACTTAGGCAAATGTAAAGTTCAGAAGTACTCAAAAGTTATGATCTCGTACTTTGACCTATTTAATTCAGCCTGATATTCTGTACAATATCTTACACTGTGTGTTAAGATTTCTTCATTTGAGTCGGTATCTAAAGAGAGTTTTTCGAAATGCCATAGATTAATGTGATAAATGAAAGCATACGTTTTGCTGATTCTATGTGAAAGCTACATTTATTCGTAAGTGCATGGATCAGTTCATGAGATTCCAACTGTGTATGTAGCACCATGGCACAAGCATTCCCATGAACATTCTCCTTGCCATCGTGTCATTTGCTGAATTAGTGACGGCTGTCATGGTCTCTTTGCTTTGTTGCAAGGTCAAGATGGCGGCGGCAGAACCTCAACCAAATGTAGGCTTGCTTTTTGTATTGCCAATGGGAATTATATCATAAAAATGACATGATTTGTTTATAGTAGATCCTGGTTGAAACTGATGAAGGCATGTATTACCTGTTTGTATTAATTGTTCGTTCACCTAGTTATTCACCCCTGGCAGTGTGAAGATCATGTGTAAATTTCACTTGTCAATGTGAGGGTAATCTTGACACCTTACTAGTAAGTGTGAAGGCCATTTTGTCACCCTGCTGTTAATGTGGATATCATATAGACAACCCCACCCCTACACCCCCACCCCCACAAGCAGGCTGTAGTGATGAAGATCATGTTGACATCCTGTTGGTAAAATAAAGGGCATGTTGCCATTCTGTTGACAGTGTAAATGCCATGTTGACACCCGTCCGTAGGTGTGAAGGTCATGTTAAACATCTTGCTTTCAATGTGAAGGTCATGTTAACTCTTCACTCTCCGGGTTAAGGTCATATTGATATTATGTAAATTTTTAAGTGATTATTTAGTAACCACTGTCACTGTGGGTGTCGCATTGACATATAAGTGTGATGGTCATATTGATATTCCTCTGTCAATGTTCAGTTAATATTGATTCAATGCGGTCAGTAGTGATGAAATTGCTGCAACCTCAACCGCTGTTATCAGAGTAGGGGTTGTTGACTTCAGCCATTTGCTTCAGCAGCAGCCTGGTGCACACCAGCCCTAACCAAATGTAAATATGATCTATGGTTAATCATTTTATACAATTATCCGTCTGTAGCATGTACTGATATATGATGGAGCCACATTTGGTTATAGATAGTTTTTCATCGTTAAAGTGATATTTCAGGGCAAGTTCCTGAAATTGGAAATTTGTCTCCCCGTCCGAGAATGATACCCTGCAGTGATATTTTGTGCACGTTGGAATGTCTAGTTGGATATAATGGGATATGGATGCTTTCAATGGAGTCCTTGCCTGGCCCAATCCAGTGACTATGGCAATATCCACTTATGTACCAGGCGTCAGGCAATACACTGTCGGGCACTGCTTTTGAACTATTGAAGTGTCTGACTGTCATTCCGTGGTAGAATATTGGTCGACAACTTTTTGGCCACCCTAGCACGCACATTGGTCGACACCTCTCAGAACACCACCTGTTTGGACCTTGGTTTAGGCCTCTTGGAACACCCATTGCTAGTGACATTAGATCTTCTTCTGAGAAACTGTAGAAGATGCCACCCCAGGCGTTTGTGGATGTGCACTGCGTAGTAGACACAAAACGCCAGCTGCTGTAGTTGCTGTCCTTTACCTTTACCTTGTTTTCTAATGCTACACAACCTGAACCAAACCCGAACCAATCAGTTCGCTAAGCTTTTAACGAAATTATTGCAAGATAGTCGAGTTAGAGTTGCTCCATCTTTGGCCATAGCAAATTTCTTACTTTTGTTCTCGTTCTAGCATTAGGCCATTACAAATTAACGCTAGTGGTTGTAGAGGGTAGGGGGAGGGGTTGGGTAATGTGGGCTTTTGCTACGTTGGGTAAATGTTATGGAGCATAACGGGGAAGAGTGGGCAGGAGGGTTGTCAACAGTCCTTTCAAAAAGCCCTACGAAATTTTTGAACTTCTCATACTTTGTAGTAGGATACTTTTTTAATAGTTTTAGGCAACTTTTGTGGGCGTATGTGGAGGAATGTCTTGACTAGGGTCTCTGGTGCTGCAGAGTGGAAAAAAAACCCAGGGTTTCTATGGATGTTTACACCCTGTGTTTAATGTCTGCAGTGATACTAATGAATTAGTGAGATACTGTGCCTTTGTCTACCGACCATGCAGTAATAAATAATTAAGGCGGGGCACCAAAAACAATCTATCCAATCATGATAATCATAGCTGCAGGCACCCTTGTTATAACGACATTGATTATCGTATCTAAGACCGGAGATTTAACCAATCTGGCAAAGTTGATAAAGATTGTTGAGTAGGGTCAATTCCCAATTTATACGGATGTACTCACAGTAACGTTGTTAGTATCACACTCCTCGTTTCATGCCTGATATGATGCTAAGGAATGTGTGAGATACTGTGCCGTTGTCTAGCAAACAGTACTAGAAGTGCGGTCTCTTTTGAATTACTTCCTTTGTCGACAGGGACGATTATCACTTTCTCTTGCTTATCTGACGCCACCTTACACACCCTCCATTTGTCTCTTTTTGTCGCGGCCAGTATGCAAGTGAGATCCCGGTAGTTATCCGGTTTAGGTCAGGTTCCCTTTCTGTGGCACAGGTACAATGTTTGACAGAGACTACTGCTATCATGATACAAGTATTGCCAACGTGCATTAGTTTTTACAATATGACCACCCAAAATAAATATATTTTTAGCAATACGCTATTCATGGTCCTTTTGGGATTGCTGCTAAGACGCAAGGACGCTATGTGTGTGATCACATTATAAATAAATTTGCGTTTTGCTTGGAATATATATTCAGTTATTCTAAATTCTGTCAAATACAAGATGTGTTGCTTGCTTCTTTCATATCATGATGTGACTTGACTAGGTAATTACACACATGGTTCCCTCCATCATTAATGTTTGATGCGACTTGATCAGGTCATCATTCACATGATTCCTTCAATAATTAATGTTTGATGCGACTTGATCAGGTCATCATTCACATGATTCCCTCCATCATTAATGTTTGATGCGACTTGATCAGGTCATCATTCACATGATTCCTTCCATCATTAATGTTTGATGCGACTTGATCAGGTCATCATTCACATGATTCCCTCCATCATTAATGTTTGATGCGACTTGATCAGGTCATCATTCACATGATTCCTTCTATCTTTAATGTTTTATGTGACTTTTCCAAGTGATCACACTTATGGTTCTTACCATAACCAATGTTTTATGTGACTTTTCCAAGTGATCACACATATGGTTCTTACTATAACCAATGTTTGATGTGACTTTTCCAAGTGATCACACATATGGTTCTTATTATAACCAATGTTTGATGTGACTTTTCCAAGTGATCGCACATATGATTCTCTCCATCATCGCAGCCGCGCTAACTACTAATCCATTCGCATTGGCGTTGACTGGAGCAGTGATCACCGACCGCAATTACTGCTGTGTTTGTGTAAATAAGCACACTTTTGCTGAGGTGATAAATATGTAAATGTTCAGATGTGCTCCACAGTTGTCGTCAGTGCTACATATTCTGACGATAATCTAAGCTATGGCTTACACTAAGCATAAAGAGCTGCCATCATGAGAATTGGACAGTTCTGTGTCATACAGTAGTTTCACTTATTTGATTCAGCCTGATATTCTGCACAATACTTTAGACCGCATACATCTGCTATGCTGTGATTCAAGTTTGCTTTGCTTCTTCCTCAAGAGATTGTTTTTGAAACTTAAAAAGGGTGTAAAACATATATAAGTTCGATTACCGTGAATACTCACGTTCCTGATTATGTGTGGAAGCTTATGTGGGGCTTGTAACCACCGTCAGGATAAGCTTCCCATGAACATTCTGCTGGCCACCGTGTCACTTGCTGAATTGGTGACGTCATAGCTGTGTTGCAGTTTGCTCAAACACTCCCGTTAGAGTGAAGATAATGTCTATTATTCACCTGCTAATGTGAAGGTCACATTGACACGTTGCTCTTAATATGAAGGTCATATTAAGCTGTAAGGACAGCCATCCAGCTGTCAGTGTCAGTGTCAGTTTCATGTTGATATCCACCCTTCCCCCAAAATGTGGATGCGAAGGTCATCTTGACATCCTACTGTCAATGTGTATATGATATTGGCGTCTGACTACTAAAATCACCCCCGCCCACCTGTCAATGCGAAGGCAGTATTGGCACCACCCTGTCGATGTAAGGGTCAAAGGATACACCGCTGTCGATGTGAAGGCCATATAAACACTCATCTGTCTGTGTGAAATTAATATTGATTCCATGATATCATATAGATCATTTGTTGAATGATCACATCCGCGTTATCTACCGTTCCATTGGGTCTGGCATTTTTCGGAGGCAGTGAACCCTGAATACCGACACGTAAGTAAAATAGATAACTACATTGTTCATCAATATACTCATAAGTAAGCTATTGTTTTAGCGATTGCAAAATATTGTTATGTTTACATAAAGTCGTTGCATTCAATAAATGTAAAGCGCTGCCATCATGGGGATTGGACAGTCCTCAATGTTGTACATCAGTTGCGCTGATTTGATTCAGACTTATATTCTGCACAATACTGCAGACTTCTCCGATCTGTGTCAAACCTGCTTTGCTTTAATCGTTTTGTAAAGAGATTTATTTGAAACTAAAATAAAATATCATAGACAAATATATCATTGCAAACAAATACCATGCTGGTGCTGTATGTAAGCGGAATGTGTTTTTTTTTAGCTAGGATTAATTAGTGAGATTCCAAATTATCCTGATGGCAGCCTGGTGCGGGGCCTCCCGTGAACATTCTGCTGTCCGTCCTGTCATTTGCTGAATTGGCGACGGCTGTCGTGGCTTCGGTGCTGTGTTGCAAGAGGGCTTATGATCAAGATACAATGGCGGCCGAGCCACAAACAAATGTAGGAAATCTATCTTATTATAAATGAAAATTTGTCATAGAAAATGAGGCTAGGATTCACATATTGTAGATCTCAGTTCAAAACGATGGAAACAAGATACTGCTGTTTCTGGCATGACCCATAAGTGAACGTTCTACAAAGGTCATGTTATCAATGTGAGGGTCATATTTACGCTACACAATAAGTGTTAATGTTATATTAACAGCCTTATGTAAATGTGGATGTTATATTTATGAACCGCTGTCAGTGTGGAGGACATATTGACACCTTCCTGTTAGGGTTAAGATCACATTGTCTCCCGCTGTTAGTGTGAAGGTCATATTGACACCCTCCTGTCAGGGTTAAGATCACATTGTCTCCCGCTGTTAGTGTGAAGGTCATATTGACACCCTCCAGTCAGGGTTAAGATCACATTGTCTCCCGCTGTTAGTGTGGAGGTCATATTAACACCCTCCAGTCGGGGTTAAGATCACATTGTCTCCCGCTGTTAGTGTGGAGGTCATATTGACACCCTCCAGTCAGGGGTAAGATCATATTCTAACCCGCTGTCAGTGTGGAGGTCATATTGACACCCTGCAGTCAGGGTTAAGATCATATTGACACCCTCCAGTCAGGGTTAAGATCACATTGACATATATATATATATATATATATATATAGTGGAGATATATATATATATATAGAGAGAGATATATAGAGATATATAGAGAGATATATATATATATATATATATATATAGAGAGATATATAGATATATATATATATATATATATATATATATATATATATATATATTTATTTATATATATATATAAATATATATATATATATTTATTTATATAGATATATATAAATATATATGCATATATATATATATTTATATAAATATATATATATATATATATATATATATATATATATATATAAATATGTATATATGCAAATCAAGCCTTGCTCACCATTTCCACTGTCTAACATCAGATACAGAAGTGCAAAATTCAATCTTATCGATGCATATTCTAATGTAAATTAAGCAGACAAATATATTGTGACATGGATGTGTAACTGTACATTATCTAGATGGAAAGATATAACTCGAGCTGGGCTAATGATGTCACACTGTGACATTACACTAGACGTGGTAAGTATATGCTCTCATCATAACGTGTTGATTATGCTGGGACACAGCAAACAAGCCACCTCCACGCTTTTATTCCACGTGGAATATTCCATTTTATTTGCCACGCCCCGCTTAAAATAAAGCTTGCTGCAGACATGTCTTAATTTTCTTTGAATATATGCTTAACGGTCTCTAAATTGAATATTACAGTGCATCGATTGATTGAATCCATATGCGAAACTGCAGTTCCTGATACAAAAACACATTTTCGCTTACAAAAGCTGAACTTTAATCGTGAATAAATGAGCGAATGCTTGATGTTACATGTTGAATGGGATATCGATAGGTTAAAATTACGACATAGCGATAGTTCAGAAAATAATGTTGTATTCTACAGTATTGAAAGAGGAATATATGGGAGACATGGCAAGTCATAATTTCAACTAGTCACAATTTCTGTCAGTCCAAGGAAAATATTCACACCAAACAATTGATTTCAGTATTGATATAATTGCAAGACGGGAAAATCATTCTATGTCCTAAGAAGGAACAAACGACGACATGCTAAGTATTGTAAGTTTATTCTATAAAGGTATAATTATACATCAAAGGAGTCCATAAAGGTTTTAAAATTCATGAGTCCGCCCTTGAGTAATACATCACCTGTAACGTACGCTTTAAGAAAGCTCCTGCGTTTTGTCAAAATGTCCTTCCAAACTCGTCCTGTCATCGTTGCTTTAATGTCAGCTAATTCTGAATCGCATCCTTCTTGGACCTCCAAAATACCAGTTTCCAAATGTAGACAAATTATATCTTCAGTGTCTGTGAATTCAAACACTACCGTGATATTCTTCTCATAAACATCGTGTGATTTTACTTTTTGTTTTAAAACTTCGAAAAGCTGAACCATATGTGGGATGTAGTCAATGACATCAGGCGTATTACTTAGTGCCTGCCAGTTGATGAAACCGTTATCATCCAGGATAGTTGACAAATAGTAATTACGACTGTTTATGCTGACTGAGTTCTCGGCCAAGCCTTTGAGTGCTGCAGTTCTTGCTATTAGCGCTCCAGTATTAGTTGGTCGCTCCCGAAATACGTACGATGATAACTCTAGGGCCCACTGGTAATCGCCCTCTTTTAAAGCCTTTTCGCTTTCATCTAAAATTGCGTTGATCCCCAGCCAGTTAACCATACTTTTGGATCTCATTGTTGGTGATAAGGGTGATAAGTCCACGGGGTCGCCACTAAACCAGCCCAGAGATTGGGTGAAAATAGATTTCACTGTCCACTCTATTGTTCCATAGCGCTCTTGGAGATAAGATAGTGAAGCTATTTCTTTAGGAAGCTTAACCATCTTAGCGGCTTCATCTGGGTGATATCCTTTATTAAACAGAGCCATCGATTGTTCGTACACTAGCACCATAGCTCTGCGATAGTTGCCCAATACTTCCTGAATATTATCTGCGCCAATGACTGGTTCAGAGTGGCTGGGTATCAAGTATTCAGGTCGAAGGTCCAGCATCTGTTTGATAGAGCCAGCCCAAGTGGAGATATCACGAGGCGACACGCCTCTAATACTGTAGACGTTGGGAAAGTTGTGGTAAAAGTTGTCTCCGCAGAGTAGGACACGTTTTTCTGGAAGCCAGATAACCAGATGGTCATCAGTCTCTCCAGGAAGATTTAGAAAGATGAGCCGTAAACCTGTAGTTCATTAAAAGACAGAGAATACGATAAAATCAGTTAGTAATTACATTATTCTATTTCGCCAATAAAGGGCTACTTCGCTTAAATCTACATATTTTGACTACCTATTTCTTCCCCTAAGTTCAGTGGTGATCGAATGATTTTGCTCCATAAGCTGATGATTTTATGAATGATTAAGTGTTACAGGCCTTTGAGATGGTTTACCACATAGGGTTTAAATGGACTTGACGAATCACATAGAAATTCGACCGCATTCGAAAATAGCGCGACAGTTTATGAGAAATCTGGTAACGCTGTGGTTGTATGTATGTACAGTGTTTTGAATGTCAACAAATATCGAAGAAGAGGAAGACCTGCTATCGTTTTTTCCTCTTTGTCGCCACGAATAGATTCCTCTTGTCGAAGCCCCATAAGGGCTTTACCATCCCAAACTATAGTCTTCCCCATACCGGCATTCTTGCGCAGGTCATCAGGAACACGACACCCAAACTGCTTCACTCCTCGCATTTGAAGTATTTCATAACGATTTGCATCTTTCATTCTCTCACTGGGTAACTTTTCATGCCCAATTATACGGATGGGCGCGGCTGCATCTTCAAGCCAAGCCTACCAACAAGGAAGCGTATACATGGTTAATATTAGTTGTACGTTTATTTCAATATTTTATTTCTCAAATTAGTCTATTTTTCAATCACCCTGTTTCTCAAAATAGCAGTACCTATAGGTCAAATCACTAGGAGTTGTAATTATGATTCTTGTTAGTGATTTCAATACATTGCAGGCTCTAACGCGTGAACCACAATGGTCACTAGTCAAGCCTGCTATCATCTGAACATTGCAGCAAGAGATAGAGGTCATGTGGTAACGGTCGCTTGTAGCAACACTTACTGGTGTACCGGCATTATGATCGGCATGGTAGTGAGTGTACACGATGGCCTTGACCTCCTTGTCAGTCACGGCTTTGACCGCAGTTTTGATATCTCTGGCAGCCTCTATACTCTCGGTGGTATCGACCACTACCAAGCCCCCATCTCCCTCAAGAATAATAGTGTTGCCCAAAGCGAAACCTAGAGCCACTTGAACGCCATCAGTCACCTGAACAGAAGAATACGTCATACTCTGGTCGATAAATGAAGGCACGGGTACAAGGAATGGGCTGAACTTATAGGCATACAGTGGATACATGAATAAGTGATATTGAGATCAGTAGAGATTTAATTGGTAATGTTCCGATTTCTGCATGCTTATTGGTTTGTTGGTCTGCTTACTAGCATCACTCACGAAAATAACGCATTGTAGCCCAATTCGTTTTGGAGCATGGTACCTGTAGAACGTTTCCATTTGAGCCAATATATATATATATATATATATATATATATATATATATATATATATATATATATATATATATATATATATATATATATATATATATATATACATATATATATATATATATATATATATGATATATATATATATATATATATATAAAACATATATATATATATATATATATATATATATATATATATATATATATATATATATATATATATATATATGTAAACATATGCATATGCAAGAGTTGCTAAAATCGCACATTTTGACATGTGGCGTATGTGCACAAAGGCTGTAGTCGTAGGGGAAAACAGACATTTGGCGATTACTCAATCAACAGTGTTTATGTGGGTAATTTCTCGTCGTAAATCAGCATTTATCAGAGGCCTATCAAGGCAGCAAAACACATTAGCTTATTGATAAACATGAATCCATTAGAGATCAATGATTACAGTGCTGTAATATACATTTATGTATCAGGTATTAATATAGTGACGTAAATCAAAAGAATCCGGACAAAGAAGAAACGGCATGACGCGTTACAGCAGATCCTAAATAAGCAGTTGTATTCTGTCAATGACTGGGTGTCAAATACTACTGCATGCAATGCCCGAGGCAAATTTAATGTCCGTGTGTTATGTTACACATTAACTTTGGGCTCTGTAGGAGCTAATAGTTGTCGTTGTGTGTGAATAAAGCATGCTATGTCCTTGTAGTTTGCTCGCACTACAATGAGCTGGCCTTGTTTCTGTGATGGGACTTACGAAAAGAGAATAAAAATGTCTGTGCTATGATGTGCTTGAGACTGAATGTATTTAGAACGGCTATACCAACAATGAAATAAGCATTGTACGTATTTAAGTCAAACACATGAATTTACTTTCCTCATCGTTATTTAACGTGTTACCGCTCATCGCCGAGACGCGTCAATGCAGCACATAACCTACCTTGACCAGATGGGGATTCTTGGTGTACTCTTCTTCAAAATACTCGCTACGCGTTTCCAATATATCCGGTGCTTTAACCAGACCCAAATTCTTCAATTCAGGGTCCATCGTACCCCCACTAAAGAGGTAATGCGTTACAGCAGCCCCCAGTATAGCCAGGCAAAGCACAATTATGCTATCCATGGTTGAGTATAAAACTATGCAACCCCCGAGGCAACTGATTTTATGACTTGTCCTGTTGCAGTTAGATATGAACTTGTCTGTGTGCTTATCCTTGGTGGTTTTATTATATGTTCTGAAAGCACATCTACATAACAGCGCATTCGAGCCCGACGTTCATTTTCGCCATGGGACTAGAGCCTGATAAGTAAGGTTGACATACTGGGTTAGTCCTTTGTTCATATTTCGTTGCTGTTGACCTTCATTGACTAATAGATTGTCATATCCTTGGGTCGACATAGATTACCGGGTGATCATATTAATAACCTTGATTTATGTAGATATGTCACTTGGTGTTCATGGAGGTTGGCATCTGAAGTGCACTCCTATATCATTAATCAAAAAGATAACTGTGCATGTTGAAAATGCAAGACCTATATTCATATCCAATGTATAGAATAGCGAGACGCTTAAGTAGCCAACCCATTTGCCATGTCATTCTTACGGCGCCAACCCATGTGCCATGTCATTCTTACGGCACAAACCCATGTGCCTTGTCATAATCTATATAACAAATAGTAGAATATTGTGCTTAAAAGAGTGGGTATGCTTGTGCAGTGTCCGTAGATGCCACTGCATGCTTAAAAAGGCATGTAATGAAATAATAATGATTACAATAAATTGTTTTCGCATTTACCATGAATACTATGTGAGTAACGAACGGACAATTACAATTAATGTATTATGTACTTGGAAGCATTCGATAAAAACAGTCATTATGTAGCGCATGCTGTATGTGGGCTTCAGAAGAAGTATTTGTGAAAAATGGATGACCACGGCGGGCAGCAGACAAATTAATGCAATTGGATTAGGAAAAATTAAATCATATGTTACTAAAGTGTGGAATGCTTGGTACAGTGTGAGATTCATTGTGGCCTAAATGATACGATTATACCGACATATATTATACTTGTTTGGTAGAGTAATGAATGCGTAAATAACATTCTGAATTCAATTATTCGTATCAAACTATTGCAAGCAATATTTAAAATGTTTGATTAACAACTTTTGGAGTATCAAAAGGATTACCATTACATGTATATGCAATACAATATCGTATAGGTATTGAAAACAATTATCAGGCACTCTGGATAATTGATAGATACAAGAATTCCCTGAAGCCATCCATGCCTATATTGATGGCAATGACCTATTTGTAATAGTTGTAAGTCAGGTAAACGTAAGGGTGAAGAATCTCTTAACCTCGGAGTGCGTTGTGCTATAGTTTGGTGATTCATTAGCCGTTTGATGAGATAAGCCGAGGTTGATGTTCAAGTGTTGGCTTGCTGTAGGTATTGGAAGATCGTATGAGACTGTACAAAGGTAAGTGTTGTGTGTGGTGTTGACGACTTCTTTTAGTAAAACTCGAACACAGAGATAATATTTTATTGGTTAAAATGTTAAGTAATTTTGAGATCCAAAAGTATGGGGAAGAGACGTCTTAGTGATGTTTTTATTTGAAGCGCCCGCCCTGGACTGCCTTGGTATGGCAGCTTTTGGAGGGAGCCCACATCGTCGTCGTTTGCTATTGGTTGTAGCAAACGAGCCAATTACAGGCCGGTGATTAAGATTTTAATTAGAGATGGTGGGGATACTCTCCCTTGAATGAAATATGTACATGATCTTTTATTTTAGAATGGGTTGCTCCCCGTGATACTGAATAAATCTATTGGAGTAAAATATGGATAAAATAGTTTACGACATCTCCCTCCCCATTAAGGTGGAAGAACATCCACAAAAATAATTATATAATTTACAATGCAGTGGGGAAGTAAAGCTTGTGTATACAAATGAGATGAGATGCAATTTTAATTTTTATGACTTATAGAAGATTTATAATTTAGACCAAAAAATGACTTGTGTCAGGATTGCAAATAATAAAATGGCCAAAAGATGTTAAAATTTCGTACACGATGACTAAATTGAAATAATGAGGAGAACGTGTTGAAGAATTTGGGTTTTGTTTGTAACATGCCAGGAGCGGGCTACCTAACCCTAACTCCTGTTTTGACAGAAGGGTGAGGTAGGTTTAACCAATGGCTTGAGGCCGGTTCTCGTGCTGGTTGGCACACTGGTAAATGAGGAAGTTGTCTCTTCCCACCTGACACTATAGAACTAATATAAATGACGTGGATGAATGATAACAAACATGCAAAGCGAAAATATGCAAAGTAGTCAAAATAACTACAATATAAGTGCTATATATTCTGAAAGTTGTTAAACTACTATGAAACAAATAAGGCTGTAGTTGTCCTGGAGTCTCTCTATGTAAATAGCACTGTCGAGTTGACCTTTTGCTTGTAAAACGACCTTGCTTGCGAAACCGTCGCTTCATGCTACACACAGACTTCTTTTAGAAGCTATATCTATCCACATTGGTATTAACCTGACTTGACACAGAATGCTACAGGTATTTACATATATACAACAAACAGCCTATAGTACAAAATAACAAGCTTATACACAAATCTATTTCGGTTGCACACAGCATTGTTGTGTTCTGAAAAAAGGAATAAAAAGTACATCATAAATGGTCAGATCGATGTGGTCAACGTCGACTGTTAAGGCGAAGAATGCAGTTAAGACTGTGGGCTGGACAAACATGGAACATGGTGATCAGTAGTGACCAGGAAGACACTGTGACATCTCGACTTCTGAACTGACTTGTAGCTGAGAAAATCAACCACAGGACCCGACATGACTAATACACTGTGCAGTTATCTGGTCGTTACAAGTGCTTGTGATTGAGACGTCCCTGAGGGTGCTTTATAATCGCCATGCCTAATGCAATACTGTATCGAGCCACTGCAACGTCCCACGCCGTGTGCAACGCACGCGAGCATAATGGGAGGTTGTCTCTCTGAAATGTTGCTGGATAACAAATAAAACTACAACAGTATGACTTAATCAATAGCTGCAGAGAAAAGGCGATTACATATTCAGTTAAATCGTTGTTGACGAGGAATTAAATAGCAATGTCTTAATAAAAATTCATGTCCAAGATAAGCCAGCTCAACATATTGCACTTAACGCAGTTATGGTAGAAAAAGGCCGTTGCTTAACGACTTTCAGTCGTTAAAAGCAATCATGCCTGGAACAAAGTTACCAGTGCTTAAGTCCTTTAGTTTAGCAGTATGTTCTCTGACTTCTGTCACAACATAGGTCCCTTTAAACATTTGAGAAAACTTCTGACTGCCGCTGCCTGAAGTAGACAGATCGGGGCAGTGCAAATACACTACCGTGCCAACAGTGATGCGGTCTGCTCTAGCAGTCTTGTCCCACGTTGATTTCATTTTAGCCTCATTCTCTTTGGCTGCTTGCAGCGCTAAGGCTCTTCCTCTTAATAGACGTTGAAAGATGTCTTCCAAGTGGTAACCTCTGCTCTGGATATTATCTGCTGCAGTACGAAGCTCTGAGTCAACTGGTAATCGAGCTGTTCTGCCAAACACAAGCTCAAAAGGGGACAAATTAATGGCCCTATTGATTGTAGTATTGACAGCAAATGTAACAGAACAAAGATAACTGTCCCATGAATTTGGTTTGTCGTGACACAAGGTGCGTAGTAGGTTGATTAAGGAACTATTAACTCTTTCGGTCCAGCCGGTTTGTAGGCATAAAATAACTTACTAGTAAAGTCCGTAACCTTGTCAGTGAGTATTTCTAAGGGCATGCCATGGGTACATATTATCTTTTCATAAAAATGCTTTGCTAGAGTACCAGCTTCCACATTTTTGGTGGCCCAAGACACAACATACCTCGAATAATGGTCGATTACAGCTGTGATGTATAGGTTGCCTGTGGTAGTTCGTGGCAATGGGTCTATGTTATCCATTGATATTCTCTGCCAAGGTGCCGTGACAGGCTCAAAAAGTGTCATTGTTGGTCGCTCACGCCGGTGGGATCGTTTGGTTGCAATGCATTGAGGGCAGCAGTCTATATATTCACGCACATCTTTGTACATACCTGGCCATGAGAATCGTTCCTTTAGTGCGCTAAGCATTTTATTTACGCTAGCATGACATGCGAGTGCAGAGTCGTGGCATTGTGACAGCACTGTGTGACGGAGACTCTCGAGCACGACCAGCGTCAGTGAAAACTCCCCTGGTTTGGAAACCACAGGTCTAAACATGTGAAACAAAATGCCATTCTCAACCACGTAATCATTTTCACGCAAAAGAACTTGTCTTGCGGCTTTTGCTGTGCTTGGTAGCTTTTTATGAACTAACCAGTCGATTAATGCTTTACTAAACTCATACTGTTCTTGAGCTGCTCTTATTGCTGGGGACTTCAAATCAATAACGCCATGTTCCAACACACGTTTGATGGAGTCACTGAGGGTGCAGGGCGTTTGCTGCGCGTTATGACTGATTGACCTACCTTTCGTACGTTGATCGGGGCCTTCAGCGGTCACTGAACCCTGTGTCCACGATTTTGACCTCGTTACAGGACAAGCAATGGCTTGAGTTTGTGCGAAGATGTGAGCAAGGTCAGGATAGGTGATAATGTCATCGTCATTTGGGCAGTGAGATGAGTCATACTCACGTCTGCTGAGAGCGTCAGCTACACTATTGAGCTTACCTTTTCTGTATTGGATGTCAGAATCAAACGACTGAAGCTGGAGAGCCCATCTGATTATTTTTGGAACTGTCTGCTTGGTCGTGAGAATTGAGGTAAGGGCTTTGTGGTCAGTAACGGGCGTAAATTTGGATCCTTCCAAATATGGTTTCCAATACGTTACACCATGTATAGCCGCTAATAGCTCTAAATGAGTGATAGAATAGTTGCACTCATGCACGTTGAGTGACCTAGTTGCGTATCCAATCGGCCTCTCATTACCGTTGTCATCGACCTGAGCTAAGCAGTGACCTATAGCAGTGGTGCATGCGTCAGTATACAAGATGAAAGGTGACGAGAAATCTGGGTATGCCAGCAGCGGCTGTGAGGTCAAACTAGATTTCAGGGCATCAAAACTCACCTGACATTCTTGTGTCCACGTAAATGGTGTATTTTTCTTGGTCAGCTGGTTTAGAGGTCGGGTTATGTTAGCAGCATCCGGAACGAATTTCCGAAAAAAATTAACCAAACCCAAAAATGACCTCACCCCTTTGACGTTCTTAGGCACTGGATATGTCATTACAGCTTGCAAATGCTCTTCACTAGGCTTTATACCTGAACGTGTTAACTTCATTCCTAGAGAGTGTACTTCCTCTCTAAACAGTGCACATTTCTTAGGATGAAGCTTGAGGTTTGCTGCGGTCAAAGCCTTAAAGACAAGGTCCAAATGCTTAACGTGTTCTTCGAAACTACTTGAATAAACAATGATGTCATCAATGTAGACAAGAACAAACGTGCTAAGATAATCATCATTAACTCTTGGAACAGAGATGGCGACTGCTGAAGGCCCATGCTAAGTCTTGTAAGCTTGTATGACTTGTAATCTGGGGTAGTAAATGTCGTTAAGTGCTGACAGTCTTTCGAGAGGCCTACCTTAAAGAAACCTGAAGCTAAATCTAAACATGAGAAGTATTTAGGTCTAGCACTGCCCACTTCGTCAATGGTGACGTCCATGCGGGGTATGGGGAGACTAGATGGCACCGTCTGACTGTTAAGGTAGCGGTAGTCTATTACCATACGATATTGTTTCTTAACAGTTATGTCTTTCGTCATGTGTTTACGGGACTTTTTGTTGCCCTTGGTAACCAATAAAACAGGTGACTGCCACTCGCTATGAGATCGTTGAATAATGCCTTGTCTCAGTAGCTCCTTAATCTGCTTGTCGATTTCTGTTTCATTTTGGGATTTGTTCTGTAAGGCTGACATTTCTTAGGCTTGGCACTTGGTTTTAGCTTTATCGTGTATTCTGCGAGATTCGTCTTGCCCAAATTGCCAGTTTTGTCAAGAAAAGCACTTGCGTTGTTTTGTAGCATACCATTTACAGCTGTCCGTTGTTCTTGTGAAAGCTGAGAATTGTCCAGTCGGAAAGTTAAGTCGTCTGTGTCATACAATGCATTTTCATTGATGCGTGGATATAATTGCACTGCGTCAGTCATCTTCACCCCTACATGCGGGTGTCTCGACAGCATGGTAACCTTTTGATCAGCCGCGTCATGGTAAAGTGCTAATTGGTTAATTGGACGCTTTAAACCAACACTTTGTTGTGTAACTTCATCAGACAGTCTAGTCAGCTTGTCTATGATGTCGCATGAATCTTGTACTTTCATTGTCTTGGGAAGGATTAATTTTGAATTGCAATGACCGTCAGAGACAGCTGGGTCAAACTGAACTAATTTAAACCCGCGTTTAACAATAAGCGGTCGTTGAGATACGTTTTTAATTGTCAGGTCCACGTAATTATTGTCCACACATGCATGTTGTTTTGTGATTTCAATGTCTTTATCTTTGATAGCAGAATGTTTGCAGACAACGCCTCTAGCCCCGGCGGGAATATGCTCTTTGGAGCCCTAATTTCCCCGCGACAGTGAACCGTGTTAAGGGCGGGAATGTGTATATCATTTGACGCAACTATGTTAGCTTTTTGTCTAAGGGAGAAGGTTGTGGTAGCGAAGTTGATTTTCGCCTCGTACTTGCGCATGAAATCGACGCCAAGAATCAAAGCTGGTTGTAAATGTTCTATAACATGAAACTGAATTGGGAACTGACTTTGACCAATTTTTACATTCAGATTCACTTTGCCAAGAACTTTAGTGCTACTTCCATTGGCGACGGTTATTGTCTTTGTGGTACAGGCATAAACTACGGGTGGTCTATTTTGACAAACTCTTGTAAAAAGGTCATAGTGAATACATGAAATATTTGCAACTGTGTCTATTAAAGCAGTGCACTTCAACTTACTAATCTTAATACGCACCGTTTGATCGCGGGAAAAAGTAGTGCTAACAGACAGAACTCGTTCATTCTTTCTAGCCTTTTGCCCGCAGCTCACCCGGTGCCTCAGCAGTTTAAATAACCGCTGCGTGCATGGTGCTTGTGGAAACTTTGACTGTTATTACTGTCAAAGGGATTGTAATGAGCGCGGCTGTCAGTTTCCAAATGAACATGCTTGCTGTAATGTGGAGTTGGGGAATTGTCTCGCGTGCCACTTCGTGACCGTGTGCGGCCATGTGAGGAGGCACTGAGGGATTTACGTCCATAATGTAGCCTCATTATGACGACCAGAACGGTCAGGAGATTTGCCTCTGCTGACATTGCAACATGCATCAGGGCAACTACACTCTCTATAGTTGTCCGACTTGTATTTGAAGTTACAAGAATTTGAACGTTTGCCCTGATTGTTCATCACGGAGAAAAAACATTGTCGTGTGAAATATCATTCTCAGCCGCCCAACGTTTTTCATAAGTTAATGCTCACTCCTCTGCAGCAGCCAGTGACGCGATGTTTGCGCCAATAATTTGTGCCTTTGGTTTTGGCCGCAAATTAGCCTCGAATAGCTGAAGACGCACCTTCTCATCATGGAGTGAATAACGCTAAAAGTAATCAAGGGCTCGCGTGCAAAACTTGGCAACGCATTCGCCGTCCTGCAGGGGTGTCAGTGGTTCAATAGCACATTTACTTTTACCGAAACGTTGAGTCATACGAGTGCACAATGTTGGCCAGGCGACGTCGTATGTTGCTTTAGTGATTTCACGATACTCAGCAGATGCGCGATCAGACAAGAATATCGGCATAGCTGTGACACGTGTGGATTCAGACCAACCCGCCAAATAGCTATATCTCTCGAATGCGGCCAGCCATGTCTCCCAGTTACCGGTAATACCATCAAAAGTCTGGGGCTGACCCATTGTGGGGAAATTACAAACGCTCTTGGCAGGGCGCGGAGATTGGGAACCTGAACTTATACAACTAATCAAGTCCTTAACAGCTTTAAGCGCATCACTTATATCGAGGGCGATACGTTGAAGAAAATCCATTGTCAAAATGTTACTAATTAACTCACTATTGGGGTTGAGTGAAACAGACTTCTCAGTTTGAGTCTCATTTGATGTTTTAGTAACAGGCATTATAATACAGATATTTACAGATAGAAATTTAGCACACTAAATAAAATGAGAAAAACTGAATGACTGACCTTGTAGCATGGCGCCGGGATCTTAGGCGATTATCCATCAGTTGTCGTGTTTATGTGACGACTTCTTTTAGTAAAACTCGAACACAGAGATGAGGCCGAAATATAATATTTTATTGGTTAAAATATTAAGTAATTTTGAGATCCAAAAGTATGGGGAAGAGATGTCTTAGTGATGTTTTTATTTGAAGCGCCCGCCCTGGACTGCCTTGGTATGGCAGCTTTTGGAGGGAGCCCACATCGTCGTCGTTTGCTATTGGTTGTAGCAAACGAGCCAATTACAGGCCGGTGATTAAGATTTTAATTAGAGATGGTGGGGATACTCTCCCTTGAATGAAATATGTACCCCGTGATACTGAATAAATCTATTGGAGTAAAATATGGATAAAATAGTTTACGACAGTAAGATAATCATTTAATCTTTTGCCCCACTATTTTTCCCCCGTCAGAACTACAATGACGTCATGACCATAAACAGAGTAATCAGCACCATATACATTACCATTAACCATAAGCATTACATTAATCCTGACCACTTAAATAATAATTGCAGTCATGACCGATATCATATATCTTGCTTTGACCGCCGTAGATTGTTTCTGGTCGATGATCAGCTAATGAAAGAGGCTACGGCTGTGTAGTTATATCCACAAGTTTGATAACTTGCTAATATAGGTGAGAACTGAAGTTTTATACATCAGTGTTGTCCCTGGTGTTCATGGCGATCGTCAGAATCAGGGCCAGTTGATTTGTACAAACAGTCTACTTCGTCACCTCGTGGTGTTTACCTATAAGAGCATGGAGATTGTTCCAGTGACCCGTTACAATGACATTATTTGATGCTATGGTTGCAGGGTTTTTTCAGGAACTACTTCAAAGATGCTTTGCTTGATTCCATGTATTTTCACAATTTCGGTTACTGAGATTATGTAGTCTTGTGCTCTGATTTCTTTTCCCCTTACATAAATATTTACCTGCACCACTAGTTGCATATTGTGTGTGGTGGAATGTATGATAAAGTCCAGAGTGTTTTAATTCATTTCTTGATGTTTAAAAAATCTAAAACATGAACTCATTGAGAAGACACAGTCCCATTATCAACTTGTTAAATGAAGAGGACAAACATGAATAGGTTACAAAACAATTTTATCTTCACAACATTAAACGTATTCAAGTGAAGGATTATTATAAATTACATATCAGTTCATGGTATAAAATGACAACTATATAAGACCTTTCAATGAGATTCAAATAATGTCACACCCTTAATGGGATATTCATAGATACATTTGATATCCACTTAGCCACATTCACAATCAAATCGCTAGGGGGACGATGCACTGCCGAAAGTTGCATAGCATATAACAGACAAAAACTATGTCAAGGAAATTTAGACCTCACGGTGGTTCATTGGTTCCCATATGATTTTTAAGGTTTTTCCTAAACCTATTATGTGCTCCCTCTTGCTGAAGATCATCCCGTCGGATCGTATCACTTTCCCGATCAGTCGAATCTTCTTACTGAAAAAGGTTGGTATGTTGACAGCCGGCTGGTTTCACAGCGTTTCGAAACTGCTTGTCCGCCACGCGCAGCGCATTGACAGTTTAACCTAAACAATTCGTTAATACCAATTTCTCATGACCGCGTGACGTAGTGCCCACTGCGAGAATTCTTCGTGGCAGTGGAACTTTTGTGTTTATGCGTTAGATCGTACTCGTTAACCATGAAGTAAGCTCATTGAGGCGATTACTTCCGGTGTGGCTTGGTCTCTCATTGCTGGAAGCTGTCGGTACTGTGCACTCTCTTAATGACATAGAAACTCGATTTATGGTCACAAGGGTTATAAGATGAACTTAAGTTCAAAATTCAACAGGTTCTCCTATACAAAAATGACTATTGTTTCGCCACTTTTCGTTGTGATTTCTTATAAAATCCCAAATATATTTTTAAAAGTCATGCAAATTGGGTCAGTTGTTGTTATGGACTACGCGAATCGAATCTTAAAATTTCATGTGCGGTACGGAATGCATTAATATTCCCGTGGGAGTGGAATCGGTAGTGATTGTTGTCATTACCATTCAGCCAGAGCCTCGCTATGATTTTGTCAGTTCTCGTGGAAGGTTTTGTCATCATAGCGGTTGTCAATTTTGTTTTGAATCTGATAATCGTTTCGTAATTTTGTTTTAAACGAAGGTAGCTCGTCGCCAAGTTCATCATTTGGTAAATTGAATTTTTGATTGCACCTTGTTGATCCATCGGTTATAAAAGTCATACGTACTGTGCAGCCCTATACAAACTGGTCTTATGTACAGCATTGGAATGACCTTTCCACATTTCACTGGCGTAAGCACCAATCCTGTACAGTTGCTGTCAGGTGTGACAGACATGTCATCGGAGCGATACGTTAACCATGGTATGTACGGGCACTCTAGATAAGACTGGCGATCAGTGAAGTTATCAACAAGAGTTCAGTTTACCAAATGATAAAACTTGGCGAAATGTGTCAAATGCTGTACGCATTTCAGTTACGTAATGCCGATAATTATCATAAAAAAATAACCCTATTTGTGACGCTTGAACTGTACAATCCTTGTAGGTCACAGTGATCATCAGAATAATAGTTAAATTGTACTGCGGCTTTCCATACCTGACCTGTGAAAGTCAAAAACTTATTATGACGACAGTACAGTCCGTGAGAACTGACAAAATCATAGTGCCATCATTTGTCCTCAATCTGGCCTATGAGCTGTATCAATTCTCGGCTCATCGTATATCTCTGCTTCGGCATCCGTCCGTTAGTAGACGTTTGGTGACACGTTTTCTTATTGAGCAAGCTATCATCCGTACATTACACCTGGACGACTCTTATGCTGATTGCAAACTAAAGGTCAGCTCTGTATGACCCTTTACCCCCGTGTTATAAGAGAACCACTTTTAGTCTGTGCGAACCTCAGGGAGTGTAACTTATGATGAGAGCATACGCTTTGCGGATTATGTGTGGAAGCTACATTTATTGGTAAGTGTATTGATGTATTCATGAGATTCCTACAGGCCGTCTCTGTTTTCTCAATTTGCTGAATTGGTGACGCCTGCCATGTGGTCAAGATGCGATGGCGGCGAAACTTCAACCAAATGTAGGCGTAATTGTTTTATTGCCAATGATAAATATATCATACAAATGTTGTTCGTTTATAGTAGATCATGGTTCAAACTGATGAAGGCAAACTGCAGTTATTCCATGTATGACCCACGAGTTCTGCCGCTAGTTGTTCACCCCAGGCATAGTGAAGATCATATTTAAATTTCCCCTGTCAATGTGAGGGTCATATTACTATTAGCATGAAGGCCATGTTGCCACCCTGCTCTCAATGTGGATATAATATTGACAACTCCTTCCCCCCACCTGTAGCTCTAAGTTTTAATGTTGACATTCTGCTGTCAATATAAAGGGCATGTTGCCATCCTGTTGACAATGTAATTGTCATGTTGACACCCGCCAGTAGGTGTGAAGGTCATGTTGACTGCTTTCAATGTCAAGATCATCTTAACTTTTCACTGTCAGGGTTAAAGTCATGTTGGTATCTTATAGTTTATTTGTTGGAGATTAGTAAGAAACCACTGTCATTGTGGGGGTCGCTACGGTCAGTGTGATTATTATATTGGTACTCATCTGTCGATGTTAAGTTGATATTAATTCAACCATGTCAGTAGTGATGTAATTGTTACAACCTGCTGTAATTATGGATGTCATTTTTAGGTGCTGTTATCAGAATGATTGTTGTGTTGACTTCCCTCTTTGTCTGAAGGTGCTGGCTGGTGCTGGTTGTGCACAGTATACTGTTAGTGAGAACAACCAGTTGCTCAAACAGCATCCTGGTCCACGTCAACCTTACCTAGCTGTCAATATAACTCATTGTAAATTATTTTATAATGACGTGTGTTGGATAGGATGAGAGTAAATGTTACCATTATCCTTCTGTAGCAGGTACAGGTATATGATGGAGCCACATTTGGGTGTAGACAGTTTTTCATCGTTTAAGTGATATTTCAGGGCATGTTCCTGATACTGGAAATTTGTCTCCCAAACCGTATGAAGAGAAGGCTCCTCTGCTGAAATCTCTTGCCCACGTGGGAATGTCTAGTTGGATATAATGGGCTGTATATGTTTTCAATTGTCAACTGTTAAATACATACATATCTGCTATTTCATGTAATTCTGTTTGTATACAGTTGCAGAATTGGATTGTAATACTCCTTGGTATTTTTGAGCAGGACATAATCGTGATCAGTGCCGAGGGAACAAATCCAATGTGGCTGACAAGTTACCTGTAGATCAGTATTGTTTATGTATAATCACTCCAACATTGCCCTTGGTTAAGCTTTATGTGAATTCATTATTTAATGACGAGCCATATAACCTTGATTGTTCTTTCTGTTTGAGAAAAAGTAATCCGTACAATCTCCATAAATAATTTGTATAACTGATTGGACATATATCAATAGCAAAACCCTAAAGAAACCATCATAAAATTTATTTTCGGCAGCAGAATCTATGATTTGTGATTAAATGCACTCTTGATGGATTCGAGTGGACTTTTATGGAGCATGTAGCAATTGCAGGATCGGTTCAAGGTTTTATGTTGCTACACTCTGTGCTTGTGTCTTGTCAGATGATTTTGATTACTCATTCTTACACTTAATCATGTATTTGCTTTTACAATGTGGAGTGGTTAATGCTGCTTGGATTCTCAGATTTGTGTCAACAGGTCCATATAACTGCAAGTAAAAAGTTTAAGCATATTCAAAATATCTGTTCTCTGTAACAGTCACTGCCCGTTGTTACAACTGCCAATCAATATTGTCCATGACCGGTACTTTTGTACGGTAATTGCTGCGTGGTACAGACTGTGTTTCCCTGTAGTCTGATGATCCTTTTCTAATTCTATGACTATGGTCACTGTAGTTGTTCACCGCAAAAAAAGTCATTCAATTTGTCAACTTCAGATAACTGATTATTTTATCATATGTATATGTATATGCAATAATATAACGTTTCTTTGTTTTGGGCGATAAATTAATTCCTTTTGCAGTTGTAGAGTTATTTACAAAGCTATGCAACTCACAAGGAAGCCACTGGAAGTGTGTTCTTGTTGGTAACTACATCGCCTACTTGTCTCCTTTTTGGCCTGCCTCCCTGCCTCACCCATCTGTCTCTGTTTTGGCTCTTGCCTCCTTGAGTCATTGCCTGGCCCGCTCCAGTGACTAGACTATTAGCTTGATCTCTACCAATATCCACATATGTGCCAGGCATTAGGCAATACATTGTACAGCACAGCTTTTCGTTATGACACTCGTACCAGGACTTTGTAGAATACTACTGCAGATCGCCGCGTAATGATAATACCACATCCAAGCAGGGCTACCTGACTTGGCGGGGATTCAGGACATATATAATGACCTTATTACTATAGACTATCGGCTTCATAGCGGTTTATTGTTGAAGACGGCAGGGAACACAAGAGTACACTGCGATAACAACTTTATTGTACAACAGGATTTACTCTTCTTAGTTGCTCGACGAAAACTCCCGGCAAACGAACATGTTCCCTTCTCTTAGACTGCTAGCACTGTGACCTAGATATCACGTGACCTTATAGGATCACTATGTGACTCTAATCACGATACCAGGATACACTTGTCTAAATGCCGAACACAAACTTCAACATATGCAAACAAAACATATAAAGCTACACTTGCATATATGTTACATCGCGCTAGAAAAACACATTAAGACATACATCAAAACAACTCTCTCAACGCTATAGAGTTCACTGTTCAATGCGAGGTCCTTCCATCGCGAAACTCACCCCACACAAACGAAGTCCACACCTGAGGAGAAAGTGTCCGTAGGAGAAAGTATTGCACTCATGAACAGGGAAAACCCAAGCGAGAGAGAAAACGGAAGAGAGGCTGGGGGCAACAGTACACGGCCCTGTTTCAGCCTGGGTAGGGTCGGCATCACTTCATTACGTGACTAGAAATTTCAAAGGCCAATCTAACACCACACGACTCTCACTAGTCTCCTGTCTGGCTGTACCACCATTGGCATCACGACTATAACACGAAGTCTCATTACCCGGGAATCTTCAGTTGACAATACGTTCTTGCCCCCACCAGACCAATCCGCCGTCTCTCAACCGGACGAAACTCTCCTCTCCACCTGTGCGGTAGCTATGACTGGGCCGCACAATACCCTCTTCCTATTACTCTTGTATTTAATGATCCGCATCATACTGTTTGTTGCATGCCATTTTACGCGGCGTTTGTTTGATAGGCATTTAGTTTTTTAGATGAATCTCATGATCCACAAGGTTAGTCCTGCCCACATCATGTGGCCCCGTGGAGTATACGTCGGCGAATTATGACTTGTTGCAGAAATGTCATTATAAAAAATACGAGTTATCGACAACGGGATGAAACCTATTTTTAAGTTATACCATCTGTGTTATTGAATGAGGTATAAATCATTGACGCATAATTACTTGTTCGACCCCAAAATTGAAATTGTGCAACATGATAGGAACCAGAATAAATTCAATGACAGCGCGTGCTTCCGGCTGTTGCATTTAGATTCCTTAGATGGCGCTTGGATAAAACATCCTCGGCCGTTCCTTGGGTTCTCAACATCTCCTATTGACAGAAAAAGAACCATAACCCAACTAACATCGATTCAAACATTCCCTGTCGAGCAAAGTAAAGCAGATGCACTTTTGGCGTCGCTGTTTTGGATGAGTTTTAATGAAATGAACCTTACTTTACTGTTGCTATGTGATGCTGTGAAAGTGTCGATCGACAGGTATTTATTAAAGATTTGTACAAAGAAATGCATGTGTCACAGCTGATCCAGAGCAGGGCTACTCTTGCGTATATTCTATCATATCTGTGAAACTATAAGTATGGTAACAATGTTATGACTATTTACGCATTTCAATGACATAAAACTTCATTTAAACACCTACTTAATCATGACATCAATCTGTGGCCGACCTAAATTCGGTGGTTAAAAGGAACTCGGTTTTTTTTCAAATCGCTATGATTATCCATTTTTGTTCACAAATACCAATACGTATTGGCGAATTTTCACGAAGATCCGGTCAATATCGTATCCTTACGTAATATGTGAATCAATCATGAAGATCATGTTGCAAGTCACCCTATATTCCGATCGTGCGATGTCATAAATTGACGACAATAAATAAAGTACAAAATGTCCAGTCACTAATCTCATATGTAGGTTATATCATTGCGACAATAGTTAATAACACGAAGTTAAATATTGTATAGCAAGTTTAATTTTACGAATTGACAAGTAGTGTAAAACTGTTCAGATTCAAAATAAACATTATTATTTAGAAAAAAAATTCATAAAACAATAATCACTGTCAACATATAAAACACAATTAAATTGAAATCAAATCAAAGTCTTCAAGGAAAATAGCTAACTAGATTAAATGTGTAATCCATATTTAGAATAATCATTAGCATAACCATTAACAGCTTTCACCCTTTCTGTATCTCAACCTTCCAGCTCCCATCCACTGTTCAGAGTTTCAGTTTTCATATTTTTATCTTCACTGGCCTTTAAAAAAATGGGTAGTTTAAGTGTATCACAAACTGCAAGCTTTTCTTCCCAATACACAGGACCAATACGGATTTGAACAGATTACACATCATAGATTACCAACAACTACAACACATTGCACAATATTATACCCGCCTACAACAAAACGGTATTTCATATAGACCCAGGCATATGATTAATAGGAATATTATTTTATTAAAAATACCCATTCCAGAAGCAAAAGGGCATAATAAAGACAGATGTTAGATATATCTTACATCAAAGGTAAGATATAAATATCACTGATATATATTGCATGCCAAAACTGCATACATACCATATATACATGATTTGTTTATGAGAAATGATAGGTCATGGAGATATCTTGTTGACATATCCAATTTGTGAATTCCGTTTCAACTTATATCAACCAAATCCATAAATCACCTCCTTTTCTTTTCACGCAATGAAGGTTAGCAGATCGGATAGGAATATCAGGACCCTTATCTGGGAATTCAGCAGGATAAAAATCCCCAGTCACCACATTTATCCCTGCAAATTAAATCCTATGAGTTAACATTAAATATTTTCATAGGTTCTGGACAAAAAAACTAAAACATCTTTCAGAAAGCTATAAGGTCAATTTGAACCAAGAATCATTCCTATGCCGTATATGAGAGGGCAATGAACATATTCTCTGATGACATCATTCAGCTCTGAAGTCAAAGGACATCTGTATTGATTTGAAAATTGCAATGCAATTGTACGGACAATGGCTAATAATGTGAGCGCCTGGAATATATAAAGCAGCTCATTCACGACCAGTTCACACAGAAACCATATTACTCAACCACACCCCTTCATGACACCTGTTATCAGAATTAGATATCTGATTAAAACAAGATATACCTGCCTGTTTAATCACTTCATAAGCCATATGTATGGATACCACTTGTAATACCATGCCAAAATCTCGATTCCGACCTTCTGGTGCCTAACTCTCACAGTATCATCCATGCCATCCCATTTGTAAACAACTACTCATTCTCCATTCAATTAAACAATCATAAACGACAACGGTGACATGCTCCTCTCATTTAATCAGAGTATGAGAGTCATAACTGTTACGCAGGCTGTCATGAGATTATTCTGTACGCTTGGTAAAAGCTTGTGCGACACACCACATATTGCGAGTTCGTGATTTATTCCGCAATTTACCCTACCCTGTCGGGGATAGCTACCATAGAAAGAAGACCTATCCTGATGAACCAGTTGTTAATATCACTGATGTATCAGAAATTAACATTTACCAGCTCCTACTTTAATGGATATACTTGTTTGTGGGGGTTCTTCCACGAATCCACCAAAAAGACGAAGTGCTATCTTTCCACTTTCACATTCGCCATCGAGTAGAACTATTTTCTCTACAATTCTGTTCACACCATCTTCATGTTGGTATTGATGATAACACTGAATCTCAAGATATGAGCAGTCACAGAGTATGATCACGTTCACGTGTTTCTCAATGGATAGAGATTTTGCATCTTTGCCACTAATACTTCTCAATAACATTCAATGCAAGCTGAAGAAACAATAAAAAACCACGCAGGCATTATGAGCTATCCTACCATTGCACGTTAGGATGAATTTGGCCTTATCGCAACTGGAAGGCAACAAGTGCGTCGTCTTATCATATACCAAGCTACAGCCCTTATCTCCGCCTGCTTACCTAGTTCACTTCCTAGACCTCTTTGTCCAGATAAAAGATGAATCCCGGATAAATATTATTCATATTTAACCCAGTTGGAACGAAATTGAAATTGTTCAAGTTCCACTGCATTGGTACCGCTAAACTAATTATTCAGTCAACGTACGCAATGCTTGTCAGCTAAAGACGCAATTAGTAACCGAGTGAGATTATTAATGCTGACATTTTCATGTGGAAGATTTATGGGTTTCAGAGGAAATGCCCCTAAGTCAGCGACATGTCTTTTGCGAGTTATGGAATCGAATCTCAGGTATTTATTGCTTCGGGGAAAGCAAGGAATCAGACCTTCCGTCCAGGAAATGCACATCTTTTTCTATGTGAACCCTAGGTAGAGTAAGTTTTGATGCCTCGGTTTCTTGTAAAGCACAGTAGCTGTCAGAAATTGCACATCCTTCTCAACATGGCTCCTTGCGAAATGAAGATAGTCTGGCATACCTCTGACTCATGAGTTATGAGAGAAAAAACATTTAAATCTCTCAAGCTTCAGGATAATGATTTAATATTAAAACTGATAAGAAGTCACTCGCACCATGTTAACTCCATGGAGAATAATTTGTAATGGAACGCTTATTATAAACCTTCAATCCACCGGTTTCGTCAGTCCGTCTCTCTGTTTATAAACCTTTTGTGGCGCGTTTTTATTTTGAGCAAGCTAGCCGACCCAAATCAAACATGAACTTCTAACGATATTGGTTCTTTACATACTAAAATCAGCTCTCTAATACCTTTTATCCCTGAGTTAATATTGGATATCTCATGCACAATCCATGCAACCAGTAAAACATCAGAATTTCATCCTGTTACAACTTGATTTTTGTAAATCCGTTCATCATTATCCTGCAGCAGACCTTCAAGACATTTTGGCATCTTATTAATTTGAATGCTGTGTATATCAGCACACAGGCTCCACCCATTATTCATGATCACGTTTTGTCTGGCATCCGGCGCCAGGTACCAATCTGATTATCATCCCTGGATACGCCCCCCGTCCCTGTCTCTATCCTCGATACAATGGGAAGGTATCAATGGCACTTGGTACAGAAAAGACAATATTCGGAGCCTTATCTGTACTATTGACTGTACTCAGCAAGTCTTTTAGAATCTCCTTTGGTCTTTGTTTTTATCTGTTAGTTTGAAGGCCATTTTGTCACCCTACTATTAATGTGGATATCATATAGACAACCCCATCCCCCCACCCCCTACAAACAGGGTGTATTGATGAAGATCATGCTAAAATCCTGCTGGTATAATTTAGGGCATGTTGCCATTCTGTTGACAATGTAAATGTCATGTTGACACCCGTCCGTAGGTGTGAAGGTCAAGTTAAACATCCTGCTTCCAATGTGAAGGTCATGCTAACTTTTCACTCTCAGCGTTAAGGTCATATTAATATCCTAATGTAAATTTGTTAGTGATTATTTAGTAACCACTGTCACTGTGGGTGACACATTGACACCTTAAGCTAAGTGTGATGGTCATTTTGATATTCATCTGTCAATGTTCAGTTAATATTGATTCAATGCGGTCAGTAGTGATGTAATTGTTGCAACCTCTGTCAGTACGGATTTCATTTTGCCATGCTGTTATCAGAGTAGGGGTTGTTGACTTCAACCTTTGTCTGTGATTGAGCAAATGTTGGCTGGTGCTGGTGGTGTACAGTATATTTTTATTGAGATCAACCATTTGCTTCAGCAGCAGCCAGCCCTAACCAAGTGTCAATATGATCCATGGCTAATCATTTAATGCAATTATCCTTCTGTGGCATGTACTTTTATATTATGGAGCCGCATTTGGTTATAGATAGTTTTTCATCGTTAAAGTGATATTTCGGGGCAAGTTCCTGAATGATCCCCTGCAGTGATATTTTGTCCACGTTGGAATGTCTAGTTATGGGATGTGGATGCTTTCAATTGAGTCCTTGCCTGGCCCAATCCAGTGACTCAGCTACTAGCTGGATGTATAGCAATATCCACTTATGTACCAGGCGTCAGGCGATACACTGCCGGGCACCGCTTTGGAACTATTGAAGTGTCTGACTGTCATTCCACGGTAGAGCATTTTTTGACAACTTTTTGGCCACCCTAGCACGCACATTGGTCGACACCTCTCAGAACACCACTTGGTCCGCCTGTTTGGACCTTGGTTTCGGCCTCTTGGAACACCCATTGCTAGTGACATTAGATCTTCTTCTGAGAAACTGTAGAAGATGCCAACCCAGGCGTTTGTGGATGTGCACTGCGTAGTAGACACAAACCTGAATCTAGGGTCTCTGGTGCTGCAGAGTGACAAACAAAAACAGGGCTTCTATGAATGTTTATACCCCGTTTTTAATGCCTGCAGTGATACTAATAAGCTAAGCTCTTAAGCGAAATTATTACAAGATTGTCAAATTGCTCCATCTTCGGCTATAGCAAATTTCTTACTTTTGTTCTCGTTCTAGCATTGGGCCATTGAAAATTGACGCTAGAGGTTGTAGAGAGTGGGTGGAGGGGTTGGGTAATGTGGGCGTTTGCTACGTTGACTTATAGGGGTGCCTGGGTAAATGTTATGGAGCATAACGGGAAAGAGTGGGCAGAAGGGTTGTAAAAAATCCGTCCAAAAAGCCCTATGAAATTTTAGAACTTCTCATACTTTGTAGTAGGATATTTTTTAATAGTTTGATGCAACTTTTGTGGGCGTATGTGGAGGAATGTCTTGACTAGGGTCTCTGGTGCTGCAGAGTGACAAACAAAAACAGGGCTTTCTATGGATGTTTATACCCCGTTTTTAATGCCTGCAGTGATACTAATAAAAAAGTGAGATACTGTGCCTTTGTCTACCGACAATGCAGTAATAAATAACTAAGGCGGGGCACCAAAAACAATCCATCAAATTATGATAATCATAGCTGCAGGCACCCTTGTTATAACGACATTGATTATCGTATCTAAGACCGAAGTTTTAACCAATCTGGCAGAGTTGATATGGTTTGTTGAGAGATGTCTTCACTGGGTTCTCTGGTGTTGATGATTGACAAAAGAAATAAGGCAGCCAATTCCCAATTTCTACGGATGTACTCACAGTTATATTGTTAGTTTCGCACTCCTCGTTTCATGCCTGATATGATGCTAAGGAATGTGTGAGATAACACTTTCTCTTGCTTATCTGACGCCACAGGTGATCACGCACATAGTTCTCTCCATCATCGCAGCAGCGCTAACTACTAATCCATTCGCATTGGCGTTGACTGGAGCAGTGAGCTCCGACCGCAACTATTAATGTGTTTGTGTAAATAAGCACACTTTTGCTGAGGTGATAAATATGTAAATGTTCAGATGTGCTTCACAGTTGTCATCATTGCTACATATTCTGATGATAACCTAAGCTATGGCTTACACTAAGCATAAAGAGCTGCCATCATGAGAATTGGACATTTCTGTGTCATACATTAGTCTCCTAGATGGTGTACTTCAGTTTCACTTATTTGATTCAGCCTGATATTCTTCACAATACTTTAGACCGCATACATCTGCTATGCTGTGATTCAAGTTTGCTTGCTTCTTCCTCAAGAGATTGTTTTTGAAACTTAAAAAGGGTGTAAAACATATATAAGTTCGATTACCGTGAATACTCACGTTCCTGATTATGTGTGGAAGCTTATGTGGGGCTTGTAACCACCGTCAGGATAAGCTTCCCATGAACATTCTGCTGGCCACCGTGTCACTTGCTGAATTGGTGACGTCATAGCTGTGTTGCAGTTTGCTCAAACACTCCCGTTAGAGTGAAGATAATGTCTATTATTCACCTGCTAATGTGAAGGTCACATTGACACGTTGCTCTTAATATGAAGGCCATCCAGCTGTCAGTGTCAGTTTAATGTTGATAACCCCCCCCCCACCCCCACCCAACATGTGGATTAGAAGCCCATCTTGACATCCTCTCTCAATGTGTATATAATATTGACGTCTGACTACTAAAATCATCCCCCCCGCCCCCACTTGTCAATGCGAACACAGTATTGGCACCATCCTGTTGGTGTAAGGGTCAAAGGATACACCGCTGTCGATTTGAAGGCCATATAAACACTCATCAGTCCGTGTGAAGTTAATATTGATTCCATGCTATTAGTATAGAGATCATTTGTTCAATCTGCAGCGAATGTTGGGTCATTTTAGGTGCTGTTGTGAGAGTGAGGGTTGTGCTGACATCCTTGTCAGTGCTTGTGTAGATGCTGGCTATTGTGGGTGGTGTGCAGTATACTGTTAGTGAGAACACCCAGGTGTATGTATATATATATATATATATATATATATATATATATATATATATATATATATATATATATATATATATATATATATATATATATATATATATATATATATATATATATATAGGGCACAAATGTGAATTTTCGGTGTCTAATCTTTATTAAGTTATATCTGAAGCTTGTTTGGAAACTCACACATCATATGCAGCCATCACAGTATGATAATACCATGACGTTGAACAAAACAAGAAGAACTGAAAATCTTCCCGTGCATCTCACGAGATTCTTGGACTAGATAGCAGTTTATCACGTGTAAATCATGTAACAATATCATAAACATGACATTCAAAACGTGTTCTAACGAGCGAAGTGTCATTTAAACGAGCAAGTTGTGTTAAAGGATTGCTTTTAATGAGCTGAAATAGTGGACGAATAGAAGCGTGGAAAAATGCCTCAATCACCGACACCCCTGACCATACTGAGACTGGGTTTGACAGGGAATAGGAGCGTCACATGGCGTTTTGTATCAGAGAACGGAGTGCATTATGACGCAAACCATGTAAATAAAAAACATGAGAAAGCTTGTACAACAAACGGCTTTATTTACGTGGTATTTTGGCTTTCGGCTCGTAACTAACTGAGTCATCACTAACAGTATATCCGTTTGTATCTATTGCGCATCTTGAACAGGATTGAGAAGGAAGCGATGTTAGGCAAACGATAGACATATAATCGCTTATTGTACACAACTAAATCGGGGCTGATTACTGGTTAGCGACATTCAGTGGAAAACACAAGGGCGTGGTTAAAGGCGACTCGGATCAGAGGTCAGAATAGAGGTCCAAGCAGCTTGAATATCGACTAACAATGACCAGGTGAGTTGTTGTCAAACCAAGAAGCTTCTCTTCGGACGGCGCTTTCAGTTCCTTTCAATTTTTCACGCCAACGCTTTTGAGGTAGGTGAAGTGGGTTGTCGGCCCGGGGTGGGGTGGGGGCACTTGACCTTATTCTGGATAGGGGTGTGCCGCGGGGCCTCGAAAACCCGTACCCGTCGTACAAGGTCAAAATGGCCAAAAGCATACCCCGTCGTACAAGGTAATATGCGAATTTATAACCCGTCGTACAAGGTGAAAATGCCAAAAAAGCATACAAGGTATTATGCATTTGTATTGTCATCGATAGGAAATATGTATATTCAACCCGTTATACAGGTGGGAAGAGAAAAACATACCCCGTCGTACAATACGAAGCCCCCAAAAAACCCGTCGTACAGATTGAAGCTGAAAAACATACCCCGTCGTACAAGTATGAGGCCCAATAAAACCCGTCGTACAAGTCGAGAAGCCGAAAAAACATACCCCGTCGCGCTGCACATAAATGCTATCTATATACACTTAAGTGCCCCCCCCCCACCCGTGGTTGTTGGTCATCTCTCTATCTCATCATCAAAGCCCCATATTATTATTTATATAAGGGCACTTTAGATTGAGTATATGTTGCACCAATCTGCGTTTACATTTTGTACAACATGTACAGAGGGAAACATAGCCCTTTTAAAGCTTTTGTCATTGAATTCAATACTGTGTATTTCAGCACTCAGGCTCCACCCATAGTTCCCAATCAGGTCCTGTCTGGCGTCCAGCCAGGGACCAATGTGATCATCGTCCCTGGATATGCTCCCCGTCCCAGTGTCTACCCTCGATACAATGGGAAGGCATCCATGGCACTTGGTATAACACAGATAGTACTTGGAGCTTTATCTGTCCTGTTGACTGGACTCAGCATCTCTTTTGGAATCTCCTTGTCTTATGTTGGGGCTGGTATCTGGTGCGCTGTGCTGGTGAGTTCAGAGTTTTTGTTGTGTTTGTGAGTCAGAGTTTCTAATGTGTTGCACTGATAAGTAATTGTTGATAGTGTGCTGTGTTTGTGAGTTATTTAATGGTGTTCTTTGGTTATGAGTTAGTTTATGGTGTTATGTGTTTGTGAGTTATCTTATGGAGTGCTGCATTTGTGAGTTAGTTTATGGTGCTGTTTTGTGAGTTAGTTTATGGTGTGCTGTGTTTGTGAGTTAGTTTATGGTGTGCAGTGTTTGTGAGTGAGTTTATGGTGTGCTATGTTTGTGAGTTAGTTTATTGTGTGCTGTGTGCTGTGTGTGTGAGTTTATGGTGAGCTGTGTTTGTGAGTTAGTTTATGGTGTGATGTGTGTAAGTTAGTTTATGGTGTGGTGTGTTTGTGAGTTATTTTATGGTGTGCTGTGTTTGTGAGTTAGTTTATGGTGTGTTGCGTTTATGAGTAAGCGTCTATGGTGTAGGCGTTATAGATATAACAACCTGAATGTTGGAATCTTATCAGAGCTTTATTTACATCAAATAATTTTATTTTTGCAGTACTTTGTTGCGGGGGCCTTTGGGATTGCTGCGAAGAACCAAGGGCGTTGTATGGTATGTTTGTTAGCATATTGTCAGTAACTGTATATAACATGTAATCTTCAATTCAATAATCTTCAATTTGATGCTTGCTTGTATCATAACAGTAATAGTTGTGTGCATAGACACGGAAATGTTTAATATCCATCATCAATGTTTGATATGACTTGACCAGGTGATTATACATATAGTTATCTCCATCATCAAAGTTTGATATGACTTGACCAGGTGATCACACATATAGTTATCTCCATCATCAATGTTTGATATGACTTGACCAGGTGATCACACATCATCAATATGTGACTTGATCAGGTGATCACACATATAGTTATCTCCATCATCAATGTTTGATGTGACTTGATCAGGTGATCACACATAGTTATCTCCATCATCAATGTTTGATATGACTTGACCAGGTGATCACACGTATAGTTATCTCCATCATCAATGTTTGATGTGACTTGACCAGGTGATCACACATATAGTTATCTCCATCATCAATGTTTGATATGACTGTGATCACACGTTGATCTCCATCATCAATGTTGATGTGACTTGACCAGGTAGGTGATCACACATATAGTTATCTCCCATCATCATCAATGTTTGATGTGACTTGACCAGGTGGTGATCACACGTATAGTATCTCCATCATCAATGTTTGATGTGACTTGATCTCCACGTATAGTTATCATCAATGTTTGATGTGACTTGATCAGGTGATCACACATATAGTTATCTCCATCATCAATGTTTGATGACTTGATCAGGTGATCTATAGATCTCCATCATCAATGTTTGATCTTGACAGGTGATCACACATATAGTTATCTCCATCATCAATGTTTGATGTGACTTGATCAGGTGATCACACATATAGTTATCTCACACATCATCATCATCAATGTTTGATATGACTTGATCAGGTGATCACACGTATAGTTATCTCCATCATCAATGATTGATGTGACTTGACCAGGTGATCACGCACATGGTTCTCTCCATCATCGCAGCAGCGTTTACTACTATTCCAATCGCTCTGGCGTTGACTGGAGCAGTGGATTCCGACTACTACAGCTACTATCGTGTAAGTAAATAGAATTTTGCGAAGGCGATGGATACGTAAATACTCAGTAGGTACCATGCATATATTCTGATGTTTACCAAAGTTGTGACTTTGGCTAAGTTGAATAGGCTTCCGTCATTGCGATTGGGTAGTCTCCTACATGATGTAGATCGATTGCACTTACTTGGTTCAGTCTGATATTTTACATAGTATCTTATACTGTGTGTCAAACCTGCTTCATCGTTATCTTTCCTCAAGGACGTTGAAATTGACACTTAGGTGAATAGATTGGTTTAATTATTGAAAACAAACACATAGCTGATTCTGTATAGTGCATGGATATTTCAGTGAAATTCCTATCTGTGTTTGTAGCACCGTGGTGTAGGGCTTCCCATGAACATTCTGCTGGCCATCGTGTCATTTGCTGAATTGGTGACGGCTGTCATGGCCTCTTTGCTGTGTTGCAAGGTAGCATGTCAGGAAGCGATGCCGGCACAACCTCAAGTAAATGTAAGCCTATTTACTTATTTCAAATGATAATTGTATGATTTACATGTTGTGTATGTATCGTTTATAGTTCAAACCGATGACGGCAAGCTGCAGTTATTTCATGTATGACACATGGTTCTTTCAGCTAGTTATTTACCCTTTGTAGAGTAAAGATCACGTTTCTATTTTCTTTTCAATGTAAATGCTACCCCATCGTAGGTGGAAAGGTGTGCTGTTGTCAATGAGAAGGTCATGTTAACATCCCACTGTCAATATGAAGGTCAACTTAACTCTTCACTATCAGGGTAAACGCCCTGTTGATATCCTAAATTTGTTGGTCATATTAACGAGCCACAGTCAATGTGAAGGTCGCTGCGACACCTTTCGGGTCAGTGTGATGGTTAAATTATAGTGATCCATTGCTGTCATAAGTGAGGTAATGTTATGAATCTGCTGTCGGTATGGAGTTCATGGTGAGGTGTAGTCGTCAGAGGGAAGGTTGTATTGACATACACCTTTCTCTATGCTTCTGTAGGTGCTGGCTGGTGCGGGTGGTGTGCATTATACTGTTGGTGAGAACAACCAGTTACTTTTGCAGCAGCCGGGTCCTAGTCAGCCCTTCCAAACTATCAATATGCCCCATGGTAAGTTTATTTATATTGAAACGTGTTCGATAGGCATTATGGGAGTTTGAGTCTGTAGAATCTAGTTATAAATATGTAGGTGTACACAGTTACCGTGTATTTTCAGGGAATATTCCTGATTCTGGAGAATCGCCTCCCCCGCAATATGAAGAAAAGGCACCTCTGCAGTGAGCATTTGTCTTATGGGAATGTCCTATCGATTTGTAATGGACTTCAGATTTTTTTCTATCTTCTAATGTACAATGTATATAATTCAGCAATCAGTCTAACCGTGAATCAAATCTAGTTGCTATAGTAGATAGTAGTCTTTCTTGAAATGTGGGGACAGGAAATCATCGAAATGAAGCCCATGCAAACAATATATGGAAATCAAATCCAAAGTGGCCGAATATTTGGGTTTGTTCAGTTTTTTCACTCGACCATCGTCCCCATTTTTTAAGCTTTGTAAATGTACATATGTTCACCTCGAGCCATCATTTAACCTTATTGATCCTGTCCATTTGAAATTAACCAATCGGAACAAACACTGTAAAGGTAACAAGTGTATCTGATCATACTCGGAGGCAGTTAGTAAATGTTTCTGTCATCACAGTAGCATTTTTACGCTTTGTGATGTTATGCACCCTTAATGGTTGGGTTGATGTTGACTATTGTGAAACATGAAGCAATTGCCGGAACTGCACCAAGATTTGTGTTTCCACTTTTGTGCTGCATTCCGAGTTTGTGTCTGGCCTGATGCTTTTAATTACTCATTCGTATATATTTTTGTATACTTTGAGGCGGCTGTTACTCATTGGACACTCAAATTTGGGACAAACAGGTCCCCTTCATTACAAACACAACATTTTTAGCACACTATAAAGATTTGATATATGTTACAGGAACTGATTGTCGGTGTATATTGTCCATACCCGGTAATTTTTCCTGGCATTGGGTCTAATTCTGTACAGCTGCGTGTTATAGATTATGCTTACCCTTGGTCTGATGATTTTCTCACTCACGCCGAATACGAAAAAGACCTTTCAATTCGACGAATTTTGTTAAAGAAACGATTATAATGTCATTATATATATTCATTCACATGATGTTTATTTCTGTTTGCAAAGCCAAGTTTAGGGCAATAAATGTATTCCTTTGGCAGTAATATTGTAATTTACAAGACTATACAGAAAGTAACCTCTTGTCGTAGGGCGCTATTGCGAATGCCTGGAGTCCTCGTGTACTTAGACATGACTTTTCGTCATATTCACATATCAGGCCCAATAATGTTAATCATCTACATATGTTCACGAAACTTAATTTAGAATTTATATTAAGATACATTTCTATGTGCTGGAAGATTAAGCTATGTGACCCCTACAGCCTCAGCATATAACTGACATGGTCCTAGACTTTAGTTCAGTTGCACGATATGTAGTGGTCGATCAGGTACACTTAAAATATATGACTCATAAATCATCAATAAACACCCATAATTTTCATATATTCACAAATTACATGCATAAAAAGAGGTATATTCCAAAATCATCATGAGCATCACATGAATATATTTTTTTTCCTGATGAGGATCGCAAAGAAAATTAAAATAGCCATTTGAGACGAAGGCATGCGCCGCATATTGGCCCACGGGCAATCGGACGTTAAAGACTGTTATAGAAGGTTAGGTGGATGCGACCGTGACGATCAACCTCCGAGTCCACTCACTGCACATCAGCGGGAACTATCGACCATGCAGATGGAAAGAAATGCCTATGGTACCGCTCATATAGAATAGAATAGACTTTTAAATGACATTTGAGTGAAAATTTGCATGGTGGTAGTAAAATGAAAAGGGGAACTTTTTTCATGTATCATAAATTTATTTGAATAAATTATTCGTTTCATATCATACATTCAGTGAGAAAAATTTAACCAGGATTGTCAAACGCTTTAAAGAGAATCTTGGTGTGAGAAATCGATGTCATATCAAGGCATATCATCGTATTCAGTAAGATATAAAGCTCTAAGAAAAGAAGAAGTGTAACTTATTTTAAATTCTTACATTGTTCTTTAAACAGGTGTCAGATATGCACGGAAGGGGCAAAGGAGAGGGGGGAGGAAGAGGGATTCAACTTTCCTCAAGCATGTTTTCTTTACCCAACGTACACATTGTTTACCTGAATGCATATGTTCCATTGATGAAAATGGGGAGAAAGTTCATTAGTATTGAATACCTTCACACATCGTTTGCTTCAAGGACATTAGCATATCACTACAACAAGTCGAAATCCGAGGAGTAACAGTGTCGTCATCAAATTAAACAAAGATATGTCTTCGCTTATTGGTCTGTGCGTCATCATTATTGTGAATAACTATTATCATAGCTACATAGATAAGGCATTGTTTAGTTATTAATAATTGCGGACAAGCATCACTCCGGTATTTCAAGAAACTTACAAAATACCGTAGGTAAGGCACCAGAAGGTATATCATCCAGATGATATTTTGGAGGAGTTGCAACCGAAGAAGCATCATGGTCGGAAAAGTGATAGTCCGAATGGCATGTTTTTCCCCGATCTCATGTTGGGCACACGGCGATATTTTGTTGGCATATATGTGCAGTCAATAAATAAAATCTTTATGTCATAAACATAATCAATCATTATACGATTAAATAGGTTGTCATGAGAAGAATCTTTGTTTTGAAGAACATGAATTATGCAAAATAAAGGCTGAAATATGCTCCGCAAAATACCAGGAGTGTAGACATATTCACCATGCCAGGGAGCAGTTGGTAAAAGTCTCCAAAAAGAAGCAAAATTTTCACAGTTTGAAATAGCACGTAATCGCATCTGTGTGGGGATCAATGTGCGATCACTGACCATCCAATGTTTGTGTCCATTAAAAAGTTTGAGCGAGCTATAATACTTAAATGACAACTTCACATCAGAAGCCTTTAATGTTTCTTGTAGCCACTTTCATTTGGGTCATAGAAAATAACAGGGCCTAGTCCACGTTGCTGACCTGTAAAGGCTTTAACCATTCTGCTGAGATACTTAAGAGTGAGATTTACTAACTCCAGTCCCACCTGTGGGGAATACATTCAACTGTTTTGTGTTGAAAATGAGCATGTACATAATTGAAAAAAAAACTCGTCACGGGTGAAGAGTACTTTTTTGCCATTCCAAATCCTGCTGATTGACACATGATGCATCACGAGAGGCATTGTCCATACCAAGGGAGTACAAAATAATGAAAAACGACCACATTTAGTCCTAATACATCCACCCAACTCCCTTTCTCTTTCGCTACACAACCTTTCTCCAAACTGCATCGCTCAAATCCGGCTGGCACTTAAGTGTATATAGGTAGTATGTATGTGCCGCGCGACGGGGCATGTTTTTTGGGCCTCTCGACTTGTACGACGGGGTATGTTTTTCAGGTTCAATGTGTACGACGGGGTATATATTCGCATAATACCTTGTACGACGGGGTATGCTTTTTGGCCATTTTGACCTTGTACGACGTGTACGGGTTTTTGAGGTCCCGCGGCACACCCCTATCCAGAATAACAGCCCCCCCCCCCCACCGGGGATCCTCCATGGGGAAAAAAATTAGTCCCATATCTACAACCAAAAGTGAGAATAAAGAGACCCTTCTTTGAGAAGTACGTGGGGTAAGGGAAGGGTTAGTAGAGTGTGAGTCATCGCACGCTCGAATTAGTCACACCTTATTTATTGGTCATTGATGGAAGTCATATGTTCGGTGAAAGCCATTCACGACCTAGTCTCAGGTACATGCGGTTAAAACTTCATTTCCACACGTAAATGACATAAAAAATCATACTCCATCCCCTCGTGTCAATTCCTCTGAATCTCTTGCAGCATTGTCCGAGCTTAAAAGTCAAGGCTGAGTAGCCCTGGGGTGGGGGGGTCTCTCCATGGAAAAGGGAATGTCAAAGTATATCATCATTTAATTTCAAACAATAAGATTGCATTGGCTACTTCTTGTCTTTGTTCTACACGATACGGAGTACAATTTGGGTGGCAAATTCTGAAATATGGTAATAATATTACCAGATTCATATGGAATTTGCGTCAACTTCATTGCGTGGCGATGAGAAAATGAAACTGAAACTAACTTCGAGAAAATCAACATGGCGTCCGCTTCAATGGAGGTTTGTTTATTTTTCACTTGGCATTCCCGAATTCCGTGGGTTTTTAGTTCTCGGACGTGGTTATCAAGTTTTTTTATGTGAGCATTAAGTGAACACATATATGGGCAATTTATGTCTATTTTCAAATTGATAAGCTTGTCTTATTCACTGAAATTAATGCAAATATAATTTAATTAATCTCCTAGTCCTAGTAGTGATGGAAACAAGTTAACAACTGTCTAATGGTGTCATAATTAATCGTAGGACACTGTATTGGTATGGTGAAAGGGCTTTCAAACTTGCGTCGTCAGGTTTGGGAATGCTGGTTGACGGTCGTTGTTGAGGTCTTGGAACTATGATGACCTACAATCGGGCTTTTATACTAGAGAGTCGATCAATGATAGAAAGGTGAAGGTACCGGGCTAGGAACAATGCTTTTTACACCCATGTCATGGGTGCTTATATGGAAGAGGGATGGGATTGTTGTGGCTCCATAAAAATAATACGAATATTCCCTCTTTGACACCCTGTTAATTTTTTTTTTTTAAACTATCGACAACATTTCGTGCGATTAACACCAGTCACCATTATTTGTACCAGACAGTTCATTTTGCCACTTTGGAATGCATCACAAAGTGCATAAGAATACGGCTTTTACTGTCAATGAATATTGATCTGTTTGTTTGGCTCAACGATCAGTGTGTTCTTGCAGAAGCGATTGCAGAAGGAGTTGGCAGCTCTACAGCGGGACCCCCCGGCTGGGGTGCGTCTCAAAGCAGATGAAATTAGCAGCAATTTATCAGAGTAAGAGTCCAAACATACACTGATATTAACTCAACCAGGAACGCAAACTATGGTGTCCACCTGCTCACTTCTGGTACAGGTCTTTTGGGGGTATGGCTATATGACTATGGCTGTTCATAACTCAAACATTATGTATTTCAATGATGAGAATATAAAGTTTGACAGGAGAACCAAAAATATATACCCTCCCACACACTATTATAGCTCCTAACTTTGTCAAATATTAATCTAGGTTGCATGCTTATAGAACAGTTTAAAATGTTTCAGATGGACTGTAGATCTAGTAGGACCTGAGGGGACTTTATATGAAGGAGAAAATTTCCAGCTACAGTTCAAATTTGGATCAAGATATCCCTTTGACTCCCCACAGGTAAATATTGTTCAGGTAAACTGGATGATGAAAATTATTGATGCATAAAATGTAACTTTTGGTGGGGAATATTGCCATGACAACTATGTGACTCTGGTAAAATAGATATTACAAATGTGCAACAGTATGACCTCTACATTTAGCGGTATGACCTCTACATTCAGCAATTTGTTAATGTTGCTTAATGCTTTGCATAAATTGTTTTAATACTTTCAGTATGCATTATATACTCATAATATGTAAACTGCAATAAATTCATATTGACTGTGTTTACATTGCATTTAACATAACTTTAAACAGAGATATATGCCTCTCAGTGAATCAACACATTCTTGCAAGACAGGCTCACCAAATTATGATCCTATGTTTTCGTGGCATTTTTAATAAGATAAGATATACTCCTCATGAAGCAATATATTGCAAGAGTGCTTTGAGGTGCAGCTTTATTATCATCCTGAAGACTATTTTTCAGATTTAGTGAGATCTGTTAGTTATCCGTGTGTTATAATTACTGATTTCAGGTGATTTTCTTCGGTTCCAATATCCCAGTTCACCCTCACGTATACAGTAACGGTCACATCTGCCTGTCCATCCTCACAGAGGACTGGTCTCCTGCGCTGTCAGTCCAATCTGTTTGTCTTAGTATTGTTAGTATGCTAAGCAGTTGCAAAGAAAAGGTGAGTGACTTGCCAGTTTCAGGTGATATTCAATTTGTAGTCTGTCATTTTATAACGTGGGTGTGATTTGTTTCATGTGTTTACAGAAACGACCACCAGACAATGCAATCTATGTCAAGACCTGCAGCAAAAATCCTAAGAAAACGAGGTGGTGGTATCACGGTAAGCTCAGTCAGCACAAATGACAAAGATGGCCATCTGATACCCTTGGGTGTAGTTGGTCCGGGAAACAATAGCTATTAATGCTTTAAGCATCAAATTACTATTCAGCCACAACTAGTCCTTTTCTTGATATTTAATATTTTAAAATATTTCCAAATGACTGAGTATACCATTATTAAATCTTTAATCCAGTTGAAATTCATATTTAATCTTAAGAAATACTTATTATTTTGTGTACAGATGACCAAGTATGACAGGATATCTACACTTTTACATCTGCTGTTATAGAATACAAGAAGTGGCGAGTTTCATTGTGTTTAATGGACTTCATATAAACAAATACCAGACATATCCAATTCGGATTGTTTTGGTCATCTAGATTTCCAAGATGGAGAGCTAGAAAACTAGACGACTGAAATGTATTGTTGTATTGTACATTTTGAGCTCTGATTTAATTTAACATGGCGAGTGGTGATTTGTTAGTATTTAAACTTGCTAAACACCCCTACCCCCACCTGTAGCTCACTCACATGTGAACATTATAAATTGCATTCCAAGATCTCTGTAGTATCAAATTTGTCATTGTGAGTAAATACTGTCAACAACTTGTGTATGAAATTGGTAGCTTCAGTGTTGTCGCTATTTGTTAGTTTTTTTGAGCCTCCATAAAAGTTTTAGTGTTGACCATCCATTTTGGGTAAATCCTATTACAGTACACAAAATCGGCATCAGTCAGTATTTTTACCTTGATGTTCTTTGTAGCTTGAGGAAATGAGCAGATTGTTTCTGTTTTATGCTACTGGGGTACTGGCAATGCTTTTTTGTTTAAATTTTTCACTTGGTATATTCAAGTATGTATGTTCACTTCATTTTTGAATGTCACAGAATCCTATACATGTCATGTTTATAGCACTTCCTCAGATGACCTTCATGTGTTTGACCGTTATTAGTGATTGGTCTATGGAGTGTCACAAAATGGCCTATGAGGTGTATGGAATTCTTCTCTAATATAGTTGCTAGCTCGAAATATTATTTCAAATACGAGATCTTGCGCTGCTGTAGATGAAGGAAGTACAATAATGCAAGATGAATTATTGGTTGATGCAGTTTGATGTCTCAAAAATGTTTCTAGCATGGTTGGAGGGATGATGTGATCAACAGGTGTGATTTTTATTAAAAAAACAATGTTTATTCAATAAATACATGCAAGTTTTTTTCAAGTGTGACAATTTTTCAACCAAGTCAGTCCCCTAATACTGAACTCCAATTCATAACAATTCTCTCTATAAACATCTCTTTAAAAAGGCCCTAGAATACTTGTATAATGGAATTTTATCAGATTATAATACCATCAAAGGAACATGTGCAATAAAATCCTTGTTTACATTTCATAAAATTAGGATCAAAATGTTCATTTTATGAAAATAAATCATTCCAATAAACAGCAGATTTACATTAGCAACCCTATGTATTAATCTTGGATAGACTTGCTATGGCAAAATTATTGCTTGCCACAAATGGATGACAGTGGAATATTAACAAGTATAAATAGAATTTAGGCACTTTTAAAACTGACATGATATGTACCAATTTATAATGAGAATTGAGTAGCATAATCAATGGACAAGGCACAGATTCTAGGTTGGGTTAATGGAAAATAAAGCATTCCAATAAACAGCAGATTTACATTAGAAACCTTATGTATTAACCTGGGGTTGAAATATCATAATAAATTGATATGACAAAAATATTGCTTGCCACAAATGAATGACAATGGAAAATTTCATGAAGTATTACCAAGTATAAATAGAATAAAGGCAAACATTCCAGGTTTGGGGGATGGAAAATATATCTTATATAAAACTGATACATTCATAACATTATACTAAGCTTAACAAGAAGAACAGTCTCCCTTGAGCAAACAAATTTTTTAATGATCATGAAATGTGCAAGTTGTAGGTCACCTTTGGAAGCAGCTCATTTGCCATGATAGAATCTGTAAAAAAATATATATCAAACTTAAACAAATTAAAATAATCCTCTTTTCCATCATCCAATTAAAGTTAAGGTAATGGCAGCAGAGATTAAAAGATGGCAACATGTTGTGTCTGGCAAACAAAGGAGATTATTAAAAATGGCCAGAGGGGATCACAAATAAGCTATTGGTTGATTTCAAGTTGGTTCAACGACCAGATTTGTTTATTGCGAAAAGAAGTATCACCAGCCAGGTGTGAGAGTTTTGATTATGGGAATATGGAAGGTAAGCCTTTGATTATTCAACATATTTCTGGCCTCGTTTCTAATTGAAAAAAGATTGTCATTAAAACTTCCCTGCATAATTCCAGCTTACCTAGAACCCAGGCTTCAGTCACCCAGTCCACTTCGCATTTTAAGCCTTTACCTATGCACAGCTGTGCTTTACGAATACAGCTTGTTACCTACAAGAAAAGAAAATAATCAGGAGTTCAACAGCAATTTGCGAAAGTCTTCTCTGATAACAAGTTACCTTGACAATGCCATGTCATACATTAACACAGCAATCATTGGAAATATTGATAAATGAAAGAATCATTTGATGTAAAAGTAGATAAATCAATGTTTGTAGCCTTGCTTGATCACAAGAAAATAAGCCACAATAGATGCATATGCTATTACCTATAGGTAATAATTAATGACTAACCTAGAATAATTCATGGAAAGCATCCACACCTTCAACAAATAGTGACCACCTACCTCACCGCCACACTGCTGCAGTAACTTAACAATGTCTGCCTGGGGAGGTGAGGTATCCTTCCCAACATACACACATCCACAGTCTGAAAGATGTCTTGCCTTTCAGCACGTCTTTTCTGTAATGGAAGTCGGCAAAGAGAATAATTATTTGCCACCTATCACTTAAAACTTATCAAAAACAGTATCAGACAAAAATATAGAAGAAAAGAGTTAAGGTAAAATTTGGTAATGAAGCACTGTTCAGAAGTCAAGCTTATCTTCTAGGAAACATCCAGTGAAAGAAACAATGATGATGATCACAATGACGATGATGCTGCAAATGATGATGATGATGACCACAATGACGATGATGCTGCAAATGATGATGATGACCACAACGATGATGATGATGCAAATGATGATGATGACCACAATGACGATGATGATGCAAATGATGATGACCATGATGATCACAATGACGATGATGCTGCAAATGACAATGATGCTGCAAATGATGATGACCACAATGACGATGCAAATGATAATGACCATGATGATAACAATGACGATGATGCTGCAAATGATGATGATGATGACCATGATGATCACAATGACGATGATGCATTGCTGATACTACAAATGAATTGCTATTGAATGAACAGAGCCAAAATTCAGTGGTGTGCCTCAAATTTGTCTTTCCCTCCTCCAAGGATATCAAATCTGATGAGCTGTGTAGAACAGTAGACAGTTTTATAATTCCACACAAGACTTCACACAGACCTTGGCAGCAGGGAAGCTGGCATGCAGTTCGTACGGAGCCTCGTCCACCCATTCCCCGGCCTCTAATGACTTTAACACCTGTTATCAAACATCAACCACAAACATTAACATCAGCAATCTGGCTCAGTGCTTCATTCACAATTCTTCCACAACATTAGTTTGCAAAGCTCAAATCTTACACATAATATAGATATAGTTTCACTTGAAGCATCATAGGAAGTTCTTATTCTGGGATTGACATATCTTCATCCATCACTATGTGATATCACCCAGCAATAAAAAGCAACATTAAACCTCCATCAGATAAATATAATTTTTCCCGTACAATATCAAAGAGATTAGTCCTACCCATTCCATGGACACTAGCCAGATGCCTCTGGCCACAGCGTAGAGAACATTAAGAGTTCGTCTGAGGCCCCCACAGATGACGTGGCTGGTGTTGCCACTGACTCGGTTCTCAACGCGAAATCCGCCAAGCTGACCAGCCACAGAGTGGACAATGCCCTGCTCACTGACAACACAGAGTGATGAAGATCAGTACAGGGTGAAAACAAATAAAACCCATAAATCTGTATGTGTTGCAGTTCCCAATTAGATTGCAATTCTGATTAAAGGCATCAAATTCTGTGCAGGGCATCAGGCATGGGAGCAGCCAAATGTTTTCTAGAGATCTAGACGCTCACAAACCTCACTTCAAAAAGCAAGACCCTATACCCAGTACCACATTCGACAAAAGTGGCAATGGGGCAAAATTCTATTTGATTTAATAGTTTATTATTTCAATTTAATACCTACTCAAAATGCAGACTGGTTGTAACAAGGCTCTTCAATCGGTTGGAGCTGATGCCAAATTCATTGGCATTTTGTTCAATACCCGGGTAATTTTGTTTCTTTCTTTGACTTTTACCGCTCTTCGATGAGGAACTGTCAGATGAACTGGAATGACTTTCATTCCGACCGCTCCATGATGGAATATTTCCACTGGATTTTTCCTTGTGCGAGCTGGCTATCAAGTTGGGTTTCTGAGAGGTGAGGTTACTGTTCTGAAACTCTTCAGTTACTCTGCGTTTGGCAAATAAGCTGATATGTTCATGATCTGAGCCTTTTGTAGAGTTGTCCATCATAGATATGGGAGCGATTCTTGTACTGCGCCTGCGAGGTACTGTTTTGAGCAGTGGTTTATCAGCACCCTGCACAGTGGTAGGTCTTTGCAATATGGTATTGTCAGCCGAGTTCAACAAGGAAGCTGAATTTGAACTGTTTGCAGTTGACACCTCCTCAGATTCAGAGAGGAATGGCAGAGGTATGTATTTGCTATGGTGGGCTGATGAATCTGAATCTGACGAGAAATTGACATTACCGGTATCAGCTGCTGCCAGAGTACTGGCATCCAGCAACATATTGTTGACTGATTGCAACCTACAAGACCGTCTCCTATTGGGCACAGCTTTCAAACTAACTGCTTTCACTGTAGATTTCTTATAAGTTTCATCACTGCCACCATAATCCTGTTTTGTGACTTTTTTACTATTGGACGCTACATTATCACTTTTCTGCTTACCACGTTTTGCCTTCTTCTGGCAAGGCATTTCACTATTGTCTGAATCTTGAGACGCTTTGACCTTAGATTTATTTGTCTTTTTGACAAGGTCACAGGGATGATCGTCAAGAATATGTTTCCGTTTATGGTTGCGCACCACAGCCACCGGAGACAGCAGTTTCTCCAAAGGTTCCTCGACTGGAGGTAGTAATTTCATCTTACAATTTCGTTTTGTTTTTTTCTTCAGCACCCCAGGGCTCTTCTGTTCACTGGTTTGTCCCATTGGTTCGGAATGAACACAACTGTCTGTTGAACCAGTATAATCTCTTGTTAATTTGTCTCTACAAAATTCCATGTTACCCACAGATGGAGCAATGTCTGGGGTGCGCATCTCTGGAGTCTGATCCTGACTTAAGGGTGATATTGGGGAAGCATCAGAAGAAGGGAGTTTGCTGGCAATGATTAGCTTCTTGGCCGACTGAGGAGAGTTATTAGCACCTGAACACAAAAAACATTGAAGAAGAAGTCCACTTGACTAGTGTTCTATTAATGTTATACATTTCCCTTGGTATGTGAACATACAGACTGTCATGTACTATTGATTACAATTAAATATATATATATATATATATATATATATATATATATATATATATATATATATATATATATATATATATATATATATATATATATATATATACATACATTTGTATAAATATATTCTCCTCTGAGATGTGATACTCACTGGAGTTAAAGAGGCGTCTGTATAGAGGTAGTTGGAAGTTAACAGCACTTGGACTCGTGGGGATATCTTCTTCCTCAGTGCTACCTGATGACAGGGAAGTCACTTTTAAAAATAATGACTTTGCGATGATGATTGACGAGACGCTACGACAGCGACTGCCATCCCCCACTCGCCACAAACACACATCACTCACAATGTTATGCAAACACACAGCTATATTTGCTATCTACTGAGGCATCATGTTGAATACAGACCTGCCAGTTTAATAATGCCACTCCTTGCAGCCCTCATACTCGGCGGAGTGTCAGGGATGGTGACATTACGATGGATGGATCCATCACCAACCTGGTGGATTGACCAACAATAATATCATCACATTTTTTAATACCTGAGGGGGCGATGGTTATGGATTAGACATGGTCATAGCCCCCCCCCCCCCAAAATTTAGACGAGCTGTCTAACCAGCCAAAATATAACACGGCTTGATGTGATCTGTCAAAGTAGATATGTTGTTGGTTAAATACAATGAATCTTAAATTGTCAGGATTTGATCAAGTATATATATAGTTGATTGTTGATTGTTGCGCACGACGGACGTGCTGCACTTCTGCTCCGCGTATGTTTCGTGGATTTTGGATATTTATATTTTGTTTTACTAGTTTAAAATATAACTAACTTTGTTTGGATTATATAGAGAGCTGTCTGTGGATTTTACAAGAAGAAATCGTTTTATTTTGGCAGTGGAATTACTCAAATCTTTTTTTGTTTTTACCTACATATCTTTTAAGTTTTTTGAAATACGTTTCCATAGAAACAAAACAAAGAAACAAACAATACGCGATGAAAACAAATTTTGAATTTGTTTTCTTTGAAGCAAATATATGTCTACTCTATTGACAAGGACATTTCTACGGGCTCTAGAAAACTGCAAATTACCTCGACTGGAACAAAAAGTATGGCAGACACTGAAAGAGCTTGGAATAAATAGGCAGCCAAAGACACAGAGAGGCTGCAGAGGAGGACAACACCTGCAGAGAAAAATAGGAGTGAGAGTATCTGCACAAAGAAACAAGGCGAGAGTGCCTGCTCTGACAATTGACCACCGTGATCGTCCAGCGACTCGGACTGTTGTGAAATGTACTTCGTGTTACGATTTAAAGTCCTGTGTTAATATGACTCTTTGGAATGCGCGATCAATGACAAATAAAATTAGTTCCCTGTGTGCTTCTATCTCAGAAAAGAGGACGGATATTTTTTTATCGTCACGGAGAGCTGGATTAACGATAAAAATGGTGCTCTCACAGATGCAGATGTTTCTGCCACTCTCAGTGGATATACGCCTCACCATGTCCCTAGAAATAGGAGGAAAGGAGGTGGAATCGCGCTGCTAGTGCGCAATGGACTGAGAGTTTCGAAAAACAAGGTGGACACTTTCCAGTCCTTCGAGGTGATGGATGTCAATATTTACAGCGGAACCTCGATCATGCATTTTCTAGTCATATACAGGCCACCCTATTCCGCAAAAACATAAATTTAATATTACACAGTTTTTATCTGAATTTTCGTCACTGCTTGAACATGCCCTGTTAGCACCCGGACACTTGATGATTGCTGGTGACATCAATATTCATATTGATGATCCTAATGATGGTGATGCGGTTCGGTTCTTGGATCTCGTGAAGTCGCTCGGATTAGAACAACACATCACAGGCCCCACTCATGTGCGTGGCCACACGCTGGATCTCATCCTGACGCGAACAGCTGATTCATGGCTCACTAACTTTGCCTTGGACTGGACATTACCATCTGATCATGCCGCTATTCATTTCGTGTCTTCCATTCATCGACAACAACCACAACAGGTCACAAAGTCACACCGCCCTATCCGTAGTATGGACAAGTCTGCGTTCCAGGATACGATTGCTGAAGGTCTGGCCTCACTCGCTACTAGTGTACCGTCAGATGTGAATGAACTGTGTCATTCTTACACCGCTGTCCTACAGAGTGCTATAGATAAACATGCGCCATTGAAAACGCGCGTGATGACGGATAAGCCACGCGCGCCATGGTTCACCACGGCAATTATGGATGAGCGACGGACACTACGCGGCCTAGAGAGGAAGTGGCAATCATCCAGTCTTGAGGTTGACAAACAGATTTTCAAGGGCGCACGTGAAGCGTACGTCAGCCTCCTGGATGATACAAAGTCCCAATACCATCGTGATCGCATCAACGTCGCGGACCAACGCTCATTATTCAGAATCGTTGATGAGATATCCGGTTCGAAGACGTCAGCACCCCAGATACTACCAGACTGTGTCGGTGACTTAGCCAGTCTTCCTGATAAGTTTGCATCGTTCTTCAGTCAGAAGATATTGGACATTCGTGAGAGGATTGGCAGGGGCCAATCTTCACCTGAATCCACGTATACGCCACCATGCCAGCTGACGAACTTTGCACCTGTATCAGTCGAGGACACCATCAAAATGGTACAGGCGATGCCAAACAAGTCGTGCTCGTTGGACCCGGTTCCAACCGAGCTACTGAAGGATTGTATTGACTGCATAGCCCCCGTTCTGGCGAGAATAATCAATGGCACTTTTGCCACAGGTATATTCCCAGAAATGTGTAAGTCGGTACGTCCATTGATCAAAAAGCCTGGCTTGGACAGGAACGAGTTTAAAAACTACAGACCGGTGTCCAATTGTAGCTTCCTAGACAAGTTATTGGAGAAGTGTGCTTTCTCGCAACTGAATGAATACCTTAGCTCTAATTCTTTATATGGTAAATTCCTATCTGCTTATCGTGAGGGACATAGCACCGAGACTGCACTCCTTCGAGTGCAGAGCGATGTTATGCTCGCTCTCGATGAGCAGAGGGATGTCATCCTAATCATGCTTGATCTTTAAGCTGCCTTCGACACCATTGACCATGACATACTGATGAACAGGTTACGTAAGCGGTTTGGTATTTCGGGGATGGTGTTTGATTGGTTTGAGTCTTTCCTTCGCGGCCGTACTCAGAAAGTTTCAATTGGTTCAATGGTGTCGAAGGAGCCACAGTCATTAGATTACGGTGTCCCTCAAGGATCCGTACTTGGACCAGTTCTATTCTCCTTGTATATGTCCCCATTGGAAGATATCATTACGGCCTATGGCTTAAATACTGTAATATTTGCTGATGACACCCAACTGTATGTCACTTGCCGATCCCGGACTGACTATTCTGATGTTGCCTCCATTGAGGCCTGTGTGGACCAGATCCGGCTTTGGATGCGTTCTAACATGCTTGCTCTCAATGAGAGTAAGACGGAACTTCTCTGGTTCACCTCTAAGCACAAGAAAGTCAGGGACCGGGCACCGGTGACTGACGTACGGGTGGGTGAAGTCACTATTTCCCCCTCACAGTCTGCTCGCAACCTAGGAGTGGTTATAGATAGTTCCGGCTCTATGACGGATCACATCTCTATTGTGTGTAGCGCTGCGTCGTACGCTCTGTGGAGAATCGGCAAAATCAGGCATCTTTTGGACAAAACAACAACGGAGAAATTGGTACATGCATTCATAGGATCCCGGTTAGATTATTGTAACAGTTTACTATTCGGCCTCCCCAACTATCAAATTAGAAAATTGCAGCTGATACAAAATTCTGCAGCTCGACTGGTCACCAGGATGTCATTCAAATCTCGACAAGAAATGACACCGATTCTCGAAGAGCTTCACTGGCTCCCAGTTGAGCATCGTATCCTATTCAAAATTCTGTGCACAGTATTCAAAGTGATTCACCACAGAACGGCGCCGCGCTACCTCACAGAGATTCTAACTGTAGCGAAGCCGACACGTCGGCTTCGCATTTCCTCGGAGATACGATTAGTGTACACTTTTATCATTTCTAGTCTTATATTGTATTATTTATTATTGTTGATTGTTATAACTTGTACAGCCTGTTGAGATGTATATGGAATGGGCTTTAAATAAATAATCATTATCATTATCATTATATATTATAACAGCAAAATATAGGCAAACAAGAGCTTGAACGCAATTTGATCATCTCTAGTTCATTACCGGAGACTCCGGCTGTGATTCGGCAACATAGAATTGCCCTGCGACTCCAAACTGTAGGGGAGTGACTGGAGATTGCAACACCTTCCATTTATCAGCCTTGGCCTGGCGTTTTTGTTTACGGTTGCTATTGGCAACTTCATCCTCAAAGTTCCTGGGCTGCATGGACTTGAACTTTGGCTGTGGACCACACAAATGAAATACAATTTAAATTGCAGGCAAATACCTCACACAAAACAAATTTAAAACCTTCACTCAAAATGTGATTAAATATTAAAACATTGTCCCCTAATGCAATTTCAAAAAAATTTCCAATCGAATATTTTATCAAAATGTACAGCACATACACTAGTGAATTAAAATATTCCTTTATGACATGTTGCAGTATTTGTATTTTTGTTTACAATTCACAAAATTAATCATTCAATTTCTGACACTGACTAAATGAAACTGAACGATAGAACAAATATGGTAAAACAAAAGTAAACTGAAAGTAGAAGGTGATCATAATATTTCTGCTGTACCAGATGTTTACGTAGACCAACAGGGGTGAGCGTTTCCTCTAAAGTGGCTGCAAACTCTGAGATGGGCATCATGCGATTGTTCTGCCGGCAACTTTCAACAGTTTGATAAAATGCTGATAAAATTATATGATTGTTCATAACACATTAACATTTTGATGGGCATTCGATTGTATGGAATAACAATGCATATAAGATTGTAAGTGTGATGAGAGAAGTGGAGGATGCACCATAGAAAGATGATTAGTGCTTTATTGTTGCATCAGTGTAGTAAAATAAAGATAATGACAACTTAACTCCAACAGCAATATAAGGACCTTAACCATCACAAAATCATTAGGTTTGTGCATATTTCATGCACTTTTTATCTCATCAAATGAAATATATATCAATTCTTAAAAGCTTATGTGATTAACCTTTCAATCCAGAGCACAGAAATGAGGGGTATTCCCTTTTTGTTGGCACGTATCCATGTGCTGTGCTTGCCGCTTCTAAAGATGACGTGGGTCGTCTTTTTGGACATTTTGGGTTCTATGGTCGCTCCCAATCTCTGTAGCTGCACCTCCACAGCGTGACTTCTGTTCTCGTGTTTCGATCGAACTTCCACATATGCCACAACATCTGTCAATCACAGAGGAACATTGCATTCTGTAACTATTTGCTAGCTGCAATTGCACAGATTATAAGCAGGGTATGTTGGTAAATTACAAGTGAATCTTTACATACCTCCTGAATGAATGAGCAGATTGTGCCAGATAACATCAGCATTTAAATGGGTATGTACACTGAGATGCTAACACTAAGAAGTACTTACACAAGTCAATGAAAGATATTCTGAACAGTGAAATTATAATTAATTATATAAGTCATAGGCCATGCATTGAAAAAATGCATTTAAACTTTCATTACCTTTCAGAATGTCACTGGCAGTCACTGGTAAACTACAGCTAGCTCCAGGAGTGTAAGGGGAGTTAACGTTGGATGGTGAAGGGGTGGTAAAACCAACAGGGTTCACAGCTACTCCTGGTGTCACGTGTCGGGAACTAGCCAAGGGGGATGCCAGTCTCGAGAGCACATGCTTGGGTTGACCAGCCATCCCCTGCCAGATGATATTGAACACAATATTTACATTTGACTTAATGCAATTATGGCAACATTTAGTGAGAATAGATTTCTCCTCAAAGTAAAATACAACCCTGACTGATGCGCTCGATTGTGAATCCATATCATAAATTTTCCTTTCACAGCAATTTACAGACTAGAGGGAAAAACATGCTGAGTGGAACTCAATTTTTAATAGCTAAACTTGCAAGGTCAAATGTTAACTATGTCCATTTCTGGTTTAGGAAGTTCATACACTGACCAGGTAACTTTTTGCTTCAGAAATGAATTATCATTCTGTGATCAGCACTTATCTGGGCAACCACTCAATGTAAAGGAAGCAAGTTACAAAAATTATCTGCCTGGTTGTCTTCTTGACCTGGTGCTCATACAATTGCTGCTGATACGTACCCTTTGAATTTGTTTCCTTTAGATTTGTATGTGTAATCAGAAGTGGCGTTTTCCAGTGGGATGTTAAATGTGCAAAAATTGAGTTGAAAGAAAATATAGGGTATTGTCTATTTTAAATGGACAAAGAGACAGATGAAGAAATAGATCATGATTTAACAAGCTACTACGGTTATCTTGGTATTGGGTATGCTGCTACTGCAGACACACTAGGCGATTGTTATTGTAGACTAATATGAGAATCACTCATGATAAGTGTTTGGTACTTAACTTCAGACCAGACATATCAACAGCTTCAAAGCTGGGCATGGCACTCAAAAGGACCAAGCCAATGATGCCATCTACTCACCCTCACAATTGCTCCAATTAGGAATCAGCGTATAACATCACACATAAACGCCTACCACCAGCTGTAAATTACTCTCTCTGAAAAACGATGCAGAATGTAGTCCATATAAAAATTATGAATATCACCTTAGAAATCCACCAAAAAATAAGTAATATTCCAATTTAAAAGCAATAAACAGATATCTTCTTTACGGTTTAACGAAAGATACATCCATGATATGTCAAGATATTGTTGTCATCGCTCGTAACCAACCGATATTTGCACTGGTCGCGTTATCAACAATGAATCAACATTCGACTCTCGATGGTGTGGAGTTCAATCCAGGACGCATTTATTTAACACAGTAAATCAGATTCTACAAGATATGTGAGGAAAATGTAACTTCTGTTATGAATACAAAGTTCACATTAAAATGTATTAAATGCATGTTTATCACACATACGTATGCATGCACGTAGATGCGAAACATAACTCTTGAAAGTCGCGGGTGCCAAATTCATGAATATGATAAAAGGTAAACTATCCGATCCACTGATGATATTGAGTTTTTTGCTTCCGGAAGCTGGTGAGCGTTATGATGATAACAAATTAGTGCGGTTTGCGGGTGGTCAGTCAAGATTAACTTGACGAATGAGTTGTCCGAGTTAGTCGCGTTTGTGGCTATGTGTGTATGTGGGATGTATGTATGGTTGTTTGTTAACATTTTTTGTGCACGTGATATAGGTAGCAATTTTCAAAAAAATTCCGAATTTGTTTTTTAAATGATGCGTAGAACCCAGAGGGTTTTGTTTTGACATTGACCGCAAGCTGAAAAAGTGAGAAGCTAGTGACTAGTTAGGCAAGGCAACTCGCCCCTGGTGTTTGATGATCTGATGACACCTTAGGTACACTTTGTAAATAACGCGGCGCTGTCAGAGGCGAAATTTCTTTGCCTAGTGACTAGTGTCTCGAATAACTCCGTTAATAATGGTCGGATCGTTATATAATTTACATGACTTTGTAGCTCAATCTAATTGTAAACTTTTTATAAATATATATAAGGACTTCAGACCAATTGTTTTCCCAGGCGCCCCAGGTCGAAATAACGTGGTACCGGTCTAAATGTTAACAAAAGGATTATTTTGAGCGCCTATCAAACCGTCCATACATGTCCAATGGTATCAAAAATTGCTTCACATGTTCTCCGTGACAGCTCAAGTCGGATTCCTAGATTTCATGGATGTCGATGACGTCACTTCCGGTTACAAAAGCATAAAAGTTTTCAAAAAATGACAAGTTCAAAGCTTAATTACCTACATGCTTTAGAATTCGATTTTAAAACAGTTTACATTTTCAGAAAGTATAATAAATATATGTAATAGTAAATAATGCATCGTTAACAAAATTCTAGCAGGTCAAAAATTTCTGGTAGCCAAAATCTCTAAACTTTCTTATTTCGCAATTAATTAACTATTTATCGTCTGATCATAAAAAAAAAAATATTGGTTTGTTGAACTTCACATTTGGCACAATAATCTTGGACGCTCTCAGCAGCGAGATGCCTTTTCCTTCCGCAATGATTTGACCAATGATGATTTTAGTAAATGATGCTATTTCACTTGATGCAGGTTGATTATCGTGCCGCTAATTTCAATAGCTATACTTAATGATACATGTGTTGACAAATATTCAAGTTTTATTTTTTACACAAAATTGTAAATAAATAGTGAGATCAGATGAGTCAAAATGTAGTAAATGCTAAACTCTTTGAAATAGTCATAGAAGGTAACACGATGTCAAATCCACATTAATACCTGTCCTGTTAAACATACAATGTTGAGTACATGCATATTTATAGATACAAAGCACTTGGTGTATGGTATGCACTTCACTTCTATCAAATCCTGCCTCCTTGCAGACCAGATCTCTCTCCTTATCTCCCAACCACAAAATGGACCTCCACACAACATTATGCCTTTCACAAGTGTCATGTTTGTAACGAGTCCCCGCCTCCTTGATGATGACCTTCACCTGAATGGACAACAGCTTCCTCAGTCGGGTCAACCAATGGAGAAGCGGGTTTCTCAGGAGCAAGGATCTCCACTTCCTCCACATTTCCACTTTCCTCATGCTTATATGTGACACAGTGACTGACTGTATTTAATGGAGGGGGGATGGGTTCAACAGAGAGTTTTTTCTCAGTGATTCCTAACTTCTCCTGTTGTACATTCAGAGTTTCGATAGCCTGCAGTCGATCAGCAGCGATGCTCAACTTTGTGTTCTCTCTCTCCAGCTGAACACAACAGTTGCAATACACAAGATAATATTGGTTCAGCAAAGGTTCACATATATATATATATATATATTTATAATGCTACTTACATCACCAATTCTATCAAGAAGCTGCTTTTCCCGTCTTTCATCAGCAGCTTGTACTGGCTGTCTGGCTGGTTCCACGCCAAAGAAGTGGAAGACTCGAATCTTGTATCCAAAGCCCATAATTATGACAAGAAAAATGAGAATTGTAGCAAATCCAAAGAAAAAGGGGAGGTAGTAGAAAGGAACATCTCTTAGAGTGGCCAACAGGAATTTGCGAATGGCTACCCCAATATGTTCTAGTGGTTCCACAGCAAATTTGGTGATGGTTACTGCTATTGCCTACACAGACACAAAAAATACCATGGGTCATTATATGATAATCAACCATAACAACAAAGAGGTATACCATTAATAGTGAGTTCTTTTGTAATGAAATTTTTAGAATGGATATTGGAAGTTCAAATTGAAAAAATACAAAACATATGGCAGATTGCTGTAACCTTTGTTGGGGGCACTTCCCACATGGGGTCCACCATTAGTGCCCTGTGGTACTCTGAACATTCATCACTACTGATGCTGAGAGCAGAAGTTATACTGTCCCACCAACTACCCCCTCCAGAACCGACACATTTTGCAGGGAGATCTCTCATAACTTTTGAGTGCCGATCAGCAACTTCCCCCTGAGAAAGATACCACACAATAAACAGCTCATATATATACCTCCGCCATTTGATATCAGCATTTTGGTAGAACAAAAGCAAAACTAATCTTGAAGAAAACAGCACAAAGGTCATATTAAGGAATTTGAGAAGAATATTTAAGAGAATCCCAAAATATCCATTACAGAGAAATCAACTAAGTCTATCAAAGAGAAACTCCAATATAGAGTAACCCATCATATATATTTCAGACCCACGTAAATTCAAGGTGACCTACTAGATACATATGCCACCAGTTCCATGGGAAGCTTATGATGAGAAATAACATCAGTAGTCTGAAGAAGATGAGACTCCATGACACATCTAACCTAATGAAGAGAAACAGTCCTATGGTAACAACTGCAAATGTCACTCCCACCTACGAACACACCCAAAAGACAGACATATACAAGTAAAGGCTTTATACACAGTATTGCGATTACCAGGCTGTAGGCTGGGGTTACCAAAGATAACTAAGTGACATCATCTGCAATAGTATAATTCAGATTGTAAGGATCTGTTAAAATGATCACATCTCTTTTATATATAAATTTGTGTGATTTGGGAGTAGATCTTAATGTTGATAATTTATATAATATAATACTGTTTATTTACTTAAATATTGCAAAATCATGCTGAATAAAATTTGTGAGAAATCAAACTTACTTTAAAAGCAATTTCAACCCAGTACAAAACTTCCTCTCTCATTAATTCATCAAAGGTAGCTCCTGTGGTGGGGTCTGCTAGTTGGGACACACTTTGAATCATATGTGAGAGCACGTTATGGGCATCCTGTATGTTTCCATGATCCATCCCAAATGCGTAGGACTGAAGTATATCTACATCACAAGGCCTGAGCTTCACAGTCACTTGAAAATACATCTCTTCTTTAGTGCCCTGTACATAACTTACTGTCATTATATATCACACATCTGATAACACATCTATAATAGAAAGCAAAGTATTGGTTGTATATTGTACCACAATTGTTCAATCCTTCACAAACACATCAATTATAGTTATTGAGTATCTCTCTTCAGTCAAATGATTCCAAATTGTTGGAACACCACTGATGAACCATTGTTGATTTAGCCAGCCAACTTACTGATGGAATGGCCAGTTTATTGAGAAGTACACGTGTGAACTGTTTGATATATGTATGATCCAGTGGAGCTGGGGGGCATTTCCTCTTGTCAGCATTCGTCTTACAATCCAAAAGATCTTGATGTGCAGTTGTCAATTGATTGTTGCACAAGTTCAATTCAACATGAACATCATCACTATCAGGGTCAGCATCAGATAATCTTCTGGCTGATCTCAATTTCCTTTCACATTCATCCAGTTCAGATTTTATATTCTTTGCTTCCTTCTGGAAATATAGCCACACCAATAACAAAGATATTCTGGTAAACACATATTGTACATCTATATTGTCAATAATTGAGATTTTGCAACTGCTCTTTAAAATGCAACCAGCACAATATGACACACAACACAAATTGATATTTGGATCGTTAAGTTTTATGTCATCATTAATTCACAAACCTTACCTTTTTCATGGTTTGTGTGTCAGTGTTATAGTTGAGCATGTCAGTAGGGTCGACCCAGTGGTGCGGAATATCACTTGTTATATCCCATTCATCAGCATCTTCTATGGGTTTATGCCAGTCCATTTCCTCATCACTTGTGACATCACAAATAACCAGCCCGCCGAACAATATCACAAGCCTGATGAAAGCTAGCTTGTGAAGCATTTTATGGATTCCTGAGGTATGCCTTGCTCACGATTGATGTATACGCTGAGTACATTTACGCAGAAAAAAACATAGCCTGAAATATTTTAGTTTTTTGAAATTGTGAAGAACCAGATTCTAGGGAATAAATGGTAACTTGATGAAAGTATTTTCATTGCTGAAATGTAGGTAGGTGCTCTAGTCAAAATTCGAGAGTCATTAACAGTCTACAGCTTACAGTAATTTATTCAGGACAATGTACTTTCACATACCCTGATGACCTTTTAATTCATTACTCTTCAAGTGCCATGTAACAACAGTCCTAGGTATGTAAGGATTACCTGTCCTGCCACACATTCTCAACAACAGCTTCAGTACAATCTCTCTCGAAACCTAGACTGCTTGTGGTACATTCATGTGGTGTTTTCTTAGGCAAAAGGAACTGCATTATTTAATACTCTCAATTTCTCATGTCCACCATATTATCCAAAACTCCTTGGAGCAAGGGGTGCCTTGCCTGGGTATGGAACCCAGCAGGGACTGAGATGGGCACTCAACTTTATGTCGGTGCAGATTTCAGACTGTCAATAGCCCATTCAGAGGAGTGGGAGGGGGGAGGTGGTGTTGGAGCGTGGTAATTTGGAGAAATTTTGCAGATACATTAAATGTATAGCCAACTATAATTTCATCTGTTTGCAGACATTTACAACTATTTAGAAGTGACACCCACCTCTAACCTCATGTGGCCAATGCATTTGCATTTTTGGATACTTTGCCTATACAGCTCTACCTTTGATGATTTGAAAATCCAGATCCATATATCGGAGCCGCAAGTAAAATAAAAGTGCGAGTTAGCGAATTTGGGGTGAAAGTAGAGCCCCTAGCAGACAGAGGGAAAACTAGCTTGGCGCGCCATGCACAATTTTTGTTTGTTTGTCGAACTTATCGGTAGGATTTCTATACAGATATGGAATGAAAACGAATTTCATTACAGTGATTTTTGTAACACATTTTATACACGATGTACAAGAAATAGACCATTAATGTACAGATCTACTTGATTCAGAGCACGGAGCAGAGCGACGATGTTTGCTCGCTTAACGGTGACGCACAAGTTAATCTGCGTGGCAATGCTTGAATGAGGTGCTTCTCATTACGAAAAGCTGTTGGTTTTATTCATTACGGATCAGTAAACAACTGCTCTGTCACATACACCCAGCAAACAGTGTCATCCGTCTAGGTGTAATTAATTTGTATTTGCACTAATACGTAAATCCACCGGCTTGTACATTCGATGGGAAATGCAAAATATACTGATTTACTTAAGTTGTGGGCTAGTTTATATACACACCCAGCACAAAACGTTTTCTCACATTATTCTCACCTCGCCCAGGGAAGCGAGTTGTGAAAGCTCGCTAGTATAGATGGTGGATGTCAATAAGACCACAGTCTTTTTTCTATTATGTTAAAATAATTCGCTATTTTGGGCTAATAAAACCAGCCCTAAACCAGATTCGCGAGCAAAAACGATGCGAGTTGTCGGGCAGAGCTGTACAGCACAGACAAGGGAGAACAAAAGCTGTTTATCGTAGCAGTCTCACTAAGCCCAACAGACATGTCGATTACCATGCTGGAGGGAGTACTGTCTACTAAACTTGGTTCGGAAGAGCTTGTTTCACTATCTAGCCTAACCGTGCACGACGTCTTATGGTATATATTTATATTACCGTCGTGCGCCGCTATTCACTATCTAGACTCGAGAGGTGTGGTCTGAACTTAAAAGAAACCGACGAACGGTAACTAAGGATAACAAACAATTTAACTTAAACTTCGAGGTTATGGCCGAAGAGACCTACTTTAATTTCCATGGAACAGTAGATAACAGAGTTCTGCATTCACCCGCTGCTCCGCAGAATGGTTCAAACTAGAAAGCGAAAGTGCCGCGACCTCATTCTACCACGTTCTATGTAAAAACGTTCGCTTACGTTTCCCACTTTTCACATATTTGCCAGGAAAGATTGTAATTAGCCGCGCACGACGGTAATATAAATATATTAATAAACGTCGTGCACGGCTAGATTGTGATGTGCATGAAAGCTGACAATACTCTGGCGAAGAGATCTTCTGTTGTCTGCCCTCCCTCAGCAAGTAACGAATCAGTCTCTTTTCTCCTCTCTTCTATTCATGTTGGCTGGCTGCCCATGATTCTTTGCCTGAACCCTTTTATCATTTATCGTATTCTATACTATCTATCTTGTTCTTTTCTTCAGACGAGAAGACATGAACTGTTGATCCCTGGTTCTATCCTATTCTCTCCTTTACTCAGTATTGGATCTGGATGGTCTTTACCATATCAGAGGAAGGTAAATGATCTTCCGAAAGGAGGCAGAGAGTTTGGTCATAAGGTGGCATTGTGAGCTCCTAAGATCTGAGCCCTAGTCTGTTGCTCTTTAGCCATGTAAGCCAACAGATAGCCATCTCAATGCCTGAGAGAGAGCATCACACCAGTACATCTATTTTGAAGGTCAAAGTGTGCTTTAACATAAATAAAAACACAATTGCCCCAAATGTATCATATACTTTCCAAAAGGCTATATCCTATGGGCAAGTCCATTGTCCTCCCTAAGTGGCCCTCAGGGAGGTCCAAGGAAGTAAATTTGCTTTCACAGTGAACATAATTGGTCCACATGTAATGTTTGAGGCATTCCCTCCTAACATTGGACAGAGGTGAGGGTGCACTTACAAACCCTACAATATGGTCAGTTTTTGTGACATGCTTTTCAAACTGTATATCTCTCAACTGTCCATGATCACTCATGAAGTTGTAGCTTTCAATGTTTTACTGTTGAAGGTATAGCCATCTGCTAGGAGTAACACCGGAGGTGATCACATGCCAGTGCCAACACAACTGGAATTACATCTCATTTGATCACATTGACCCAGTGGAATTTTGCGGATAAGAACTATAAAGCATCGAACTGTGAGATCACTTTAAACCAAAAAAAAATCACCAAGGGTTGACTGCTTAATACGCCAAAATATTAAAATAATGCTGTTGCATTGATAAGACAATAGATGCAAACAAATATTGTTTTAAAATTTTATTTCAATTATCTGCACAAAAAAATGACCATTGGTAACCAGGACTAGCTTTGAATAGCCTGTTAACCACACCAATGTTTGTGTAGAGAAGCAAATGTTATGTTAGTAAATGGTCATTGTTCACAGATAATATCCAATAAATAACAATGTGATCTTGCAATGCTGGTGGATAGTCTCCTAATTTTCTTCGCATACATCACTTCAGTTTGCTAAATAAGGATTTTGATACCTGAAACAATCCAACAATTTAATATTACCAATATGAAGTCACATGCAAAAAAGAATGGAATCAATGTCACCATTTATAGTTGACAACACGCTGACTAGCCCTTCGATGGACCCACTCTGTGCACCCGCGAAAATAATTAACTCCCGCAAAAATAATTAACTTTGGTGCCAGTGACCATGGGGCTTGATAAAATCCAAACTGGATGAAATACTCTATAAACATACACAGTGGTCAACGCAATGAATAAAGTCATAGAGCTCCTGGGCGCATGTCTCTGAGGTGTTCTCTTTGCTGCTGACACGATCTGTGCAGCGATCAAGCTCCTCCTTCACGTGAGCGCAGTGGGAATCCTCCTGACATCCTGCTCTGATGGTGTCCTGAGGATCCTGAACATCACGACATTCCAAGTGAAAATAGTAAACATGAAACTTGGCACACATAATGAAATACGTACAAGAATGAGGCCCAATAGTTCCTAAGGCTGTGCTGCTGTTTTCAATTAAATGTTTTGTCAAAATCAAATCTCAATGCTTATGGTTTAATATTGTATTCAGTGGCACACTTTTATGAATGAAATTAATGACAATATGTCTTCTGATTGCATAGAAACAGCAGTTTCAATGGACTATGATAGTTATTCTTATCAGTTATTCCTTAATAATTCAAGTTTCAAGTCATGCAGGTAACATTTTTAGTTTTTAATGACATGTTAACAAATGACTGGTCTATAAATGATCAGAGGCTGCTGGCTTGCTTCCTCATAAAATGTTACACAATTACTGACTGAGTAACATTGGCCAGGTAAATTAACCATATGAGTGCCATACTTAACTTTTATATTGGTTGGAAGACATCACATGAAACAGAATCATATAGAAATCTCACCACCAAGTCTTCCTCCTCTTCTTCTTCCTCTTCCTGTAAAAAGATGATGAACGTAATATAATTTACCCACCACAGATTATGTATATATATAAATGATAGCACAAAATACCATGATTTAACCTAATTGGTTCCTAAGTTACTGAACTACAATTTGCTTCCAAGTATTGTTCCACAGTGAGGGATCATGTCTGGCAGGAAAACGCAAGCTTAGAATTAGCAACTAGGAAATGGGTATAATACTTTCACAAGCTATCATTGAACTACTTCAAAATCTAAGGACTTTTTAAGGCTTTATTTCCTATAGTAATTAAACATGTTATTGTTGGTCAAAGCTCTATTTACGCCATGCAATAAACAAATCCAATGAAATACAAACGTCCAGAATTATAATCAGACACCTTGAACATGTCAAACATGAGCTCTCTAGATTTGTTTCTCATTTCAACACAGGTAGGTCTTACATTTTTGTGGTGTAATACTTTATCCTAATCATATTTGATGACATTTAACTAAATACAGTTAACGTTGCTTGAACGACTTCGCGTGAAGGTCAGTAAAGAATACAGGTCCTTCAATCTTCATCATTCATGTCACCATGTTTACATGTGTTTTTACTGTTTAATCTCGATGAAGACTAGTTTTGTTTCATTCAACTGTGATTTTAAGAAGTTTGTTCAGTTTTGCTATTCTACATATGCCTCGCAAAGCATGGAAAGAGTTTTCAAGTTGATTTGTCATTTACAATATTAGTATTTCCACCTGTACCATTCATTGTTAGAAACACAATTTGTAACTACAATTCGTTCTTCTAGCCTCTAGGGGTGGCTAACAAGGACCCACGTCACCCAGATTGGATACCCTCTATATTCCCACACAGACAAGATGTGAGTGAATGAGTATAGGGTTTGACGGCACACTAATACATATGACTTACTTACGGCAGAAGACAGTTAGCCCGATATCGACAATACATAGAAGCTGCAGCCAGGTCAATGCTAACCCCAGTTAGGGGTGCCAGCCGAACCTCGCCGCAGGCGGCCTCGCTTGTGTCTCAATGTTATTTCCAATTTTTTTCAACTTGCTCTAACTGGCATTTATATTTAAGATACATGGACAAATGATACATCAAACGAGAGCTAACATATTGAATTTCAATAATATTGCCTTATATTGAATTCTCTAAATCGGTTCGTATTCGTTACTCGTATCGTTTTTATTGTTTGGTAAATGACAAGATGACATTCTAATGTTCATGATCATATAAAATGTAAAAAAATTGGCCAAAGGGAAAATAATAATATTTACGTACAAAATGTTACGGTGTAAACAAATGTATTTTTTTCCCAATTTTATCAAATGGCCGCGACATAGGTATACTTTTTTGACAAATTTAAGTATGATGTTACAAATGGGTGAAGTTTTTTTCCTTATTAAATGGTGCCCTTTTGTCGTATTTTGCACTTCAAAACGTTGTCCAATCGTCTCATGCTCGCCCCGTGAGCCCGTATCAGGGTCAATCTTGCCATCACTCAACACGGCTTCACACTCCCACAACCACTGCTGATCGCTTGGGTCAAACCAAGTCGATTTTCATTCATTTATCAATCTGAGCCCTCACATCCATCTATACACGGGGTAATTCAAGTATAGTGGTCAAGTTTATTTTAGAATCGATTGAAACACTTATGTCGAAGTTTCAACTTTAAAACGTTCGATTTTGTCATGCCCGCATCGGTAGATCGTATAGCTTGCCTTCACACGGCCGGCTCAAGATCGCTTATGCGGCTGATCGCAAGGGGTCAAACCAAGTCGAATTTCGTTCATTTATCAATCTGAGCCCTCACATCCATCTATACACGGGGTAATTCAAGTATAGTGGGATACTTTGGTCAAGTTTATTTTAGAATCGATTGAAGCACTTATGTCGAATTTTCAACTTTAAAATGTTCGATTTTGTCATGCCCGCGTCTGGAGAACGTATAGCTTGCCTTATCAGCATTGTGTGATTTAAGAAAACATTCAATTCTTGAACTTAATATGGTACTTAATTTATTTATTTGGGATTGTGGATTCTAAACATTATCCTTTACTGGCCAGTAACTTCAAAGGCAATATGCCGCTTGCACTAGCGCGTGGAATTTGGCAGTTAGGGTTCATGGAGTAGATGTTGAGCTGCCGTTGCGCGAGCTGCTCGTCGCCAAGGGCACCACCCAGATTTAACACATCAAAGAGATTCTGTTAACCACGTTTTGAGTCAGATTCGTTCACAGAGTACATCTCGAGTTTATCATGAGTTCGCCCCAAGTTGCCTATTGCCACGTCAATATTCATAACCATTGCGGTTAAACAATTCGATATGAATCTCTCTGACAAAATTTTTGCGTGAAGACGCGAGTGACCACTGACTTTAAACCATCACTGGTTTAATCGAACCGTATATCTCTCATCGTCACTTGACGCGGTTTATATATATTTCACCAATCTTATAAAGTGTGTGACAAATAAGTTGTACTGCCCTAGTCTGGCCCTCTGGATTTTTATTGTTCTTGGTAGACCGCTAGGACATTTTATTTGCCTGTTTTTCGTCAACATACCTTTTTAGAATCCTCATGAGTATACCTATCTTCATGTATAATTTAACGAGATACCCCTGTGCTATTCGCGACCTCAGTCTCAGACAATCTAAGCAGCGTTCGGTGGAGTGGGTCACAAAACCATAATTGAAAAACAACCCCTGTACTTCCAGTGGAAGACACGATTGACAAACCAATTAATCAAATTCAATATATGTAACTCTTAACACATTGATTTTACACATGAAGCATATATTTACCTCCTCTTCGGGGTCGTTTCTGATGACAAGCTCGTCCTTCAGACCCATGATTGTGTATGCAGTCGGAAACGGAAACGGCGAATCGATAAAACTGCCCCCGTCAAGTTTAGCCCGTACCATTGTCAACAACGAGAAAGGCAGCGCCCAAGTATTTATGAGTTTACGTCATTGTGGCCTTTGTATAGAGGACATGGATATTTTAGCTGTATTGAGATACGAATCTGGTTTTTCACGTAGTTGTAGTTTACTATTTATTCGTACATAGCTCTTACTTCCACACACCATTCAGTAAAGGTAATTAATATAAACTGTCATTTGATTGTAATTGTTGTGTTGGTGAAATTGGTGCAGCAATTAAATTAAATTCTGCCCTTACTGTCTGGGGTTGCGAATAAGTAATAAAGAACCCTCCACACACGCATCTCATAAGCTTAGCACCAACAGCTATACACCCTTATTTACTGGAACCAGATTGGATTGAAAATAAATAATTGCCTTAAGAAGCGGTGCAGCTTTGTCCAGGGATATGGATGAGATTTCAAAGATTGATATGCACAGGTTTTAGGAAAAAGAAAATCCTGATCCATTAAAAATTTTCAAGAAATGGTTTTATTCTGTTGAGTGATGTTGTGTTATTGCAATGACATATCAAGTAATATCAGCCTATAAATGCACCTAGCACCAAGCTCAACCAACATATATTTCAAAAATCAAAACAAAGGCATCATCAATGCAGGGATTTGTTTAGACCAGGACTACATATTTGGCAGTATTGCTCAACAATGATAAAATGTAGATAGGCAGCATGATAGAATAAAAAATATGAATTTTCCGATGAATGAACATTGTGATGCATGATCATGGAAAGTGCTTCTTTGGTGGTAGCTCTAATTATAATTAACCAATGGGCAATGCAATTAATAAATAACAAGTTGTAAATACGTAAATATATTTAATCTTTATTATTCAAAACAAAAATTGTTGATTAACAGACACCACAATAACTACACTATAGATTCTACAATATGACTTTACTCAGATTTCTAAAGCCAGCACCAACACAAGTTAAAATGACTTTTTCTCCTCCAAGTTTTAGGTTTTCATCATCATCATTATCATCATCTTCAGCTTCCTGCTTATTGACATCCATCTTGAACATCACTTGAAAGAAATCCCGTATGTGTCGCATAAAGTTGATTCTGTACAAACAGAACTACGATAATAACATGCTTCACTACATATAATATGGAATAGAAATCATTACAAATCTCTTAAGGCTAGCATCCAACCAACGCTAAGCTTGACTTGGGCAGACTGAACTCACGTGTAAGGTGAAAGAGGACCCAGTTGGATTTTGCTGACATCTTTCTCACCCAATGCCATCATCAGGAGTGACAGGCTCTGGTTATTTGAATCTACACAACCTCCCTAAACAATCGGATATATTATTACATTTAACAGCTGTTAAAATATATTATTTCACATAATTTTAACAGTTGTTGGGCAAGTACACTAATTTCATGAATTTTTGCATCCTACAAAAAACCCCAAAAGAGGTTGGTTGTGAGCTGTTGTAGCAAAAGACTGATGCTAATACTATCAAATAATTTATATTTCAGACATATTGCACATTTTTTAATGCTTGGTAACAGCACTAATTCAACAATAACATTTGAAAGAACACAAGTTCGACTTCACAGAATTATTCAAATGCATATATGTTACCAATGGCTGAATAAAGCTGTGAGGCATTTGCAGAAGTCAATAACATGAATGGATGGAGTAGGTACAAACTCACTCTGTACACTTCCTCAAGTAATAACTTTGCAGCATGCTTCCCTACTTCCTCAGGAACGCTGGGTTCTTTCCCGGAGCCTTTAGCATTTGAAGAAGATTCAGCACATAAGAAAGTGCCTTGTGTGGTTTCTGCTACGAGTGTCATACCAAACCCAGGTGACCTACAAAGGAAAATGGGGGTAAAAGTTTTGACATCATTTGATAGGTGAGTGAAATATGATGATGGTGAACATGAATTAGTAATTTTAGCAGCAGTACCACAGATTGCATCACAACAGAGTTTGAATACTTGATTTCCAAGCTGCTAGTTGAGGAAGCAATTGCTATAGCCACAGCTTTAACTAACTAAATAGGAACAACTGAATCTTGATTATTATGCTAAACATTAAGAATGATATCATCTTTAGATTACTTCATAGTCACACAACCAAAACGGAATGTATTCAACCAAAATATGATTATGTAAAATAGCCATGACATTTATCCAGAGCAAGCAAACCCAAAAGTACTACACACTGTTCCACTGTACTGGGAATCAAGAGGGCAAAATGAGTACTCACTTTCCAGATTGTGAGCCCCGGCAATGATCTGTGTAAATGTAGATGTCTGGTAGCATCTTGTTCAAAATACTTCGTGCAGAGTCTACCATGCGATTGCATGTAGCCGGTGAAACTCTGGTTGCCCAAGTGTGGTTAGTTAAGGAGAAATCATCACAAACTAACAATCCAATGCTACATGAGAATTACTTTATTCACAATAACCAGTCTTCTTGTACCCCTTTCTGAACTCAGTTGTAGATATAACCACATCTGAAATGGTAACGTAATGAAGTTTGATTTTTGATCCAATTATCGAATACCAATGCCCTTACAAATACCCCTAACAGCTATTATCATCCGTATCATTTAAGTTTTAATAATGATAAAGTCATCCATCTTGGTTCATATTGGCTATGTAAAAGGATATGCTATGCCTCTGATGCGTTTGATTTTTCCAGGCTCTGTGTATTGGATGGGCCTCAGCTTCTGTCTGGTCGGACAGGTGAAAATAACCTCGCCTCCCCCATCAGGTGCTGCTCCTCTTCTTGTTACCTGAGGCAAACCCACATACAGACAGATGCACAGTATTTTAAGGGAGCATGGTGATCAAAATTACACAATAAAGGAGCAATCATGAAATATAAATCCATTTTGAGGAAGAGTATATATAATGACATATCCACACTACAAAAGTTTAACAACTGTAGTTAACTTTTTGCATCATAAATTATTATGATAATTAACATAATAATGACCATCATCTTACATGAAGTCATGAATTAAGAGCAATACTTAATTGCACCATTTAATTTAGGACTGTACCTTTAACTCCAACCCTTCGTCTGTGCCCAGAAACCTCTTCAGCGCAGGCAGGGTGGATAACTTAAAGGCATCAATCTGAATCATGGCATCAAAGCACCTTCATGAAAATAACTGTGCACTCAACTTGTTAAACTACTCTTTGCCTTTTTTGTCTATAATTGATTGACTTTAACTGGTGATTTGCTATCATGTCCTTGTCAATTAGATTTTCAATTTAGGCAGGAAGATTTCTGAATTTAACATCTTCTGAGGGTACATGAATCAAATGATTGTGAAGTGAACTTACTGAAGGATCAAGTTGATCATTTGTAATGCCTCTCATAATGGCTTTAGTTGAATGTTTGCAAAATGCTGCAAGAGACGCAACACCCTCTAAATAATAGCCAATGGCTCGCTGTGGATTGCAGTCATGCTCAATGGTTCCCCCAGCAAGCATCCCAGGCTGGTAGTATATAGCAGTGCCTGTAAAAGTATATCAATTTTCAGGGTTTGTCATAAGCCTTAATTTACAGTTGTAATGGATCTTTTGTAAAAGGAACCCATAGTTTTTTTACCAGTTTCATTGATTTCAATGCTGGAGCCATTTGTAATCTTGTCAAGTAATCTCACAAAACTGGCCTCAAAATCTGAAACAAATACAGGAAAACATAAGAGGTTTCACATATTCATTTAAAATGTATGAAGATTAACACAAGCTCATTGTTTCCACTAAAATTCAAATCAATTACCAGGCCACTGCCTCCAAGAAATGATAATTGTAGATATACTACACAGTGGCCTGTGAACCTCATCTTCCAACTGCAGTGTTTGCTCGTACTTTAGAGACCCCCTCTTAACTAAAGTCTGCTGCTTCCGTAACTTTGGCATTTTATTTGATCACTGAAATGGAGTGAAACTCTGCAGCAGATACGCCGCTTATATATCAGTTCATGGTTTAGACAAGCACACGGATGACGCCCCTAAAAGCCATGGTCATAGCTGAAGACGAGGTAGCCAAGTACGGAGCGGGGCTGGGCGATAACGTTCATTAGCTTAACGGTGAGGCACAGTTTATTCGCGACGCAAGGCTTCAATGAGGTGTTTCTCATTGCAAAAAGCTGTTGGTTTTATTCAGATTTATTAAGGATCAGATAACAACTGCTATGTCTCTTACACCCAGCTAACAGTGTCGTCTGACTGGGTGAAATAAATTTGTATTACCAATGGGATATGTACTAAAGTTGCAACAAGGTAATTTTTTTCTGCCCTAGATATTAGAGATCTGTTCTGTGAGTTAAGTAATATCTACAAAGGGTGCGTGGAATATATAATTTTGTTTATAGATTAGTAATGTACGTATATATTAATGAATGTGTTACACAACTTTCAAACCAGGAGCATCTGAACGGAATAATGAATTTCAGAAAAACATTTATTTACCATCAGTCTAACATGTCCTAAACCAACTGTAATCAAATTAGCTTCAAAACGATTTTGTTGACTGGTAGTGGACAGGTAGTATGACAAACTTGGGCAGTCATGTGTGTAAACTGACAGGTGCATATCAGCATGACAGTATCGGGTCAAAACGCCCTACAACCAAAAGGCCCTGTCAACCAAATCGGACAAATGACTGGGTTTTTTATTGATAAATATTTATTGTATATAACTTGAGTTTCCAATGATTGTGAAGTTTGTATTTTTGTAGCATATAATTAACCATAAACCATCCATGAAGCTTAATGAATACAGCAATTTGTTTCATCAACACGCACGGCGTCATGAAATTGTCTCTCGGTGTTGGAATTCTTTATTTATATTTATTCATTTATTACTTATAAGTTTGGCTGATATTATGGTGATCTTACAAAGTTTTTCAGAAAGAATATCGACAGCCTAACTATAACTGTTGTTCTAAAGTCATGTTGACAGTGTACCCACAGGGATTTGCATTGGCCGGCTGGCCACAATCTTTTATGTATACATAAAAGATGTGTATGTATACATAGAAGATAATGGTCAGCCGGCCAATGCAAATCCCTGTGACTTAACCTATACGTCACTTGGGTTATATATCATTTCAGATATATTTTTGAGACAATCCTATTCACTTTTAATAGTCAATACTTGATAGTTATCTTGGTAAAAGAATAAAAGTACCTAAAAAATATTTAGAGTTGAAACCATTGTGTAACTTTATGGAAACCAGGCATTTCTCATAATTATCTTATCAATAAATTTCACCTAACGATCACAGAGGACAGTGACATGTTGTGAGTTGTGAAGGCGCCACGTGACAACCTGTGAGTTGTGAAGACCTTATTGTACAATCACAGGGATACAGCGACGTGACTCAGGTGAGTATTGTAAAATATTTCCCCTGGCGTTGCAAACACAATGCAGTGAAAGTACCTTATAACTTTCAGACCTAGTTGCCTTTTCCTCTCCTTTATTCAGCATCATAAAAAGTCCAACTGACGTACGTTGCCCAATCTCGCCGCCATATTGGAAATTAGTTGAAAAAGTTAATCGCCTCCCATATTTTAAGCAATTATGCATGTTTACAAGTTATTGCGGCTGCTGAGACTCATTCACCATATATAATAACGATTACTTGTTTCATCAAGTGGACATCGTGAAGGTTAGGTCTTATCATCTAATTTTCTACATTGGTGAGGCCATCCAAGAGGGAACACAAGCTGCACTTGGTTCAAAAGAGCTAACAATGATGGTAAAAACGTATATAATTAATGCCCATACTCTTTAACCAAACCAAGACTTGGCGTCCGACGCATAACAGTGTTTACTATCATCAATGGTTTATGTAGCCGTGCACGACGGTAATATAAATATATACCGTCGTTCCCAAAGATATGTGGGTCGTGTGGCAATTTTTTTATTTCGCATGCGGGTAGCTTCGCATCAATGTTGTGTACTTACGTAATTATATATGTCGAGAATTGAGATGAATATCCGTTTAACCGCACTGTTTTGGTTATCCACTGTCTCGTGATTATTTAGCAATTGTCACATGAACTTTGAGAATCACAACTTTAGAAATATCTTGGAAATATGACGTCACATTACGCAGTTTCAGTTTCACTCGCTATGTGGCAGCAGGTCCCGAGGGGGGGGGGCACTTAAGTATATGGAGGTAGTAGACGTGTCGGGATCTGTTTTTTCGGCCTCCCGTCGGGTTTTGTTGGGCCTCATATTTGCAGGACGGGGTATGCTTTTGCCATTTTCACCTTGTATGATGGGTACCGGTTTTTGAGATCCCGGGGCGCACCCCTACTAAGGACAAGGCCAAGTGCCCCCTCCAGGCTGCAGGAATGCATAAGTGTTAACTTTTTTCAATTGTCAATGTGATATCGTTGAATACATATCCCCCCTGTTTGTTGTACAGGCTCTTGATATATGTTATTTTTTGGATGCGTTATAGAGCACCCAACACCGTGAAGACCAAAACGTGTGCTTTTAATGAAGCGCGAAAACTGTCGTATCAGAACGGTATAAATTCATGTTACCGTTCGACCGGAGCTAGGCTATGGTTAGACCTACAGTAGGCCTGGATATCTGCAGTAGAGGCCACCTCATGCCAAGCCAAAAGTGATGGACTAATCAATCATGAAATATTTCTTCGATCTACTCTTTATCCATTTGAAAAAGCCATACGGATGTCATTTTGTTCGATTCAATTGTTTATTAACTTGTTCGCTGAAGTTGTAGGAAAGCTTTCATACATAGCATTTGCAAATATCCTCGGAAAACAAATTAGAAGTCGAATATCGTCCACAAATGTGTCCGCTCAAGTCTATGTGAAAACGAAGCAATTTCGTCATAACGTACTAAGTAATCCGAAACAAAATTGGCGATAAAAGGAGCAGCGTTAATGTTTGTGATATGTTTTTGATTCATTTGTACATATATTGAAGATTGATGACAATCTGGATTTTTCAGTGAGCACCTTAAGATGTTTAAGAATAACCAGATATGGATCATCATTGTATTTGTTTAACTATGAAAGGCAGTGAGATTAATCTTTGGTTGTCAACCACATTTTGACTAGGCTAAACGCCAGACCTAATAGGTAGTAGTTAGGTCTGTTAACCGGGCTAGGCTATGGTTTAAGTAAACATTTTGAATATGTATCCAAATCACACAAAACATTTTTATCGTAAGTCGTAATTGCATGAAAAAGCAGGTAGAAACAAACATATATCCAAAACAAAAATGAGAAAGACGATAATTTATGGAGGTGTGGCGTATTGACCAGGTAATGGCGTTTTGGCGATGGGGCGTTTTGGTGGTAGGCCATTTTGAACCAGCGTGACATATATATTATCGCTCAGCCTGCTTGTTGTCCAAATAATAATTTACTATCAAGAATATAAAGGTGTACCTCTCAAGCCAGGGTCATTATCTTTAGATCTTATCTTCTTTATTTTTATCGATCTTCCACTAAGTGTCGCCAGAATAAGTCTCTGTCTGAAGAAATTGCATCCTTCGAAACTCAGCGTATTTCTATCCGACATTTTTAAATATGTGAGTGATCAATCAGACGACCACCTGTGCTTTCGGCCCCTACAGTCAATACGCGTAAGTAAGGCAATGAGTTCTTAATCAGAACAATCGTATGTATATGTATTTTTCAATGTCAAGTATTTTACGTTGTGTACACCTTTTTTTAAAGAAATCATAAGAAATCATATCTAAGTGGTATTCTTAGGTCCGTGATTACAGCATCATCCATGGTAATTAGTTATGGCAATTGGCTATCCGTACGGCAGCCGTACGAATAGATGGGAATAGGCTATTCGTACGGCAGCCGTAGGAATAAGATGGGAATTGGCTATCCGTACGGCAGCCGTACGAATAAAAGTGTTTTGGCTATTCGTACAGCAGCCGTACGAATAAGATGGGAATTGGCTATCTGTACGGCAGCCGTACGAATAAAACTGTTTTGGCTATTCGTATGATTAATAGGGTGCATTTTGGCTCTTCGTACGAATAAGATATATACCGGTTGTTTTGGCTATGCGCACAATACGAGTAGCTAGTTATACAGTTAATGTCTTTCAGGACAGCTCAACATATTTCATCATAGTACCATGTCATTGTAAGTGTTGTGGTGGGATGTGGAACTTCAATATATATGCTCTTAGCTGTGTAAATACTTTGCCTAGCAATCTTGTACAAGGTAAGAAGAGAAAGGCCTAGAAGCATGGACTAGTTGGATGGAACTTAGTTGTTGTAATTAAGTATTTGCCTATTTAGAAAAATACCCAAAATATTAAGGATATGGAGTCTTTTTCCACTATCACAAAACACCTCCTTGGCTTAGTAATCAAATTTAAAAGATATAGCTATGGATTGATAGAAATGTACAACAGAGTGCTGGTAAAAGTAAAGAAATAATTTGTAAAATTTGTTGTGAAAAATGTTTATTCACACTTTACAACTTAAACAAACCAGTTCATGAAACACACACACACACCTTTCCCAAGGACAGGAACAATTGCCTCTGGGCACCTCAGCAACAACACATTCAAGTAGTTACGAGTTAGGTCGGTTCATACATAAAACATAATGCGGTAATGACATGTTACCAGAACATTAGCCATACAACATGAAACTGTTACTTTATAACTAAGAAAAAACAGTTCATGAAACACACACATACACACCTTTCCCAAGGACAGGAACCATTGCCTCTGGGCACCTCAGCAACTTAATAACCAGGGCAGAAAAAATTGCCTCTGGGTCACTTTGGTAACATTGGCACACTGAAAGTGGTACCACAAGTAGCAACCAGAGCAGAGCACCCATTTAACTTGTTTATGGGGAGGATTTGTACATCTCTCCATGGCAGCAGATCTGTTGCTAGTGGCTGCATCAGCAGTCATGAGGCGGTTAGCAACATAGCATCTGTACTTTGAGCAGTGTTGCTGATCCATGACTGATGGCTGAGCCCCACAAGCCAATGCCTCTGCATTCTGAAAGCAGTCAGGAGTGGTTACAGTTTTATCATGCATCATCTATGAATGGCCATTCATAAAAAGTCACCCAACAAATCCAAACAAATAGCCTAACATAAAGAAATGAACAGCAACAGAATAGGTCATACCATTAGGACAAAAACGCCGCAGCTGGACCCATCACTTTGCTGCCCACTGAGTGAAGGTTCATGCTGCCAGTCCAGCAGGATTTCCCCAGTGACTCTGGCTCTTATGTTCATGTACTACCTGAGAACACAAAACGAATAAAAATGAAACATCTCCTTCATTTCCTATTCTTTGATCTGCAGTGTGCTTGTGTGAACAGTGTGAGTTGGAGAACTGGTCCCTGTCAACGATTTTCTGGACGTCACCCAAACTCTTCATAACAGAGGAGTTGTCCATCTGGCCTTGGTAATACTCAATGACAGACTGCAAGCAATCAGCCAGTCATATTGGCATGTACTACGCGTTTGAGATTTTGGTTGAGGGACTCTTAGACTGTTTGTAGTTATCAGCCCCTGAGTCAAATCCGCATCAACGAGATAACGGACCCACTGGCACTGGCAACTATGCCAGTTGGCCACGAAGTATGCATTAAGCCTATCTGGAGCTGTTTTCTGCAAACTCTTGAATGCCAGTCGTTCGGGCATGGAGCATTTGTTGAAGGATTACCCGTATCCTTTCGTTCTCCTCAAGGGAGCACTACAGCTTGGCAACTTCCTGCCTGAAAGTCTTGCTCACATGAAAGGCACATATCACAATGTGTGTATCCTTTGAACTATGTGGTTAAGCAAAAAATCAATGTTCTCATGGCTTTCCTCCGCTATGAAAGCATAGCCACATGTCTGGCCTTTCCCATCCTTTACCTGCACTGTGGCATCCTGTCTGTGTTGGTCCTGTAGGTTCCATCCATAAGCAGGACTTCTGGGAACTTGGTGTAGCTTTCTGCCATGGTGCTGGTCTGGACAGCAATAACAATGACTACCACTTGGTCTGTCGTCTTCACTGCCACTTAGGAATTCGGGTCCTGGAGCAAAAGGCCATCTAGAACATCGATAACCTTGGCCTCATCACTTTTGTTGCCACGAAGAGAGGCGCAGATGTTGTGCAGGTCCTTCCTCCGGGATGCCAACAGGATTTTGTAAAAAAAGAGGAAAATTTGCCTGGGGCCATGGGGCCGCAAAGGCCCCCTGCGGATTAATGGATCCCAATGGACCCTGGCGGCCACGTAATCCGTGGATTTCCGCGCATCCGCGGAAAATTGGCATCCCTGTACCTGGAGACAACCTTGTCCGACTGCTGCATGAGGTGGGAACGTATGTTCTCTACAGTTACACCAAGTCCAAAAAGTTCCCCAACTTTCTGCTTTTGCTCCTCTTCAAGTCTCCTATTCTCTGGATAGAGATCGAACAACCTTGACTCGACAGAGTGGTTGTGGTTATCCCGCAGTTGTGTCACCACTAGCACCTGTCGTTTGCGGTCGGCTTCGGTCGTAGAATGAGAGTTATTATGAAGAAAAAAAATATTTTTTGTCTTTCTATAGAAAGACAAAAAATATTTTTTTTCTTCATAATAACTCTCATTCGATGCTGCTCCAATCTTAAGGTACCGGGCGAAACAGGACTGCTGTATAACGGCTGCTCGAACTTTCTGCCGGTAGAGAATGGAATGTCGAAAATTGTCATCGGCTTATGTTACTGTAACCAATTTGAATAATGGAAACTGCGTGGAATATTAGGACCGGAATACTATAATTACTAGCGACAGCATAATCCGAACTTTAGAGAAAATTACAGGAATCAATTTTTATCATAATTTGCCCTCCCAAAGTTTGGACTTTTCTGAATGAAGAAAACACAAAAATGCCGAGGATTCAGCGCAACTGAAAGTGAAAGTAGCTAACTCAACATTGTTTCGTTCTTATCTCAGTAAGCTTGTTGATAAATGTTACTGAGCTTCTGAAATTTCAATTGGCTGTGCTTTGACTGAAAGGTGCATGTCTTAATTGGTTTGACAGTTATTCCTCTTTTATCTATGAAAAGGATATATATTGTATTCTAGCTCTTGCGAACCAAGTACGGGAGTGATGCATGCGACAAGGTGATAAAACCTGACGTGGTCTATTGGCAGATTGGGCTACTCCAACAAGGTGATAAAACCTGACGTTGGTCTATTGGGCTACTCCAACAAGGTGATAAAACCTGACGTTGGTCTATTGGGCTACTCCAACAAGGTGATAAAACCTGACGTTGGTCTATTGGGCTACTCCAACAAGGTGATAAAACCTGACGTTGGTCTATTGGGCTACTCCAACAAGGTGATAAAACCTGACGTTGGGCTATTGTATTCTCCTGCGCGTCCCCATTGAAGTTGACAGAAATGAGGTTCTCTTAAATAAAAAACTGTTAATTGTGTAATTATAGTTTAAGGACGGATATTAGAGTGTAACATAGCCTCATAGGTTACAGTCTAGTCGTGCACGACGTCTTATTGACGTATTTATATTACCATCGTGCACGGCTAGTTACAGTCAAACTCTATAGAACCAGGCAGCATGGTACAATCATGATACAGGGTTGGAAGTAATTATTCCCATAACAGATTATGTATTTTCTCTGTGACATGAACAAACAATCACTGGACTCAATTTCTTTCTTTCTTAGTATTCATATGATAGTCCACATGGTAAATGGCTATAATACATCACAACAAAACACTAAGTCATCGCAAAGATCACACACATATTCTGATATACTTCTTTCGACAATAGTCAATACAACGGATAATGTGATTGAATGTTTCTTCTGCAGATCATCAATTGCCTTGTAACTGTAGTGATAATGTAATGACCTATGGCTATTTAATGGAAGATGAATGAATTTAATACCTGTGGAATATTTTGTTTATTACAGAAATAGCCATGAAACTTTGAAAATGTTAAGTCTACTACAGCAAAGAGAAACTGGTGCTCAACCACCAGAGATTATTGTGCGGGCAGAAAGCACCAGAAGACTACTAAAGCTTGATGTCAGCAAGTATCAGGAAGTTCAGAAAGTACACACAGGAGGGGTTAATAGTCTCTGTGTGGATAACACAGACAATAGATAGTAGGTTGTATAAAAAATACTTCTAAGACCACACATAATTTACTTGGATTCATCCCTGTGGGATGGCAATGTTTGATGACATTCATATATAATTATAAGCAGTATTATAGTTACAATGTTCTTGCATATTTTCTGTAAATTGACTGGTTCATATGTTGATCAATATATTTATTTTATATGTTTTCAGTTTGTTATCGGGTAGTACTGATGGAATTGTATGCATTAATGACCTTCATACCAGCAGTGGTACACCTGCAACAACATACCCAGTGGTTTCTACAATCGGTCGAAGTAACAAACACAGGCACAAATACTCAATAGAAACAGTTCAATGGTACCCCTTTGATACAGGGATGTTTGTGACCAGTGGAATGGACAAATTACTCAAAGTCTGGGATGCTAATGTTCTGAAGGTGGTTGATTTTTAATTAATGGCATTGCTGTCTTATTTTGGTCAGAATTTGGTTTGTTAGCAAATCCTTAGTTGATTGTCAGTGCAATTAGTAAGTTGCAATTAAACATAAATCTCATTATTTTTAATTTTTTTGTCATGTGTGCTTTTTCAGCCTGCAGAAGAATATGAATTCACTGGAGTCATCTATTCTCATCATATGTCTCCAATTGCATCCAAACACTGTCTGATTGCTGTTGGCACTCAGAGTGCTAAAGTTAAACTTGTGGATCTCAAGTCTGGTGCTAACACACATTCGTTATATGGTCATAAGGGGCCTGTTTTCACACTCCAGTGGTCACCCAGAGACGAGTATTTACTTGCTTCGGGAAGGTACTGCTTTTTTGTAACCGTCCAATGTATTGCATTTCGAAATCCTCTGGGAAGGTTTTATGATTTTCAGGCACTCCCGTTTTAAAATGTATCTGATAGATAGTTATTATAAGAATTTATATATCAGTGGGTATCTGCAATGGACATTTCCAGAATCGGGTGCCATGATGTGTTAAAATTTATTTTACTGATAAGACTCTAAATTTGTTTGTGTCTGTATTGAAGTGGTGACAGTAAGTTGATGCTGTGGGATGTTCGACATGCAAAAGCAAGTCTTATGACCCTTAATCAATACAGTAGAAAAACTTCGGCAGACTCAAATTCCGGTTCGTAAACTCAAGTTAATTTTTTTACCTGTGTTCCCTTGTACATTTGTAAATATCAACAGGAATTCTTTTCCAATTTATTTGAATTTGTGTTTTTGTTTAATCTCATCAGAAAACACAGCCCACAGTGGTCGTGTCAATGGTCTGTGTTTCACTTCGGATGGACTGCATCTGATTTCATATGGCACAGATGACAAACTAAGATTGTGGAACATCACAACCGGTCACAACACCAATGTCAATTACGGACGTGTTTGCAATGAGACCCATAGGTGTGCCAGATTGTCAACTAGCGTCGGTTGCAATCCAGAAGCTGTCTTCGTCCCAGCTGATAATCACATAAGAGTGTATGATATCTTTTGTGGCACTCAGCTGAAAACCTTACGAGGACATTACAGTCAAGTGAATTGTTGCTTATTCAATCAACAGCATCAGGAATTATACAGCGGCGCCAATGATCGTAGCATCCTAATATGGACTCCAGTGACAAATGCTATCAATGCTTATGAATCTCATCTGAAGGAAATATCAGAGAAAGGATCAAACAGAATAGGAAAATTTGTTAAAAGAATAAATGCTGACAATTGGAGCAGCGATGAAGATTAAAATTGTGCATCTTTTTTCATCTCCAAAGGATTAATAGTGGCAGATCTCCATGACAGCACAGGACAGAAAAAGAATGTTTATATTTAATTATCATAATCGTATTATTGTTGTTCATGATTTCAAACTTAAGATAAGAAGTTTGTTCTTTGTAAGAAGAAATGCTTTTGGTAGGCTTAAATTCAAAACAATGTGCTGAAAATACAACCCTGCCGTTTAATTATGCGATTTTGGCAAATTCATTAATAATGCTCAGATATCCAAATTTGTTGAAGTGTCAAAATTAGTTCACATTAGTTTTGATTAGGTTACCGTGTGATCAGGGTCTTTTCCAGAGACCCGTCCGTTGGATGTCGATTTGATGGGCACGGAATTTACCCCTTAAGCCCGTCCACCTGCCCACCCTTCCCAGACTGGGTACAAGGAATTAGCCAAGCCAATATAAACGGCTCATTTAAGACAAACAGTGACGCAGCACGCTAGCCGCTCATATACAATACAAATAGTGTTTGATAACGCTTTTCATGACACATGGGGTTTAATTAGCGTCATAATACTTTAACGATGGTGAATGGAGTTACGACCAGCTTCACCTCCTCGCAAAACAAGGTCCATAACTTCATAAGTCCATGTCGATGTTATATCTTCTCTAAAATGATACACGGTATGTTGGAGTTTTGTAAGAATAATGACAACTGGAAGGCTGGCATACATTGTGCACGGTCAATTGGAGCATCATTCCGAAATGTCTGGCTCGCGGTATCGCTTTTCCCACGATCTAATAAACTTTTGGTGTGCACTTTTGGCTCGGGAATGAAGCTCACAAATTGCAATTGGGTGAAATATCATATCTTTGCGAAGTCTTTGACTCGGGTTTTTATTACCCTTGATGCTTGTGCCAGCGCAGGTTAACGTCGTGCTGTCATAATCACGATAAAGATAATTTGAATGGAATGTGCTGCGGTGTTAAGTATTTTCATAAATGAATGATCGTGTAATGAATCATTCTATCTGGTAGCGTGATATTTACGGTAGCTTGAAATATATTTGATATAATCACAGATTCAACGACATCATGATGTTATTATGAAGTAACATCATAACGTTCCGTAATGGACGGGGTTTGGACGGGTAGTGTTCAAATCCTGGCTAAGACTTTTGATGTGATCATACTTGTGAGATCCATTCTAACCATGGGAGATTTAATCAAAATTTTGCCAACGATCTATTTACCTGATATGAAACATTTTTATATATTTCAAAATAAAATGTTGATCCAAATCCATCATCATATACATTGCAAATTTAGATGTGACCAAATCACACAAGGTTTCTGCTACAAACACCCATAGCCTGAATGAACTTACCATAGATGTACAGATTGCTGGAAAACAGGAGTTTCGATTATTATGGGGTAGCATTAAACAAGAGATAGGTCTATGTATTAAGGGCTGCCAGCTTGCTTTTTTTAAACAAAATCAGTCACTGAAAGTTTACTGATACAGGAACTGGAATAGCATAAGTAAATGATGAACCCTGCTTATCAGTAGAGCCAATCAAAATGAAACCCACTGGATGTATTAAAAACATTTATTTACATATCACTCTTTATATGACCTGTATTTGAAACATATCATCATTCTGATGCCAGCAGCCAGTCAAATGTGCGCATATGTCAATGCTGGCAAGCCAGGAACATAAACATGTTAGAATCATTTGCATATATCACTGTTATACAGGCATGGTGAGGTAACACACACATCACACACTTGCAAGCCTTTTGCAAGAGACATTAACATACACACTTACTGACAGGACCAATAGCATGTTTAGAGGGGGAGAAGCATCAGTCATGGAGATATATAAGAGGCTTTTAAATAATAAATTATGATGATGGCAAAGCTCATTAATTATTATTCAACATAATGCATGTCAATTACTACCTTAACTAATTCAATGGCCAAAATTAATTATAATTAAAAACTAAATTGCTATACAAACCAGAAAAAAACATTTCTCGCAATAAGGAGAAGAAACTGAATGAAGAAACAATATGCAGAGCTGCATCAATATCTTAACAACTATGAAAAGATTCAAATTGTTTTAAGTTGCACTTGGCCCCAAATCAAGCGAACAGGAGAAATATATAACATAATTACAATGATATATTCAATAATCACAAATATTGGGATGACACACATGCACATGTATATACACACATATGTATATATCCCAAATATCTTCAGTTATATGTATCAGGCATCAAGGAGAGCTGAGGCATATCTTGAAGGCCATACAGACAGTCATTATCACAAATAATTACAGACACCAATAGAAGGCAAAGGGAAGAGTTTTGATTTGCAAAATATATACGCCGTAGATGATGGGCAATAGGACGGTCAGATCGACCCATTGTAAAACCTAACAATCAGTCAAGTCACATGCCACATCTTGCCAATCTATCAAAGGCAAATTCCTGAGAGCAAGAACAGTGGTGGGAGGGGGTGGAGACAACTGAAGCGAGAATTGATGTATTTCTGTCGAGGATCCAGGTCAATGTGCATGCATGAATGGCCACTTGTACGGAGTCAACAAAATAATGAAACTGTGAATAAGAAGTGTCCACAGAGCAGGCAAACTGATTTTGCCAGGCATGTACAGCAACCCTTTTATAATATAAATTGAAAGTGCACTTTTTACAATGAAAATCATAAATAAATACAGCCTTCATAATTAAAACTACTACTTTCATTTGTGCAGGAAAAAAAATTGGACATGAAATGATGATGGGGGAGTGGGGGTTCGGGGGCTCACAGCAAAGACTAGGATCACTTTGAACAACATGATAACGATCATTCATTCATTTTGAGTCATTCATGACGATTTTCACACTTGAGTGATGTTCTAGGTAATGATGAGGATGGAATGATGATGAGGTTGGCACTAGTCCTGGCTAGCTGCCTAGTGAGCTCTGCTTGTGGTTACGATTGTATTAGCTATAGAGACTGGCTCCGTCAGCTCCATGCTGGGTCATAACCACTCCAAGAGTCAGGAGGTGCTAAATATACACGTCGGTTATGATGAATGAGACTGACCACGCCCCTGTAGCCTGCCCGCGGCACTCCAGACTGAACACAGATCAACAACAATAATATCACTATACACACGTATACTTTCAACCCAGCCCACAATTACAATCATAACGTGAAGTAAGCCTAGAAAAAACCCATTGTGACAGAAGCCATACCTGTCCAATATATATATATATATATATATATATATATATATATATATATATATATATATATATATATATATATATATATATATATATATATATACTCGTGTTAGACAAACAAGGTGAGAAACTCAGACGCACAGTTAGCAATTAGTCTAACTCCCCTTTCCTTCGAGCCCCTAGTCCCCAACTGGCACAACTCTCTCTCTGGCTCAAGGGTCTTGGGACTGATCACCCAGAAAACTGCCCAACTGCATCCAGGTTTCTGGCATCTTGAATTAACACCACCATAACAGATTTGCCAATCAGAGCCCGCCTTGCTAACGTTTGGCTTAATCCAGAGATCACCGACTTAACATTGTTGTTACCCCATCTTTGTTATGCTGAAGTGATGGGGCTCCACAGGCGAACACGACTCAGAGCGTCGATTGGCCATGGAACCACGGAAAATACCAAGCATTGTGTTATTCGGAAAGCGGGTTTTTCCAGTTGGAGCACTTGGCCACATGTATTGCAGGCAGACTATGAGGCGGTGGAGAGAAGCGAACCCCCAGAGTCGAGGAAAGTAGACTAGGTGGCAATTATACGTATAAAGGTATATATATATATGTATATATATATATGTATTTAATCTTTATATATATAGTCAAGTATCCCTTATTCGGAATGGTCAGGACCGGGCGTGTTCCGGATCTTGGAATTTTCCGGATTTCGGAATAAGCCTTTCCAGACACCCATTATCATGCATTCGTAAGCACGGCCGTCTGCGTTAATCATAACGTAGCGGTTTTCCAAACGTACACCGCCTTGTCCACTTACGCCTTATCTTTGTAAATATCGACTCGACGATAGAAATTGGATTTTTTTTTTTAAAAAAAGGGTGCATTAACAGTCACAAGCATATCTCAACAATATTTCGTGATGGGGAATCTAACGAAACAGAGCAACGTGATTGTGTGGGGATTAAAATCTAATTTAGACCATTTTTCGTCATTGTACACAGGCTTAAGACAATGTCAGCTGAGAATACGACCCGAGGTCCTGTCATTGAGGCATACAACAGATCAACAGAACATCACTGATGCTTATGCTTATTAGCGTATTATGGTCATTTTATAGGCAAGACACTCGCCCCTGGTCTTTTGATGATCTGATGCCTCAGCACGGATATGAGAAATCTAAATAAGTAAACAGCGCGGACGCTGTCAGAGCCAAATGTCTTTGCCTAGGTCGTTTTACTGCCTGAACTGGAGGCGCACGGTTTCAGCATTAATGCTAATTAAAAAAAACAAACATTGTCAGATGAGAAGGTGAGACTAATTTAAGCACCTTGATAACGGCCCCACCACAAACCTCTTGCCGCCGAGGTCAGACTGCAACTGTGTGTCGTTTATTGGGACCTGATATCTTCGGAAAAATTTCACTGCGGCGTCATAACGGTACTTGCTCAAAAAAATCCGGATTTCAGAGGTTTCCGGATTTCGGAATTCCGGATAAGGGATACTCGACTGTATATATGTATAAAAATATATACATATATATATATATATATATATATATATATATATATATATATATATATATATATATATATATATATATATATATATATATATATATATATATATATATGCTGCTGAAGGGCTCACCTTAAAATCGTCCATGAGACCAAGCTGTTTTGCCAGTATTTTGAAGCTGGCCCTGTCATTATATTGCACGCGTACCTTGTCTGCCTCAGGCATGTGCTTAGCACCGACTTGACTGACAGACATGACAGGAGCCTCATACACTTCCTTCATAAAATCTACATCGTAGACCTCCTGCAGAGAACACACATGTATAAATGGATAAATAGACTGATACAGGAAAACCTCTATTATCCGAACAAGACAGTTGGCAAGTATTTCGTTCAGATCATTATTCTGAAAATTTATCTGATCGTAAACAAAGGAAACCAGACAGGACATGGAGATCTCATGAACATGATTTGGAATTCTGATAATTGATGTTAAGATAACAAATATTAAAGCTTATAACTTCTCTGGCAATCAATATATACAATTAATGTATCGTAGTAGTTTAAGGCTTAAGTATCTGTGTGGTGATGCATGAGGATAATTCACAAATATAAACCAGTTTGCCAGTAAATCTCAAAACTCTGCTGCCTCTGACATAATTTACTAAAATATAACAACGAGAGGAAGACTAGCTTTACTAGCAATCACAGCACGGTGTGAACAGGTGAAAGGGCATGGGTGTTTATAGTGAGAAGTCATACAATGTCTTACATCCAGTCCTTGGATCACATGATAACATTCAGTTACCCAGCAGAATAAGATTTGGTTCAACTGGGGCTCAACATTTAAAGTTATTATGGCTACAATCATAACTGGTGTTTACCTTATTAAGATATGAGAGGTCACGTTGAGTGAAAGGCACAAATTGGGTGCTGTGCTTGATAAACTTGAGGTGCTTCTCATAATACTGACCTCTGAAATACAACGCATGACAAAGTCATCAATATCCAACACAAAACTATTTACCTGAACCCATACCTCTTCCTGGAATCAGTACACTCCACTGCCCCTACATACCTTAAATTCATCAATAAGACCGCCTTTAACTTATTCCCCAACAGTGCAGTTTTCCCCAGCCCTAATAAACGAGGCACCTAGCAACCAACCCCTTTGTACCCCGGGAGTGGACCAAAGGACAATCCATCAATATCTGCCGCAATATATGTTTCTATTTTCATAATTCCCAAATAGCTGTTAATGAAATAATATAATGCGCTTCCCTTCACTGTCGCTTAGTTTCACTATGGACGGAGCATGTGTAGCATATTTGACATAAGAAAGAATGTGACACTGAAAATATAGCAATTTGTTCTTACTACAGAATAACCAGACACCAACAGACACTCAAGGAACTAGGCACACCAACAGAGATGTGTCTGTTAATGACAATGTTAGCTAGAAGGGATCCCGGGATAGGTGAGATCATCAGTGCAGTTCAAACAATTAGTCCATTATCAACAGGGACTTACTTGCTAACACCATCTTTACCAAATGTACTGGTGCGAGGTAATTCTGGCCGAATACAGGAGCGGCCTTTACGTTGGTCGGGATGGCGCATCCAATCGTCCCAGAAGCTGAATAAAACCAAATGTAAACAGACAACACAGATATTGACTCACAAATGTGTGAATAGAGACCTACCTCCAATACAAGTTATGATTGTCAATAAAATTTTTTTGCTAGTGTAAAGCACAATTCAGCATTATCTTTATGATTGGTAATTCCGCCACAGATGATGTTACAAATTCAGTAATCATGACATAAGCACACAAGAGGCCTATGGGCCATGACACCCTGCTGTGTTTTTGTCATGATTTAAAAAAAATTGAATAATGATGCTCCATAAGTTTAAATGGTTCATGAGATGCCCAATAATAGGGCAAAGGTCACGCAGCACTAGTTTTTTGTGTGCAAAGACTATCATAAGAAGTCCTATTTGGGGCAACTAGCTTGCTTAATAATACAACACAAATTGATAGTTTACAACCGAAAGACAGCCGGAACCAAACGTACGTATTGACAGATATCTAGAGTGAAGGTATTAGATCAGCTTTCCTGAAGAGCAGAGCTAAAAGGGTGCCTTTAGTATTATTCGCTATTGGGTTTACATAGTACCAAGAGATTTTTTTGGGTCCAATAACTCAGAGGTTAAAGGTCTGGCAGCGCTGATTTTACATTTGTGATGAATCATAAACATGAGAGGGGTCCATGAATGAATTTAGACTGGCTTTTTTAGGATGGCTTTCTTTACAAGTTTTTTCTCAAATAACTTGGGGCATAAAATGCTTATTATAAGATGGCAACGAGTCATCAATATCAGAGGGGTCCACGTGTTATTTGAGAAAGCTAGATAGCTCTCTGAGAAAACATGCCATCAAAAAGTATTCTCCATTGGGACAATAGATTTGTTTTACAAGTTTAACTCAGGGGTAAATTGTCATAAAGAACTGGGTTTTGGTGTGCAAGTATAGGGCAACAAAAAATACGGTGCTTGTGTAATTTGGGGCAGCTAGCTTGCTTTTGAGGAAATGTGTCATTAAAAGTATTCTCCATTGAGGACAGAAGACAATGTAAACCTTAAGGGTCAAAGGTCAAGTGGGACTGGTTTTTAGTTTTCAAGTAGCCATCAACATAAGAGGGGTCATCACAGGATAGTGGCTTGCCTTATTAAAAAACGTGCCATCATAGTTTACGAACTGACTGACATATGGAGGTTTATGATAACTCAGCTCTTGAGTTTGTAGTTATGCATCAATTCAATGACAACAAAGAAACAATAATATACTTACGTGGGAGGCCATTTACTTTCTAATTCCAACCAAGTCTCCTTGGTCAACATCCAACCTAGCCCAGGAAAGAAGTCTGTTCTGTATAGCAACTCTGTCAACACACACCACTAATTATCATACACACATTATTCACCAAAAACATGTCAGCAATGATGCTTAATATGGCACAAAATATTTATAGCATTAACTTATTAATTGTATTGCAATTGTTCCTGAAATTAACAGGTCAGCTATCAATTATTTACTGTATGGCAATCGTTGGGTTTCAATTTTTGAAATAAACCTGTTTGTAATAAATTGATGAATTACAAACCTGGCCTATCATGGGCCACCATTTCTTCCTTGCCGTTATCATTCCAGGCAGATACACACCAGAGTGAAGGGTCCGTCTTCAGGATGGGATAAGTCGCTGCAAAGTACTCGAAGAAATCGGGTGATATGTCTAGGTCATCTGAAACATGTGTCAATATCTTGGGTTAAGGTCAAGCTCATTAGAAAACAGTTTTGAATCAAAATCCTAATTTGATATCTGAAACAGTAAATTAATTCCCTTTTCAACAACATGGTTGTTGGGGGAACATTAGTTTAAAAAAAATTAACCTGGGTGTTTACATTTGAGCATACATAATTAATTATCTACTACCAATTTGCATAACAATTTCTAAAAATTGCACATCTGGAAGTTTACAATATCATAATCTTATAAAAGACAACATTTTCTTACATGAACCACAGCCAGGGCATCTCACCTTCTACAATGATGACGGCCTTGTGCTGCATGGAATGAAACACCTGTCCAAGGGCCCATTTGTAATGACGAGCAATCTTAAAATAGCCCTTGAATTTCTCCTCTTTCTTGGTGAGACGAATGTCACTTAAGTCTGGATGCTGGCAACATAAAAAGAAAATTTTATAAATCTGTGGGGCAAGTGTAACGTAACAGTTGTTAAAACGGTACACACAGCACCAGCATACACTCTCCTGTAATGAACAGAGATACACACCTGAATATGGATGACTTTATCTCCGTATGAACGTATGACATCGGCAGTCTTTGCATGGCCACAGTCCTGGGATACAATGATAGGGAAGCGCTCGGCTGAAGGTCGATACCTACACAGTATCAGGTGAACAGACCAGTTATACTTCCCATCTATTGACCATCCAGGGAGCTACTAAAGGACCGTAAGTAAATAACATATAAGTTATCCAAGTGCATAGACACATATCTAGCCAAGCCCTTAAGCGTGGTGAAAGAAATATATATATACACTGTAAAGCAACAAAGCTACGTGATAAAGTCCGTGTAATGAGAATATATAGCTTTGCTACGCGAGATACAATTGTCTAGAAGACCCATTAACTTATACCTAAACGGATGACAAATCCCAGGAGATAAAGAGCACTGACTGTATGAGTTGGTCCAAGTTGCGGCTGATTAAGGGGCGGTTACAAGCAATGACAAGGACAGGCAGGACTTGTTTGGAGACGTCTATCTGTGTCTCAACATCTTTGTCCACTATCACTGGCTGCTGCTGCTTAAGTGGAGCTGAACAAAAAGACAATATACATCTGGTAAGGAAAGTGATTAAGGTTTATTGGCACACCAACAAGTGTATACATCAGCAAAAATAGAGGCACAGCTCAAGGCTTTTACACCCCTTTCAACATATAGAGATAAAGATAAAAGGAGACAAAATTGGCACTTTAAATTTCAGTATCCATATGTTGATATCATCTGAGCATCCATTTGAATTTGCAGTTACATAAATGGCATTACACAAAAAAAGGGTAAGCATGCAATGCTGAAGAATCCAGATTCACACTACAACAGAAGTTATTAGTATGCATGAGATCAACCCCACATCTAAACAGCACTTACTCTAAATACAAGTGCCTCGGATACAGGCAGGGAACAAATGAAGCTTCAGGGTTCAAAATTGGCGGAAGTCACTCAATAAATTTGTCTCAGGCCTCAGGATTTCTCCAATAGGTCACCCACAAGGCAACCACATGCTTACCGTCACAATCTTCTTCCGAAGATCAGATAACTTTATTTTATGTAAAAACTGCAAATTTGGTGAAAAATTTAATGAGGTCCTGTTTTGATTATACTATGGGCCACCAAATAATCCATGGAACCATCAGCTTTTATGACTGGCTACCAACAAAACTAGTTAAATACTGCATGCCAATATAACACAGCCATACATGCCACACCCCCTGGCATCCACAGCCATACAAGCCACACCCCCTGGCATCCACATGCAAGATTATCTACCAGCCAACTGATAGATTGACGTAACACCAAAACAACAGGGGAACTAAATAAGCATTATTTACATGCGACCCAACACCCTCTTGCTGAAGTGTTAAAAGCAATAGTCAGATATCTTGCAAAACAGATCCAGAAGTCCAAGTAATGAAAATGATTGGAGCACCAAAAGCAGACGGGATCTTACTTTGTTTAGGAATGGCAACCACAGGTTTGGGTAATTGTTTTAAGGCGCTAACTCTTCTCAGCTTTTCTAAGTCTACGACATGCATGAAATATATAAAACAAATGATCCCTACAACAAACATGCAACATACAAAATGCTCTTGGTTTTCACATGTACAGTCAATTTGGTAACATAAGAATCCAGGTTCTAACAAATACTGTACTGTGAATGAAATATTGTGGCACACACCTTCAGAATGTTTCCGTTCGAGTAGTTGCCCTTGGAGTTGTTTTTGTGCATTGTTAAGTTGATTTAAAATGGATTCATGGGCTGCCACTTGGTCTTTAAGTTTTGCCTGTAGCTCTGCCAGTCGTAAGTGAACGCCACCTCCCATTCCATCATTGAGCTGTTCATACAGAGCAGTGATTACATAACAGATTGCGATGTCAGATTGTCAGTGAAAGGAGCAAGTGATCAATCAATGTGCAAAGAATCCCTCCAAACTAAAGATCAATTTTAATTCAAGTGATCCATCAAGAAAAACAGCAATATGAGCAAAGTGTTAACAGGGCACGAAATTGGCAAATATGTGAATTGGCCCTCCATTTTTTCCAACTGGCCCTTCAACAAAATGAACTGGCCCTGCCAGTATGTAACTGGTCCTCTCAATGGTCTTGTTATTCACAATGCCGGAAGTTTAAATGAAAAAGCTGAGTGAAGGTGGACTTTTTTTATAATTCATCACCGTTGCATTTAGGTAAACGTTTGACAAATTTGTCCATTGTTAAACTTGGGAAAAATAATTTGCGCGAAGTATCAAATAAGCGATGCATAGGCGACTTGTAACGCCTGGAAAATTCGACACTCATTTGCATTGTGCACGTGACATAGAATGACCAATAAACGAGTTATACGATCTCATTGATAATTGTGTGCTTTCGTCAATACGGAAATAACCGAAGTACTCTGGATGAAAGCCGAGGTCAAGTCAATTGGGTCAGTTCACAATTTCAAACGATCGCGCGATTGTCAACATGTTTATCTTTTGACGTTGAGCATGGGAACATAATAGTTATCGGCCTGGCGGACCGACAACTTTGACAAATGAGTCGGCGGAATAAACATTTAGTCGGCGCGCGCCGACTAGAAATAATAAATTTCGTGCCCTGGTTAATAGGGGCTGGGGGTTGGGGGAAAAGAGGGGGAGGGTGAGGAGAGCGGATGTGTAGATACTGAACCAAATGTGACAAATTCTTTTGCTTAAACAGGATAGCAAACCCCTCATACTGGGGCAGAAGAAGAGCATTAGGCCACCATGGTAGGCTGATGTCATGGGTTGTATTTACTGACCTTGGAGTCAGATGGACGGTTGTAAGCAAGGAAGAAATAAGTGATGAAGTTCCAAGTGACGAAGACGACCAAAATACCACACGTGACTGAGCGTCTCTTCATGCTGCCCCCACAACACAGCCATCTGACCCGCACACAAACAACAAACACCAAATCCCAAATACAACCTAAAATATGTAGATCACAAAGTTAATGTCAATGACATAGTTCAAGCATTTCTAACTTCAAAGTTGGCTGGATTCTTGACAAATCAGATTACTATTACAGATTTTCACATAATAAATATTTCAGGCACTGAAAAATTGATTTTAATCACAATTTTTCTCATGAGTAATAATACTTTATAGGTTCTTCCCAATCCTTGTCGTCACCATTTAACACATTCAAGACTTACCAATGGGAAAGATCAACTGATTGCAGGATGGCATCACATTGGGGTGGCCCAAGTTGATCTGAAAGTGTTGACCACACATCATCACAACCAAGAATAGAGATTGACAGTATAAAGGCTATTTGTGTAAAGGCATCATTGGCAAAGGCTGTAATGGTTGATTGCACTATATTTTGTAGAGGATGGGCCCTGAAGAATTGGTTGGAGGTATAGAAATGCAGGTTTATACACACATAATCTTCCCTGGGGGCAGTCTGCCATACATGTTATGTAGAAAGTTGTTCGGATACTCTGGGAGTTAAATTCATAACAGCCTAGCCATGTACAATGTCTAATTGACATGTATGTATATTGCCGTCCAACCGGGTAACAATAAAAGCCTTTCATTATTGTTACATGCTGCGAGCAGAAACAGGGTTTTTTCAATAAATATCTGGAGAATTAAAGCAACAGTTTCACTAATTCAGCCATCATTGATAAATACCATTAAAGTAAATATATTTAATAATGTCATGCCCTCTATGATACTCTCAGAAAGGCAAAAATGCAATACACAGTATGTCAGGATGATGATTTACACCATTCAAGTGCTGTCGTTTGGTTAAGCTGTCAAAATCATTGAGACCAGATAAGCGTCCACGTGTCATGTACCAGCCATTACCCAATTCCTCCCGCCCTGGCACATATATTGATGAACTGAATGCGGTGTCAATAAAATTCTTTACCAAGCCCAACAGTGCGATAATGAACTAAAGAACTGCACGGATATATCAATAGTGATTTCCCATTGCGCTGCGGAGGCACCAACAGGCTTCTGGTCTGGAAAACCACCCGGTCCCGGGGATAGGGTCCCTACTCAAGTTCCAACTTCCCAAACTGGAACTCGGTAAAAAAAAACATTCCCTAGGATTGGTCACTCCTTGATATATTTTCATTTAATCAAATGAGCAGATATTATACCCAGATAAAAACATACAACATTAATTTATTCAATATTCACAAACATATTTCCAACCGTGAGGGAACTGTGGGCCGCTAACCTGACAGATGAGGTGGCAGCTAACAGCAGAACAATATTTTCAGCAGCACTTCCGTTATCCAGCACAACTGTATACTAAATTCAATACTAGGTGACGAAAATATGAGCTTGGCATCTCGAACCAGCTGTTCAAGAATATTCTGGGATCGAAAAGACTTATATTCAATTACTTCTCCATTTTCGTATGGTAACCCTGTTATATCAAGGAGTTAAATATATATCTACCTTTATATTTAATTTCAAGATATGAACATAGAGAAAAAACGGGAAGTATGTCAATAACGACGAGAAAATACCATCCACTTTTGCAGCAACTACATCAAGGTGTAAATATGAATTGTCATGAGCTTATTTCTACATAGTTGCAATATGAAAGAAATCCACGATAATACGGTTCCCTGAACGTCTTTGTCAAACCCAGCGGTTCTTTTTGTAAAAAAAAATACAAATCATGACATCAATGCAATTTAGCGTGTTGGTGCAAATTATGTTAATAAAATAAAAAGTAAGTCTTCAAAGATTACTTTGTGGTGCTATCATAAGATTGATAACCGTGCCGAGTTACGTTAGCATGTCAATTTTCATCGTTCCTCTAATAAAATTCTATTTATAGCTCAACCAAACGCACGTGCTCCTTGATACTGTAAACAAACCTAAATGTAACCAATATCAACAGTTAAATAAGATGACTGTACAGTACATAGAATGCACCATTTGTTTGATGAAAAAAACTCTACTCTATACTCTGCCCCACACTTCACGAATTACGTTTGGCAATGCCTCAATTAACGTCGATGGTGACGTCAACATGAGGAGACCTTCGCAAGCAATATTGACCCGCACTGCACTCGGCCTAGGCTAGGGCGCACCATTTGTTTATCCTTGGTCGTCGCCTGGTTTCTGTTGGAAAACAGTTGATATCATACGTCACAATTTGGGAGTGCAGATCATAGCACGTTGAAATCGGATTACTTAAGAACTAGGTAAAATCATTCGGAGTGAAGGGTTGATATTTTGTTTGAATCCAGCAGGTTCGTCAGTTGGTGCGTTTGAATTGCCTTGGCAACGAAGACGCTATTCTATGACTCATAGAATAGCGTAGTATGAGTTTCTCATTATCGCCCAAGATTTGTTTGCGCCTATATCATTGTTGATTTGTAACCTTATAAGTTATATGTTCGTTGATAATGATTAACTAGTTTGGACGGCATTTTGTCCTCTCCAAGGTAATCGATCCGACTGTTGAGTGTTGGTCTATTGCGTATTGGGCTACTATGTGTACAAATCACAAAGTTAATTGACTATTTGCGTTTTAAATTCATGCTATAGTATATGTAATTATAAAGCGTTAGCGCTCCTAAACTCGTCATGCCATCGGAATCGGACATTGTTATACTATTAAAGGTGAACATGGTGAGCAATATATATGACCACTAAAAGTATAGTGCCCATTGAAGTTGTTTGCCCTTCTTTCAGTTACTTGTAAATAACCTGATATATACTAGAGCAGCAGTGGCAAGTTTTTGCACAAATGGCTACCTAAGGCTAAGGCCCTTAAGAAGTTTAGCTTGTAAGTAGGTTAATTTTTCAGATATTTACTTGCGATTTCGTTTGTTTGTAGCTAAACCAAGCCAGTTGCCACTATGGGATGTGCCTCTTCACAATCTGCTGCCGAAACACAGGTTAGAAGTCAGCCTAGGCAAGCAGCACCCTCCCCGGCAGCTAATCCTCCCTCACAACAGACAACAGCACAAGTAAGTATATCTGATTATTTCCAACATTTCAGGTCATCAAGACTGATATGCATGGCATCATTACCAAAATACTCTGAAAATGCTGTGCTGTGTGCCCATCGTGTGGAATCTGTAACCAAAAAAAATTGGACCTGTCTCAGGTTGCTTTTGGCAGGAATATTTATATTTAACCTCCATGATAAGCACGAGTGTGTCCATTGAGAGTGACAAGAGAAACTTGTAATTGCATTGGATTGTTATAACTAATTGTATGTGGGGTATTGTAGTTGGTGGGGTGTGGGGGTCACATTTTGTCTTCAGCACTGTAACAAATGTTACCAGTTTTCTCCAAGTTTTATTTATCATTTTGTTTCCGTGAAATCAACTCGAAAAACGAATTCATTGATCCACTGATCATCCACTTATGGATTTAATATATTAACTTACTTTAATGTAATTATAGCTTTTAACCCTGGTGCACTGAAAAATATGTGATGTCTTGTGTAGATGAGTCACTTTGTGTTTGCCTTATTGTAGCCACAGCAATCAACTCTGCCAGAGGAGAAATCAGATATCAAGGTTGATGGCATTATTTACATCTAACTGTATATTACATATTTGTAAATAAACCTTCCCTTTTGGAATCTGGGAAGTTTTAACCTGTTATGAGAGTTGTTAATCGCTTTATTAATCATGCTGTGCTTCCCCTGTTATAAATGATGATAAAAAATTATTGCCCTGATTGAGAACATTTACAAAGTTTGCCTCTCAAAACTGTTGGGTGATGTGTATATTGCATTGGCAAAATGACTTCAGTACATGCATGCCCTGTTAAAGGTTATGAATTATATATATCACATGTATGCATTGTGATGCAATACAATTTTGCTTTGTTTGATATATCAAGGTACAAAAGATAAAGTTAGATAAGAAGGTATTAGAGAAGTACTTAGAGTTGTCAAAGCAGTCCCATGCCTTGGAAGCCCGAAATGTGATCAAGACGTTGGAGGCCAAGAAAGAGGAAGCTAAGGATCTGGAGACTACGGTACAACAGCTTGAGCTACACTACAAAGACTGCGTCAAATCCACGTACGTATTGAGATTTGTATCGAATAGCTGGCCATTTCTCATGTTATTGTGAGGATTGTTAATAATCACAGCAATATAAAATTTTTGTTCTCCATATTTTCACAGGGAGAAAGAGAAAGCTGATGTGGATCAAATGCAAAACCCCACAGTGAAGAACTTCTTCAAGCAGCAGAGTGAATATGATGCCAAACTATCCAAAGAACAGGTTAGTTTGTTCGATGGCATTCAAGTCTAGAAATGCCTCTTGCACACAGCATAACATTTATTTATATTCATAAAGACTAGGATTCCTCGGTGAATGCTATTATTCACCTTAAGGTTATATTTTAAGTAATATGATTCCCTGGGATTATATAGCTTGAACGGATTTTTTTATTGAAGAAGTATGAAGCGTTCTTTGCAAAAAACATGGAAAAATGGTTTTTAAATATTCAGGGATGGGGTTAGTATGTAAGTTTCATTTTACATTTTTGCAATGAAGTGTCTTTTTGGGGGAGAATTTTCTTATATTTGAAGAAGATTAGGGGGTTTTTTTAATAACAATATGCCTAGTATTTGTGAAACACTTAGTGGGAATTAAGGTAAATGACAATATTTTTTTTTCCTTTTAAAGGACTGAACCTTGTATTAAGTCTTGTATATTAACATTTTTAACCTTGAGAATACCATCTGTTCTATAGGAAGAATACTTAGAAGCACTAAACAAGCAGGAAATAGCTGAAAAAGATCTGGAAGGAGTGAAACGTCAAAAGCAGCAAGTTGAAAATGAGGCTAAAGGCCTTGAAACGGACGCTAAGGCCCTCCAAAAAATATACGATGAGCAAGATGTCCTTCTTGGTAATCAAGCTGGTTCTATTTGTTATTTTGTTGACACATCTGCTGCATTATATGTAATAGTTCTGTGGTGATATGATTTTTTCTGCTGAAATCGCTGATGTGATATTGACCATGGAGTCTTTCAATGTGTCAGCATGATTGGAGATAAGCTGTGTATTTGAAATTGTAACTGATGTGAATATTCAATTTCGATACAATGGCATTCTAGGCTTGGTGTTTTAATGTAAATATATCTAAAACAAGGTACTACAACCCTATCCTGAAAGCACACTGCTTGGTAAATCATCCATTGATATAGAAAAATCTCTGCAATTTAGAAGGAATATCTCACTTTTCCTTAGGGCATTCAGATCCACGCACAGTCCTCTTGTGATGCATACATGCTTGTGACACCATTTCTTTCAGTGATTTTCAAAATATATTTGTTCCTTTATCTGATTTCTGTTATTTCTAGCTAGTATCTTTGATGGGAAGTATGGCAGTGAGCTGGAGTTTAAGTTGGAATCAGACCTTGAAATGGCATTGGATCGTAAGCAGCGCATTTCCGTTGCTAAATACAAGTGGCAGAATGCCAGGCTTCTCCTTCAACATGCTGTCAACCAACTGGCGGTTGCTGTCAAAAAATGGGTTGAAGTTGGCAAACTTCCAGCAGAGTGGGTATTCCAATAACCAATTGTGATTTGTTATTTTTGTCACAGCTGAAATATTGAAATAAAATTGTCTCTAAATTTATAAATTGTCGACACTAGCAAAGGAACAATGACTTTCAAGATAATTCAATATTGAATATTGCTTTTGTGTCTAAGTTTCAGTTTTATACACAGTATTTCTTAAACCATATACAAATGTATCATTCTAGTAGAGTTTTCCTGGCAGGCCTATTATGGTGTCCAGGAGTCCATCTATACGGATTCAACGCATTATGCTTGTATCGCTACATGGGGTTCACTGTTGTGGTTTCAGTAACGTTCAGGCACGCTACACATGCGCCACAGAAACACGTAACAACGTCATCGCAGCCAGTCAGAACATCACCTCAGCTCAGCGCTACCTCCAAACCATCCAGTTCCCTTACTGCAAGCCTCCAGAGGTCGTCACTCTCAACAGAGCGGTCAACAACATTTACTCTGACATGACGTCCAATGAGCGTCACATGCATGCCATGCAGTGTTACAGCACGACACACAAACGTTCAGCTGCTCTGCTTCAATGGTTCGATCATGTCAGTATCACCAATATGAATAAGTAGCTTGTGTGATTAAATTGAATTGCCTGAGAGAAACAAAACACTAAATTACTTCAAAGGCAGCACTCACAATCATTTTTTTGCATTAATACTTTTTTGTAATTTGGACAATATTTGTGCAAGTTTGGCCTTTGAATAATTTGATTCTGTGTTAAAGGTTATTCAAAACACAATAACTAAAGACTTCACTACAAGCACCATGGACTGTGACTTCAAAGAGAAGTTGTTGAGAAAGGAACGACTGAGGCTGATTAAGCAGCGTATTCAACAGAGTGGAAATGACATTCACATGGATATAGACGCAGGTCAGAAACTGGTTTTTCACTCCAATAAGATCTGAATGTGTTCTCTACTGTTGTCAGAACTATTGAGCTAGTAATAACCCACCTGTTTCCAGGTGATTGTCTGTTTTGAGAAAACCTATGACTAGCAATGTATACCTACTGATGGAAAGGCAAATATGAAGAAGGGATGCTAGCTTTCAAGGCATATACACTTGTCATAAGAGTGAAGGTCCATTTGACGATCCATGTGATAACACTCCCCTCCCCCACCTGCAGTTACCACCCCTACCCACTCAGTTACCCCCACCCCCACCAAATATTGCTTTTTGAAGATCTATGAGATCCAGAGAGAAATTCCTCTAATGCAGTAATCTTCCCTGTTAAAATATAAGTTGTTTACCTTGGTCAGATGGTTTAACACCAACAAAACTTATTTCAATTCAAAAGTTCTTGGAACCCTATCACACTCAAGGCCTCCCCCACCCCAACCTATTGCCTCCATCTATTAAGCTGTCAGGATTTGCTCTCATTTAATGCGGCAATATACAGAACTGGTTGCCTGGGGTAGCCACAACACTGAACCCGAGTTGGAGGCCATAGCGCAGGAGGCTGACAGAGTGTCTGATGCGGGGGACGTGGCTTGTGGAGAGGTGCTCATTGGTTGTAACATGGATATGTCTTCATGTTGTGACTCGCATGGTTTTGCTTATCGTTGTGGTATATATTGCACGCGTGCTTATTTTGTTCATGGCTGGATGTAAATTATGAGGTAGAATGTTGGCTTGGCTGATGATGGATGGTACAATAGTCTTTGTGGCAAACTAGACCAATTAGCATGGCAGACTCATCTTCGAATACCAATGGAATTCATTCCATCAAAGACAGAGTGATACCACTGCCTTAGTGGATACTTAAAACCAGTATGTAGAGAGGCTGTTTCTCACATGTTTTACCCAGTTACTTCAGTTTGTTTATGCATTATATATTTTAGGAAATGTTCCCATGCTAGTGTATATAATTTTATGGATCTATTTGCCTTGTCCGTGACACCATATCAGTCTCGACCACAGACACTCTAGTCTTAACACGCCTCTAACTGGTACTTCTAAATTATAATGACTGAATATTAATGGTTAAGGGTGTTTAAAGACTCAAGTGTTTGTGGTCTCAAGCCTCACTCATCATTGTGTAGCTTGTCACTTCCCAGCATGTAGTACTATACATTAGATATTGTAGCTCTGTGTTTATTTGTGTTGTGAGTAGCCAGCGAATTAGGTCCCTCAGTGGGTGAAGAATTGGTGGAAACTAATGCCACTGAGGCCGACAAGGTCTCAAATGCTGGCGACCTGCCAGTAGGTGAAATGGTAAGTCGGTGTGACATCTCATCTAAATAAAAATACCTGATTTCATAAAATAAATAATTACTAATATAAGAAGTGCAAACTGTAACAGGCTGTTATTAGATCTGCCTTCTTTTTTAAGTCTTGTACCAAGTGAGTTTTTGCTTGCAGTGATTTAACAAATATTTAAAACATTTCAATCCAGTGGATAACTTGTTATATCATAATAAGTGTGTAATATATTACTCGTTAATTCTATTTGGTGATACCTCCATCTTCACAATGTGTTTAAAAAAAGTATTTTCTTTATATATGCTCAGCTCTAATTGATGAATATTGATATTTGTGTCTATTCTTTTGGCATCACTGCTATTGGAAGTTCCCTCTCCATTTTCCTATCAGAGAGAATGCAATTATGATTGTAAAAAAATCTAACAATGATTATTCTTCTTAATTATAAAAGTGGAAATTCTGTTTATTTCTGATGTGAAAATTCTGTGTATTTTAGAAAATCACAGTTCTTGTGTATTTATAGGATAAGAGCTTTTTATAATATTGTATGCATGATTGTGTGCTTTTCTGATAATGATCAGACTAACCAGGAGACCGGTGAGACCATAGGCGATGATTCAACCACACCACTGCCCCTCAGCGAACTGGCTCCTGCACCAAAAAATGATGAGCTCTTTGGTATGCACTTGTCTCATATCATACCTAATCTGAGGCCTTATCATTTTTTCCCCAGCATATTATACTTAGATTTTAAAAGTCCAGTTATCCTAACCCAGAAATATATATCACTATCAGAAAGAAAGTATTATCACCCCATGTGAACTGCACGTTGAGTAATCTATCATTGATGAGATGTTCTTCAACTCCTCAGGTGACATTGACCAGCTGAAGAAACAACACCAACAGGAGATGGACGAGTTCAACAAAGCCCAGGAAGTTAACAAAGCTCGTATGGAGCAGGGTCTTCAGGAGAAACTCCGGGAGCGCCAGAGCCGACGCAAGCGACAGGAGGCCACTCAGGCCTGATCACATGATGTGGGGATCTGGTCGCGTGATGCGGTGATCACATGACCCGTGTAGAGGCTTGGTCACATGACTTGAGTCTTACATATATTCACATATGCAGGCTGAAACTTACATAATTTACTCAAATATACACTTGCTCATATACACAAATTCACACACAAATGCATTACAATGCCAAGGCTTGATATTTTAATTCATCAGACACAGACTCACATTCACACACACACACACACACACACACACACACACACACACACACACACACACACACACACACACACACACACGTACACATACATGTACATCACTTGGAATAGAGCAAATTGTTACTCACCTCAGTTACCACCTTATTGGCATCAAGTGCTATAAAACCTCTAAGCACAGAAAACGTGTATTCCACCTGATTAACCCATTACCATATATGCATACCAGCAGGGATGTGTCTTTGATTGTTACCAAGACAACTGGTAATAAGAATGTGTAAAAAGTCACACAAATCACCTTGTGTCCTTTACCTTGCCTCAGCAGGCTTTTACTGTGAGCAACAAAGTTATTATGTCAGCCCAGATTGATTGGGTAGTACATCTGCTTGGACTGAAAACTCCTTTTCACTGTTATATGCAGCAGGAAATGGAGAGAATCAAAAGGCCTTTAAATATGTAAAGACCTGTTAAAGCATAACTAACACAGACTTTCAGCATTTCCTTTTAATGGAGACATGGCTCAATCTTGTGACTGGGTTTATGTTTGTATGGGCATCAAACAGGTCAAATACATTACAAAAGACTAGAGCATCTGTTTACTGAACAAAAGTATGCATAAATGTTATTTCAGAATGTAGTACTAGCTTATTTATGTGGAGCACATATGATTTTTCATCCAAAATTGGGAATGATAAATTGATGCCTGTTAGCTGCTTCATGTATGTTCTAAGACTGTTTCTCTTGCAATTACACCAACATTAAAACATCGCACTGATGGAAATATATACCTTGTGTGTAAGTCATCTGTAGAGATTGTTCTATGGTGTGTGATATTGTAAAACGTTTTTGTTGGTGCTTTTACTCAAAGGTTAATTTTACTTTCCATTTCTACATCTGTGTACACCATTCAGAGGGAAATCTTCAGTCTACCCCTAAATTCATTGTGTGCAATTTCTGGTTAGCAACTTATTTCCTGACTCATTTTTTTTTATTGTTGTTGTTTATTACAGATGCCCTTGCTTTATACAATGGATGCATTCCAAGTTGTGCAATGTTATTCTATATGTTAAAAACAGTCTGTATTTTAGGTCTCTGCTTTATCAAGTCAATCTGTGATACATGTAAACTTTTTTGATTCCTCAAATTTTCTTTTTTTCCTCATATATTATATATTGAACTAGGAGATTTGTAACTCATATCATTTCCCAATGTGTGCTGGTACAGAAGGGAAATATTGGTATATCAACAGGAAATATTCATCTTTTGTGTGGATAGTATTATTGGAATCATGTTCTTGGTTATTATATACAATACTTGAAATGTGAGAGCCTTCTTCATCCATCCAAATCAAACCTTGCTATAATGGTATTCTTTGTGTATTCCTGGCAGTATTGGAATCTGATCCTTTACTGTTATTTATTAATTATATAGCTTTATATGTATGTATATATGTATATATATTAATTTATATATATATATATATATATATATATATATATATATATATATATATATTTAAAAATGTATATATACATGAACATAATATATATATGCATATATTAATAAATGTAAACTTGTTATCCAATTTATACAGACCATTCGTCCTTGGTTAAAAGAAAATAAATACTGTGAAGATCTTTAATGTGCAATTTATTTCTTCACCAGCTAGTAATATATCCCCTTGTTTTGTGTGAATAATCTCAGTATAATGGGACACATTCTGATGGTCATTTCATCACAGAATGAGTTGATGCCTCCAATATTTTGAAAACCTCTACCTTAGAATAATAGGGACAAAATTCTGCAGGTATCCTGATCCATGTTATACAAAATAACACTTAAAAATGTAAACAATTCGCAGATATGTAAAATGGCATACGTAGTATTTGTGACATGGACTGCCCAGCTGCATGGTGCTATGACAGTGGAAATGGTGTTAATTAATAATGATTGGATACATGACACTTGTCAATTTCCTGTTTCATCTGATACCTCTTCAACTGTTTAATTCATCTTTATTTTTGTGCTTCACTGCAAAAAAGGAATAGAGCATTATAAGTAACATAACCCATCCAATTATTGATCAACCAACCTGAATCAAGTTTATCATTGATTTTAGATGAATAACTTCTCATATTCCCACTGGAGAGGGTATTGATCAGCTTTTGGTTAATCATAGAAAATTGGGTTTTTCCCAAATGATTTATTACCTTGGACCTGCCTTTGTGTTGATCCAGAGCAGCCGTGAGTTCTTCCAGGCTAATCTTATGCTCTTTGGCATATGATATATCATTGAGTAGTCTGCTAACAGCCTCCTCTACATCTGCAGTCCACACACAGCATAGCAATGTCAATATGTGTGGAACACTTGTGTTGATTGATTCAAGACATATAACATCTAAGGTGCTAGATGTAGACCACTATGATTCCCCTATTTCTTTTGGGATGTATATATATATATATATATATATATATATATATATATATATATATATATATATATATATATATATATATATATATATATATATATATATATATATATATATATATATATATATATATATATATATATATATATATATATATATATATATATATATATAGCCCCTGGAAGTGGCTAGGCTCACAGAAGTTTGGCATCAGGTGCCAAGCGCCTGGCACCAGACCACCTCAGACGTTTCAAGAGAGCTCCTTATTGATTTGCGATTAGAAGTAAACAGGCACATGGACAGACAATCACTACTACCTACTGAAAGAAATGATCAATAAAAACCTTCGATTGAAACGACTTTATGTCTTTATGTCCGTTATGATTACAAGTGTTTTTACGAAGGAGTGCATAGTGTTCTGTAGATATATGACAATGTTAGGTAATCATAGCGTTCTTATTTTAGGCGTAAACGACCTGGAATCGCTGTAATTGTTCAGTCGCATAACCAAAAGGTGGAGACACCATTTAATGTTATCAGGGGAAGGGCTGAGTGAGTGAGACAAAAGGAACTGTTTCAAATCCTGCCTCCACGACTGCATGTCATTGATAGCTCTTTTGAAACAAGTGGAGCTTGCACTCCCTCTTTGAGTACCCCTTGAGTACCCGAACGACTGTTGGTCTGTTCGGCTAGTTATTGACCATCGATATTGATTCTACGATTGCTCATGCGCAAAAGAGCTATGTACCGCTTCGACAATTTAGAAGGCTAGATCTGGCCAAATTGAGGACAGCTCAGGTGATTTCTTGATGTCTTTGCAAGTATTCAATTACATGCCATCAAATTAGTACAACGAAGAACCTTTCGAATATGCAGACCCCTCAAATGTATACAAGTAGAACATTTTTCATACCAGCGATCCTAATCACTTACATTTTACGACTGGGATTTCTCCGCATCACGATTCTGGCGGGGCCGTGTTTTGATGATAATTAAGGTTTGGTAATTTGTAATCGACAGCAATTAATTGATAAATAGCGCGAATCTAATAGGCGAGGTTTCGATGCTTGTTGACGTCGGTACAGGTTAAGCTTGCATATGAGACAAATCACTCTCAACAGACGGATTTTCTCAAAATTGTTGGCTTACCACGAATGCTTCCTCTAGCGACAAAAATGCCTGCCCTAAAACACCCCAGGAACTGGCACAGGACGTTCGTGGGCGGAAAAATGCCAGTCATGTACAGTTTAACTGTACATACTGCACATGTTCCTCGAGTTTTTGTTTTTACGGCGTGTGAAGTTGTTTAGTCGGAGCTTGTTGACAGCGTATGGTGCGGATCACACTCCCCCATCCCCATGTACCAAGCCTTTGAAATAAATTTTCGATTCAGCTGGCGGAAAGATACAACCTCTCGCCAAATTCCTCTCGGTACTCGGAAGCCCCAAAACTTCCATAAACGTAACGATTAAGCTCCGAGAATTAAAGTGATACTCCAGTCATTAATATTTCTGTGGCATAGGATTTCAAACTGAACTGATATATGAACTTATTCTGTGAAAGCTTGATCTGTCAGTGGTGTTGGACCAGTCTGGCTTGGAGTCCGAGGTGCTTGATAACCTCCAGTATTCCTGGTTCCAAAGCACTGGGCAAAAAAACTTCTTTGATTTGGCCGAAAGAAACATAAAACAGTCAATGTAGTTTTCTTTCTAACCTCTTCCAAGTCTTCCACTTTCACTTGTCTATGGAACTCACTTTACACCTATGACTGCCGAAAGCTGATGGTGGCATAAATTTGTAAATCACTGGTATGATCAAATTAATCTCATATTGTGTACATTCTATGGAAGATAATCTAGTCCTGGACAATGATTAATTTCTAATGGGCATGTTGTGCACTTACAGGGCGCATGAATATCAGGCTCACATTTTTTAGTATGTTTGGTGATGCCAAAGAAGTAACTTGATGCTCTACATTATATTTGAGGGCAAACAATATTTTTGTCATGTCATTATTGTTATGCCTACATGCTATCATTGACTGTCAGGGATGAATAAAACCTGGATGACTATTTTAATTTCTATATTTAAAACAAATTGTGATGCATGACAAGATTTATGGTATAGAATGGATTGGTTTGTGGGTTCCATAAACTCTATACAGACCAGATGATTCATAATTGTCAGCGATTCATTCCAATTGGTATGGAAGAAGTTGTACACTTTCAAACCGCAAATAACGCATAAAAATAGTCTGAGCCGAGGCAAATTCTTGCCCCTCGCAAAAGAAGTTACAGAACAACAACGCGCTGCCTGTAAACAACGCGACCGATTGCACACAAAAATAGCGGCGACTAAGGAATCAGCCCCAGACCAAGTGTTCGACCATCTAAACAATGGTTTCCTCTGTCTTTCTAACCCGGAAATATTCAATAAATGAGTGAAGTGCACGATATCATAATTTCGTTCAGTTGGCTGGAGTATCACTTTAACTCAGGTCAGTTGTCATCATAACTCTACCGCTTGATCACGTTACAATTTGTGTGTGTGGCAACTTCATCCAATGAGAGTACTTTTTTTCCCAGTGAAAGCTGGAAAAAGCACCTAACGTTAAACTGGCTTTGTGTTGAGAGTAAAATGTACACACGTCCCATGACTCTCAAGCTACCCGGAATATGAGTTACCAGAAGAGCCGAAGTGACTCAAGTGGTTGGGAACCTATGAATGAAGACGGCATATTTCACAATGGCTGTTCATAGCGGAAGAAACACCACACCAGGCCACTTCACCCGGTTTTTTTATAAATACAAAAAGGGAGACTTGTGACAACCGCATTTGGTCGCGCATGAATCCGACTATCACGTTAGTGCTGAAAATTGAAAGTTATTGGTTTCAAACGAAATATTCACCGAACCTCTTGAATCGTCTGTGTCCGATCCGAGTTTTCCATCATCAACGGGTTTCTCATCCCAGCTACCAGTGAACTCTCGTTCTTCGCGTTCCTGTGTTGGGACATCGACGAAGGGGCCAAATAAACCTTCTTCTTTCTCTTCCCGTATTGGATTACCTGTTTGAAAACAAAATATAGTCCATATTATTAATGTATTCGTACATATTGAGCTTTCAACTAAAACGCCATAGAATATCACAGGGGTTTGCATTGGCCCGGCTGCAGCCATCTTCGATGCATACAGAAACCCGGCTACTGTATGGGTAGAAGATAGCTGCGACTAGGTCAATACAAACCCCTGTAAAGATTATGGGTGATGTATGATAAAAATCAGTTATCTCGACGAAAACGCATTATTATAACGTATCGATAAATCTTAAATGAACGTCAGTAGTCGGAACCAACTCAGTGCTTACAATAACAAAGCTTTCAGATAAAAATACGTATCTATATAAATCTAGTGAAGCGAAATATATAAAAGAAGTTTCATGATTCGCTGATACGTACCATTCCCGGATAGACGATCGTTATAGATTTTAACTGCAAGTTCCAGGTTCTTAATTTTATGCTTGGCTGCCTATAATAGGTAACACACCACAATATAGGAATACACATCAAGATATACAACATAAATGTAACTCGAGTATCTGTACCAATGTCAGACTCCCAAGCGCCAGATTTATATGTATGCAAACACACACACGCCTATATATATATATATATATATATATATATATATATATATATATATGTATATATATATATATATATATATATATATATACTGCCACTGTCTAGTGTACAAAATACAAAATTTCGATTGCTAATTAACGCAACAGTGAAATTCACCTTATTGACATACCTCAAGATCTGATACTTCCAATGACGTCGATTCATCATCTTCACAGAAAATGAAACACATCCATCATAACTGTACCAGTGGCATAACCTCAACACGTGTTAGTTTAAACCAATAGGAAAACACACTCTTTATCAAGAGAGCTTTATACTCACCTTGCGGAATAAAACGCTTATGAGCCACACTCTGGAATCAATAATAACTTGATAAATAAAGGACATTTAGACCTTGGATAAATACATGCTGAAGTGCTGAACGCGACATTCATATCTATACATATTTAATAGTTTGATATTGAAAATATATATTTCTTTAAATTAATTGCTAGAAGTATATAATGTATGGGGCTGTATGGGTCGTTCGCTCTTATAAGTTTAGTTTAAGTGCCTTGTCATTTTTCTGAAGTGAAGTCAATGCTTCTTCCAAATTGTCGTCTGTTATTTCGTTTTCTTCACTCTCATGCGAAGTGGACTCTGAAAACGAAGTTAGTGTTATTTAGATTGAAAATCTTACATTCTCAATGAAAAATGGCAACCGAATTAAATATGGCCTCACTATCAGCTTTCCTCATAGCTTGAATGTACTTGATCTTCGAGTGCAATTTCTAAAACCACAAATAAGATTTCCAATGATGAGAATGAAAGATGTTAACGTAAATCACAATTATAGATTTCTTAACTCGTCTGGCTCTGTGACGATACATCGGCAAAGATATCGCACCAGAAGTAGTAGCTTGTCCTCGTCACTTAATGCAGCGATGGCGTCTGCTGCAGTATCCCCGGCTGCTCGTTTCTCACTCTCTTCAGGCTTGACATCTGCATGTGGCAAAATGAGAATTATAAATTAATCAGCAACACATCTTGTTGTCTCCTTCATCTCTAAACGCAACATTCGACAAGTTCTTAGGTTATGTTCAATAGAATCTAACCTGTAGTGTCGAGGATGGATATTAAAATTCACTTTTTTGGTCATTTATCAAAGCAATTTACAGAGCACCGATACGACGAGTGGGTGCAGGAACACTATCATATGCATTCAGCATCCATTATTTGATTTCGAAGTGGATTGTTTTTAATGATCCGGCAACAATTTTCAACTATTTGCGGAATGCAAATTCAATGATAGTCGTACTGGTTTGGAAAAAAGTGGATGAAATATTTCTTATCATATAATATTCGGACAATCTTATCCTTCAATGGGAAGTACTTCCAAATCACAAGTATAAGTCAGCCGATTGTTGTGTACAGTCCGTGTGTGATAAAGCCACATACATACTGTCAGTGCTGTGTTTACATACGAATTTGATAAATGAGTGCACTCCAAGTCGAGGTAAACGTTTCATACTGGCACGCCGAGTGAATCACTTTGCAGTTATGACAAAATATTGAAGATGACAACCCATTCTTAAACCACCCCCGTATCAACTAAGACGCCTTGAATTACGAAGAGAAGGACATTATTCAGCGCAGCGCAGGAACCTAACCGGCTATCTCCAGAAGACAGCGCTGACAGCGAGTTAAACAGGATTGGAGAAAGATGCCAACTTTGTTAGCGCACCGTACACTTCCGCCAAGTTTACTCATTCGGTATCAGTCACAGTTGTCGCAACTATATGTACACACCGCATCATATATGTTTCGGTGTTGTTTTAATAGCTCACAATATTAAATAATTGCTCAGAAGAACAGTGTCACGAGATGCTGGTCTGTTACGTAACTTAGTTTTGGCCGAGTTTTGACGCCCCCGCCCGTAACACTCCATAACATAAGCCTTATCGCCCCAATAACTCACCGCAACGCTAGACTACGAACGCACGCACGCACGTACATACACACTCCCTAGCATTACGTAACTTCTAAACGACCACTAAGATTGGTTAGCTGTAAATCCGAACCCAGCGGCACCAAATGTACATCTTGCTATGGCGTTACTTCCATATTGCCGAATAAAAATATGCCATCTTTACCCAGTTTAAGTAAAATGATAACTGCAAGGAAGCAAGAGAAATGTTCCCGCTTCACCATGCCATGTTTAAGAATGGAATTGACGAAACAATTACTACGACGTTACCGGGTGTGTGTCACTTGCGCTATCAGAGAGAAAATGTGGCTGCGGCCATCTCACATATCTTGATTATCAAATGGTGAAGAGATAACTTGGGTTTTTACTGTGCCTGATAAACTGATTGGCACAACTGGTATTGTACTCTTACCAGGCGTGTTAGCGGAAGCTTTCATAAACTGTACTTTATGGCTGAGTTTCTGCAAAAGGATAAATGGTGACAAGAATAAATCATTATGTTGAAAACAGACAGAAAATAAACACGAACACCAAATGACAACCCCATTTCATTTCATATAAATGTAGATTTTAGCACATAGTCACCTTTAGAATAGCTTGATCCTCGGGAGATAATTTGTTGAAGAGTCTGTCTTCTGAGTTTGAAGCTTGCTCATCGGTAACATCATTGCTATCTATAAAACAATACACGTATGCTATAAATCAAAAGATAACTCGGTGACATCGGTCACCCCACTGCGTACATCATAGGTACTGCATCATCAATAAGGTAACAAATCTCTCGTACCATCTTTCAAAAAAGATAACTGCATTTACCTTCTTCACTGGAACTTTGCGTTTCAATATCTTGCTCATGTCCATCATGCTAAATAAGAAAATGAGCAGAATTGTTTTAATAATTTTGACGAAGCACCACCATACTAGTACATGCTGAGCTTTGATTTAATGGCTATCGGATTAGTTCAAATGTTTATAGAAAATACCTCTTGTTTCACCTCTCCATCTGCCGCACTGTTTGTGGAATCACTCTCTTCAAATTCGCGACTGAGATGGTCAAGCTGAATCATCAAAAACATGACACGGTAATCAGTAGTGATGTTTTGGTGGTGTTTAGTGAGGTATTTACTTTCGAATTATATGTGGTAAAGCTTAGTTTATGGAATGTATGAAATGCTTGAAAAACATCCCCTCCCCTAACCATTGATATATTTTTGCGAGCACGTGATAATAGAGGGGTTTTCAACATCACTTGCGTGGAGGAATTAAACATAAGAGCTAACTATACGTCATATTATGAGCAGAAACTATTGCAGCTTGAAATCGACATTATGTAAGAAACAGGACTGACTGCTTGATTGTCTAGCTTGTTGTATTGACACAACACCGGTGTAAAGAATACTGAGTTAAGTTGAGGACGGCGGTTGCATTTATATTTTCATCAGTTGCGAGGGTAAACCAAGCCGATGATCAATTAGAACAACATGTTCATTGGCACAGTGACCAAACTATTTGTATGTTTCTTTTTCAGATCATATGCTTACAAATACAGCGATCGAATGAGCGTTTATTGATGTATAATAAAGGAACTCGAACATAAATGTAGATTGTTTTTCTTGGTCTGGAATGCCATCGACTTTTCGGAAATCCCCGTGTTTGTCAGAGGATAAATATTTGTCGTAGCAATATTGCCTTGAGCTCATTTGTGTATTATCAGCAAAAATAATTGTGAGTGTGTGTGTGTGTGTGTGTGTGTGTGTGTGTGTGTGTGTGTGTGTGTGTGTGTGTGTGTGTGTGTGTGTGTGTGTGTGTGTGTGTGTGTGTGTGTGTGTTTTGTGGGGTAGGGGTTGGGGGCATCATGCGCGGTACTCGTATCACTGAAGGCGCTCTTTGTGTATCGAATAGGAATACCATGGCAGTGGATGATTCATGTAATATCTACAATTCTCGACAGGAGGATGCGCAGAAGCACCGCCGAGACAAATCGCTTACGCAATGATTTGAATGCAAATCCACAGAAGTCCACCCTTGGGCTAGTTTTATCATTGCAATCAGTAAATACAGTGTCTACAAAACTGATAAATTTCAGGCTCACTGGTTGTAGCTTGGGTCGATGTGATTGTCGAGCCTAAGTACAACAAATCCCCGATATGGACCAAAAACTTGTGACTAAAACGAAGCCCCCGCCGGCGGATGCAGCCACACAAGCATAACTAATACTTGGAGAACTAAACATTTTCTTGTGGAAATATGCTGATGCGAATAAATGCATCCTGTTTTCAAACATGGTATGTATCTAAATAATTTAAGGTGCTGACATTAGAATTTTCTATGATTGATATTGAAGATAAAATAGATTTACTTACCACAGATTTAAGATGGCCAAGCTGAAAAAACATAACAAACCCAAACCAACCACATTTACATCAAAGACGTTTTATTGGCGGATTTGGAAATCTAGTGTAAGTACATTTATTGAATAGTTTTATTTTATGTGAGAAACTGTGATGTTCTAAACAACAAACCTTTGATTGTAGTTCTTCGAGCTTTCAATCGCAACACAGAAACAGAATATATATAACAATTGATATTGTTTGATTGTTGAAATATAACAAACTAGATTAATGATCTTTATTAACAAAAATGAACCATGGACAGATTTAAGATATTGATTTTATTCTTAGTCGAAGCAGCACTCACCTCAGTGGCAGTATAGGTATGGGACGGGGCTGGTAAAAAACATACACCAACGCTCATGAATGCTCATCTATATTGGAAATTGAAATCAAGTATATTGAGCAGGACTTTCACACCTTCATCTTCAAATGCCTCATGTATTTCGATATGTATGGTATACCTTGATCGATCAAGACAATGAAGACGATAGTATACAAATTATTCCATGGCTATTCTATTTTGCCAAATTCAGTCGGGTTCAGAGCTACATCATACGTCAGTCAACGGAGTGATTTGGGTCATATATTGATTGATACATACCCTAATTTATTAGACAGTCGTTACCTATGTATTTTAGGGTGATGGATACTAGGAATTATCCATTATATTGATCTCAAACTACAAATAAACTTCCATTTTTCGGGTGAATAGTTTGCCCAAATTCAACCCCTTCGACCAGTTCATCATCTGCGAAACAGTCATGTATTTCTTATACAAGGTATAGACACGATGAGTTGATGTTGATGACCACGGCCACCGCCCGCTGTTCGTCAACCCGACCAAAATGTCACACATCTTGACTCTGTTATAACGCATAGGCCAAGTCAGGATTCGTTTGGTACAACGTCTATGGGCGTCTATACAATATACGCGATGGAGGAGTAATAAAACTGATAGGCTTTCAAACAGTTCAGACTGATATAGGACTATTATCTGATCACAAGTGCATAAAGTAATGGCGAATATAGGAATGACGCCAATAGAATTCCACCCACTTAGTCCCACCCACGCACCCACACACCTATAAAACACTCGCGCACTAACAATCCACCCGCCCACTAACCCAACCGTACGCAGGAGCTCGGTCTCCGATGTCAGTATTCCGAGCGGTTAGATATATGTAAATCAACCTGCCCATATGCATTCATCCTGATACAACCAATGATAGAACTAACCAACCTACTTATATGTACCGGCTTATACCCACTTTTCACTCTATTTCCATCTTATGTGAGCACTAACGTCTGTTTGTACCAACCTACTCACGTACATTATTTCTTACCTTACCCGCAAATCGAAGTATCTATTTGCCTAAAACGAGTCGCCTGGTTACTCAGCTCTGTGGCTCAGAGAACACTTTTTAATGTGATATTTTGGTTGCTACGTATCTGGAAACGAGACTCCGATACGGAACTACACGTACGAGTTGGATTAAGGAATATATGTGGTCCCAGAATAAAGGCTAGATCTGTTGATAGATATACATTTAACAAAGACTTTAGCCTGATTAGCAACATATATACCCACGATCAACAATCAATGATATAAATTCATTTATCGTTACACTCACCCGCTTTCACCGTCGCCAAAACAAACGCAAGGCAGACTAGGACTAAATTCATCCTTATCGCCATGTTATGAGAAATTCTATTCCAACTTTTCTGCAATTGCTTCTAGTGTGTAAGAAGTAAAGTGAAGCTCTTGTATTCACTGCGTGATAATGTTGTGCGTGGGTAGTAAGAAGAAAAGTTCTACAGGACGAAGTTCGCCCAAAGGTAGATTGCACTGTGAGTTCGGGGAGGCACGCCGGTTCAAAGGTTAATCCTTTATCTCATAAGTTTGATGACCGATCAACGATTGTCATGATTCTATGTTAAACATATATCACACACAATACTCTGAACCCCTTTCAGCGAATGCACTTTTTGGGTATTGGTAAAGGGAAATAAGTTGTACACGCTATGATATTAATTTTTAAGTGCCCCCTCCCTACACGTCTGTTGCGGTATCACAGACTCCGACCCTCTCTCTCGCTACTTCACGAACAAGACGCACTTACTTGTACACTGTTCATTACACTTTCCTTTCCAGGGAACGCCTTGTATATATGGAAAAAAATCTACGATTAATTTGTAAGCAAGCGACTGAGTCATGCGTCGTGAGTCGCGTATCAGAGTAAGTTTCTGATAGCTGGATGGAGGCGTAAATAGGTATGAGAGTACAACGTGATGTCGTCAGAATCCCATACGATCCCACCGGGGACCCCACTTTGCGCGCACAAAAAGGTGGTGAAACATCCATATGTTATTGCCCCGGTGATTCTCTAAATAATCAGGGTAAGTTTGATATATATCCTAGACATTGCCTCCCAGTCATGACTAGAATGCTACAGGTAAAAGGTGTCAAGGAATGTCAATAGTGATGTGACGTCACATTTCGTAGATCTTCTCTAAATAACCATTTAACTTTGATACTTGTCAAAATGAGGTATTACAACCCAGACATTATTGGAATGCTACAGAGAAAGGGTGTGTGTTCAAATGCCAGTGAAGACAGTTACGATGTGACGTCATACTACGTCTGTATGTAGCCCTATAATTTTGAGAGATTGATGCTAATGAAGATATTTCAACTGCTGTTCAACTTCAAGTTCGTGGCACGATGAAGCTTCAGTTTTTGGCCACACATTGTGTGCCTCACTGGGATGATAAAGGGTTGAGTTGTCAGAATAACAACTGTTTAACGTAACACCCTTATTTCTTCCCACACAAAGCCACTGACACATCTTGTTTTTTTCCGTAAACAAATCAACACCCACTCTCCGGAATCACGCTCGCTAGTTATTCTTTGGGCGTGTCGCCAAGAGGAGGCATTTTCTGTCAATGTAGGTTTTGGTTTACGCGAAAAATAGTGTAATGGTAATAATTAGTTTACTTGCTTGGCTTGAATGTATTGGCCGATAGATAGTGGAGATATAGATAAATAGGCATGATTCGGCTAGCGCTTTCACCATTGTCAGTTTGGCTAACACGAAAAGGACACTACGTCCAAAAATACAATTATTTTAATCGACAATCATACATGCACACACATATATACAGGCAGGCAGACAGACAGACACACGCAAGCACACACACAAACACACACACACGGGCAGACAGACGCACAGACGCACACACACACGCAAGCACACGCATACATACGGGAAGCAAGACCAAACTGTTTGAATGTATTTATTAGCAATCTATAATGAAAACAAATTTACCACAGCTACATTTTCTCTACCATTATATCATGCACACACGCAAATGTTACTGACGTCACGGCCATGTATCGAGAAAAATTATTCAATCAACATTTACTGAGCGCGCATTAATGCGGTTTATACACAATCGGATAACTTCGCTAATAATGACCAATTGCTGTGATGGTGATGCCTTTTCCCACAGACTCCCCTGTCTCGCAAATGGTGTATGGTGTCTTTATATATTAGCGGTTTTCTCTTGGTGCCCTTGCCTTCGTAGAGCCGAGACTCATGACTCAGTGCCTGTGTCTGCAACTTGTTGTCTCGCCCACACCCATCGACAAGAACGTATCACCTGACCACGCCCAAGCAAGCATTGAACCAAAAAGACGGGGGAAGTGAGTTTGTGAGGCTTAAGGATATATTGCAGTCACATTCTTTTATGAATTCACAGCTCTGTATCTACACTTTCGTAAGTTTGCTCGAGGAGAACAACCGGGTTGAACTACAGCGGTGTTTCACGTGCGGCTATGCCCCACTGAATAATTCCCAAACACACCTCGACCACGACACCTCCTCCTTCTTAATATACCATTGTAAATGCAAAAAGCGCAAATAATCTCCCAGGCAAAATCTCATAATGCATTCGGGCGATTACCATTTTTCAGCCACGCGACTGCGAAAAGCTTTGGCGGAAAGCCAGTGATCACATTCATTCTATCGAAATATCTAAGTCACATGACTGATCATGTGACCTTCGGCACGTGCAAGTACTTCCGTCTTCATAATCAATATATGTCAAATGCATGTTTGGTATCTAAGAGATTAGTTTTTTTGTCTTTGGATAAATGAAAAGGTAACGATAGTCTGATCGGTATGGTATGTTTACCCTGCACATGCCGTGGTTTTCGTCGACAAAGGACAGTGATTAAATATGTCATTTGTATCCGCTGTCTTGGAATTCTCTCGATGCAACTGCACAATCACCGGTTCTTCCGGGAGTTCTGGGATTGGAGTGCTTTTCTTAAACATCATGTTATTCAATTCGATGGACACCTAAGGCTGCATATCGTAAAGACGTCTATTTTTATCATCGTTTCTACACAGTATCGTCACTGGTTCATTTTGGACTAGATCTATCAATATTTTTGTTGTTATATCAACATTTAAGTTTATAATTGCTCTTAGAAAAGCTGGTATTAACATCATATACGATATGGGTAATTTATCCTCAGATAAACAAAGAAAAACATATAAAGTTAAATGTTTTTGCCAGGAACGATTTTATACAGTTTGATACATCAAATATTGCTTGGAAAGCATGTCAAAGCAAATAACTGGGTTCTAATCACTGGGTGTGCTCTTCACTTGTTAACAGATGGTAAGGTGAACCAGTCTGATAGAAGGTAATAACTACTACCCTTATTGTACACACGTTCCACATCTATACAATATATATATATATATATATATATACTGTCTATAATTTAGACCCTGTCCTTATTACCACCCCTGAACTCGATACATTTAAATTGTTCGTAAATCCAATCTGATTCAGCAAATTATCATTGTGAAAGCACAACATTGCATATTCATGAATGACACCTGACTTTCAGTGGCAAATTCTCATTGAAATTGGTACCCATGTTAACATTCAATGAGTGATAACCCGTTTTGTGTAGTAGCTGGTACGTCCACACTTTTTCATGGCACTGAATATGCAGGGAAGATCTAGCCAATAGTATTTTTGCTCCCTGTAACTGTCTCAGTTGTAACACTATTCTTTCCTGCTTATGTCTTTTATTGCATGTGTAAGCCAATGTATAATTAAGTCTTTAATTTCCACACAAGATACTTGAAATCAACAAAATTTCAAATTGTACATGTTATATGTAAGACCAGAAATAAAAAATGACTGAGAAAATTCCTGAGGAGAAGTGCCCCTCATTATATTTGCTATCTAAGAATGTTCAATGTGGTATTTGAAAAATCATCCACAATACTTACCTGTATTGTAGTCATTGACACAAGAAATTAGATATCAGAAGCATTTCTATAGAGAGTAATTTCCATTTAACATAAAAATGGTATGCCGACATCAACGAGCTCAACATCTTTCACATAACAAGCATCTGATAATTTCTGGGGGTTTTCTTTCTTTTCAGCTGAAGCAGCTGAGACTGACATCTGGTGACCACATGTGTAATCATGGCATCTGAGGGAGATAAAAAACCCAATGTCTTGGTCCTTGGAGGTAATTTAGCAGTTGTTTCCCATTCAAAGCACATACTCATTGGATTTTTAGGAGTGCCCATTGACATTTGGATTTGGTTTCAGGACTTGGTTTCATTGGAAGACATGTGGTGGTACACTTGGTGAAAAATGAACTCGTTGATGTGGTAAGGTCGTGTATTATCATCACAATATCTGCTTTTATGAAAGCAAAACAAGCAGTAAGTGTTTGCATAACTCCAGTTTTATATCTGTCCATAAGGCACAGTATAACTTCAGTTCATTTGTATCACTAGGTGATAAATAATTGTTTCAACTGTACTAAAATATAATTTGTGTTTGGATGAGGTGTCGGACATCTTTTATCGTAAAACTAATTTTTTTCGTTTGATCATCAAACTGTGCCCCATGTTGTCTTGAATGAAGATAGCATTTGTTGGGATTCGTTGTTCAGATTCGAGTTGTCGACAAGGTGATGCCTCCTATGGCTTGGCTTAGTCCAGAGCATAAGGTAATGGTCATGATCAGTGATCTGTCAATTATTGGTTTGGTTTTGGTTCATTTTATAAAAAAAATATCACCACAAGAAAATCTGCACAGCTCACACTGTATAAAGTCACATGGTGGTATAATTGATTTCAGCTGAGGGTGCAAATTTCCCAAGTGCACCCTGGAGGCATTTCTTTACATTTGAGAATGTACACTGAATGCAATTATACCAAATTTCTCTTTGAACAGGAGAGATAGAAATATATAACAAAATAACTATAGCTCCAGCTATTTGTGTAAAAAAAACATGGCTGAAGGGCTAACAAATATGAATTAGATTTTAATCTTATGAAGGCATTTAAATGGAATGTATATATGACACATACTACTCTAGGTGGTAACTCAATGCACTTGACATTGTAATTAAGTCTATCGGATACTTTTAAACATCTTTTAATGTAATGATTGCAGGAAATTTTCTCTAAAGTGGAATTTAAGCATGCTAACCTCATCAACCCAGGTAAGATACCATTCAACTCTATTTAATTGTCCCCTTTTCTTGTTCAATCATCCTGATATAATACTATGATTCAATAGAATGAGGATTTAGATAGAATGTTGTAATTTTCAGCATCAGCAGCCCGGGCATTTCAGCCACCAGAGGGAGTGGTGTTTGATTATGTTATCAACTGTGCAGCTGAGACAAAGTGGGCACAGAGTGATGCGGTGGGTATTCTTGTTTATTTCACCCAACAAGTATCCCATTTGTAGTTTTGAGTTGAGGACGTGTTTGTTGATTGAGTGGGGAACACAAGCACTATTAGGTTTCAATGTGGTGTTTTTTTTCGGGGGGGTGGGGGGGTTGGGGTCTCTTGTAAATTATCGAGAATTTGTTAAAAACCCATTAAAACATCTCTGAAACAGAGTTCTTATGGCTCTCTATCATATATATTGAAATTTGTTCTTGAAAGTGATATGTGTGGATTTCAAAATGTCATTGCATGACCAGCTCATTGCTGCTGATAGTTCTTAATGGATCATTCCAGTCTTCATCAATTTCAGGATAAGATTTTGGCGACATTAGTGCATGTCATTTAGATAAACACCTTCCAGTAGAGGTGATTAGAGTGTGATCTTAATTTATGATTCCAGGTATACCGCGATGGAATCTACAAGCTGAGTTCTAACTGTATTGCCGAGGCTGAGAAATACCAAGTGAAGCGCTATGTGGAACTGTCAACAGCTCTGATGCTTCACTCTGACACAGTGAGTTTGTCACTCTGTCCTAGCATGCAGCATATATAAACTTGGTTCCTCTGATTGTGAACATAAATTCCTCAATTTTAGCATTTTAAATGCTCTAAGGCCAAATTTAGTATCTTTGTTCTTCAATTTACTTTCAATCCAAGGATAAGGACTTTGGTGCACATTATAGTTTGAGCAATATTGGTATTTATCATATAGATAAGTGGTATATATGCTATTATAAAAATGCAGATATTGCTGTATCTATCTGTTTATTATTGTTTTAGGCCATCAAGGAAGACTGCAAATGTGAACCATGGAATGCACATGGCAAATTCAAATATGCTGTGGAGTGTGATCTGATGCAGCGGCAAGACACTTTGGACTTTATCATTGTTCGCCCTGCCATTGTTTACGGACAAGGTGATCGACTTGGAATCAGTAAGTGACCTATTTCTTTGCCTCAGGGATTTATCTGCTGAAATGACTTTAGAGGTGATTACTGTTTCTTCCTAATCCCTTTGTTGTATTTCCTCAATTAAGATTAAGAGTGAGGGGTCATGGTCTCGTACGATCAGTTATTGTCATTGTTGTTATTTGTTTTAATGCAGCACCAAGACTTGTAATTGGAGCTGTGTACAAATATTTGGGTGAAAAAATGAAGGTACCCATTTGAGTTTGAAATGTTCATGCTTTATTATCCATCACATATTTGATATGTAATATGAAGGATCTTCCATACTAACATATCTCAGAATCCTGATATGGTGTACTCTTTGTTGCTTCAGGTGTTGTGGACAAAAAATCTTAAAACCAATACTGTCCATGTGGTTGACGTTGCTAGGGCGATATGGCACCTCTGCATCCATGGGCAACGGGGTGAAATCTACAACCTTTGTGATAAGGGAAACTCAAGTAATAATTTATGCTCCATCAAATGTTGAATGAATGACTTATATAAAACATCATGTTATAGTGGCTAATGACAAAGGGTACTTTGAGCTGAGGCTGTGATGGGATACATTATCCATAACCAAGATTGGATGAGGGCCTGTATCAGTTGCCTAGTTTCATTTACCAGGTGATGATTGCCTTTGTGGTTTGCAGCCCAGGGCGATCTGTGTGACATTGTGTCTGACATATTCAGCATCAACGTCGATTATCTTGGTGCCATCATGTCTACCATGGCAAAGGTATTTTTTGTTCGTATATTGACTCTATATATGAAAGATTCCGAGCAATGACCCTGTCATGTAAATGTCTCCTCATGAATTTCCTCAGTCAAATGTTCACATTAGCAAGATGTGTTTATGTAAGTAAACACCATTTATCCTCAGTCAGGGTGCATTTAGGAAATTTCGAATGTTAATTCCCCAGGATTCCATTCAGTTCACTATTTACAAGAATTTCTATTCGGTAGATTGATATTTCAAATTGGACTGTTGTCCAAACAACTGGGGATGGCTTTCCTATGTGGGCAGCAGATTTGTACCAAATCAGTGAATTAAGGTCAGGGATGCTGCCCAACCAAGTGCATCATCACCGTCGGGATATCTTGATATTGAAAGCGACATACCAGCCTCTCCTCCTTATCTCATCTGCTCAGTTGTCGTGTGTGATGCAGATCAGCATGAGTGAGGTGGTGGAGGAGATCAACGAGAAACACATGGCACCCTGGGGAGAAGCCTGCGCACTTGACGGCATATGTTCCACACCCCTCAGTCCGTTTGTGGAAGAGGTCAGTTCATTTGTTTGTGAATGGGCATGATTGCAGGCATGCCAGTGATTTGCATATGTGAATGTAAGGACACACACACTAACGTGCACACACACATGCACAGCAATACTTTATGCATGCACAATGAATGCAATGCACACAGACATGCACAACATACATATCACTCACTCTCATACTAGAATTTTTAGAAATTTTCTAATGCTTCGAGTTCAACAACAGCCATTTGATGGATTCATGTCAAATACTCACTGGATGCAATAATTCCCTTACACATAGAAAAACCCCTGAAATTTCATCATGCTCTGTATCTTAACAGGAGCTGTTGCAAGGCAAACCAGTGTGTGTGGACGGAAGTAAAATCGAGGCCCTTGGCTTTGAGTACCAGAACCCTGTTGTGACAAAATCTCTCCTACATGAGGTAATGATTGTTTTATTAATTTTTTTCTCAAGGTCAATTTCGTTAACCACCTTCAAACATAAAAGGAATCAAACTCTAAAATTTTTGTATATCAAGGTCCATTAATGGATATATTTAAAAAAAACTATATGAACCTCAACTTGAAACAAATACCAATTTTTGCAGGAACTTCTGCCCCATAAAAATGTGCAATAACTTCTCTGGATACCCTTTGCCGTACATGGCCAAAGTTGCCAAAAACGGCACAAATATGAAATAACGAACTCTGGTTTCCTTGTGATTGGGGAACAGGTGACCTTCACAGTTTCTTGTGGTACTATGCTACTTACAGCATCATTTTTTTCGCAGGTTTTGACTGAGTACATGTGGATGGGACTTTTCCCGTCCTCCCTTCTCCAGCCCAATGACACATGATGTCGCAGTGCTATTAGGAGTGACCTTGACCTACCTTACACATCTTGTACTAGGCTCGGCCCTGCTTGCTCAAGTTGTCTGGTTTTGATGTTGCGGTGTGCATATCCCCCCCAAAAATGCGAGGCTTTCCTGTACTGCTGTAGGCTTCGAGTGGCATTTCCAATGTCTCGTTCTGTGGTATGCAACTGCCATTCCCATTGTGATAGTGATATATTTAAAAATATGGTGCTTTTATAAATGATAGCATGTCTGCCAATTACATGACTTAAAACATTGTTTGTTGTTTGAAATTCATGTCTTTCATTTGTTGTTAGCGTGGAGACAGTGGGTGGGGGGGGATATTAATATTATTTATATGAAATGGTTGTTTTGTTAAAGGCTCAGGTATTTTGTTGATGTGTTTGGGTTTTGTTTAGAGGTTATATTGTTGTTGAGCCGCCGCACCATTGCTTTCATTCAAAAGGTTTTTATGTAACACATTTTCTGCAGCTAACGTTAAGATAGTTAATCAGATGCACAAATGATTAGTGGTTGATCTATCAACAAGTGGCTCATTTGTGCCAAGCTATGTCATTTCTCACTTGCAATTTGAGATGAGATATTCTAATATTTGGTGATTTATATTACCTTGTCTACTTTGTAGCCTGTGTATGTGATGTACAATTGTGTGATTGGTGGATATGTCTATAGCTTACCCTGCTAGGCCAGTGGATGTGTTTTTCACAGGATATCACAAGCGTTTTCTAATTCATTCCATTCTTGTACTTGTACCGTGATTTTTAAACTGTATTTCTCATGCATACCTATGGTGTCTACATAATATTTTATTATACAACATGCGATGTGTCTGATAAAAATATGGTTGGTAGTGTATGTATGTATTTATGAACTGAAGCACTGTGACCCGTTGTAAGGCATAATTTGATTTTATGTTTGATTGTGCCAGATTTTGTTCCAAATGGTGCCATCAGTTTAACTTAATACGTACTTACTAAAACTTAAAGATTTGCCCATGTTTGTTGTAAAAGTTTACACTAATTGTGTATCTGGTCAAAAAATCGAAACATGACCTGTTTTGGCTGTCAGTTTTCTGAATTTGTCAAGCACATCGAAACCTTGAAAATATAGCTACTGGGGTATACAAATTATATTCATCTAAAGTCTTGCTTATCACTAATCTTGAGCAATTTGCTATAGGTCATTATTGTATTGAGGTCTGCAAACCAGATATGCAATATCTTAGAAGAGACTTTTTATCATTAACTCTTTCTGGGGTACAATCTACATGAGTACTCCTACCCGGTGGCATAAAACTAGATTAGACCTGTGAGCAAACAGAACTTTTTTTGTTCATAACTATATCGTAGTATAAGACCTGCTTACAGTTAATTCATTAAAGAAAACCGGCGACAAAGCTTTTCAGGTGAATATTTTGATGTATGCACACTTGTGATACAGTTAGATTGCAGCAGGCTTGCTTAGTCTTGACTCCATCACAATGGTAACAAAGGCATAGGTGCGGCAAGGCTGTACCCCCATACACCGAGTTGAACATGCATCATGCTTTTTGAACTCATCTGTTTGAAATAGTAAAGACTTGGCCTACGCACAGCTACGGCCTCGTTGTAAAGATAAACATATCAACGTGTGCTCATTGATGACGCCACCATAACTGCAATCGGAAAGGTAGTCCATGTTAGCTGAATATGTGGCTCGTGATTATAGGTGCAAATTGTACATTACCATCAAAATATCAAACCAAATAACTCGCAAGGTTTCATATGTTCAAGGTATCTGATTTGAATTGTGGATTTGTGCATTGCTTTGGGATGGAACATCGTAGAACGTCTACTTACACATCTTGTAGGGCTAGGGGGATAGGTAGTGGGAGCATGCTCTTGCGATCCAAATACGGGAGCTGCTGCTGCAATCCCTCTTGACAACAACATAATAAAACCTGACGATGGTCTAGGCATATACCACTTAGCTCTTTTGAAACTAGTGGAGCTTGCAATCGACTGTTGGTCTGTTGGGCTAGTACCCCTCGCTGCACTGTAGAAGAGGAAGTACTCCCAAACTCGGCTCACAAGAGCTATTGCATTGTGCTTAGCATGATATTAATTTAATGTCAGATTTCAATCATTTGTCATTCGGAGATAAGCATCCAAAACAATTTCACTCAGTGAGTGCATAGTGTTTGATGCATTTCAACTTCAGCTGTTGATCGATTCGATTTTGCCTGAGTAATGACATTATGACTAGCATTTTCCGTCCCGGACGTTGAGGCCATTATGACATGGTCATGGAACAGAGAACGTGAAGTTCCTGTCGCTAGAGGTAGTTATGACTGACACATTATAAAAGAACGCGTTTTATTTTTTGCGCGCCTCAACCAGACAAAATATGTTAACGTGTCCTGTGTGCAGCGCGCTGCTTTGTCATAACATATCTTTGAATCACCTGGCATTTTCTGATCAATTCGGGGATGCGGTCAACTGCGCCAATCAGAAGACTCCATATACAACAAAAAAAAGAATCATCAAAGATTTGTTGTCAAAAAACCTTAATGGACCGACTCCTAAATATTTTTGGATATTATATCCGTAACATTGAGTCCATTCTGTGTCCCCTAGGCTGCTATATGTGCGGCCTTTATTAGGTCCGAGTCCCTTACTATGACGGAACGTGAACAATAAGATAAATACGGCAGGTGGTAGACGCTTCTAACATCCGAAAACGGACTGAGTTTGGGGAAAATACAAGAATTGCGCAAGCAAAGTTGGAAGTATCTTTTCAAAGGGCCAATTACGATGAATTATCGATGATTTTATGTTCCCAGTGGTCTACAAAGAGGAGGGTTAGGGGTCTACTGACGAGTCATTTTTGCAACAAGATAAAAATTGAACCTGGCACAGACAAAATCCATCTTTGAGCGCCAAGGGACATATCCCCGAGACGGTGGCTCAACAGTCCTGTGCTTTTGTTGATTTTATGGCAGCGCCTGACGACGTGCACGTGTTTCACTCAGCATACACAACGCATAGCTAGTCGGAGTGAGTCCTTTTAGCGTAGCTCTTTGTCCATAATACCAGCAGTGAAATCGATTTTGGGCCATGAGACAAGCAATGTGAATCAAATATCATATAGTAATTACTTCATACTAGAAGAGACATTGGTATCATTGTACCACAATTTGCAGCGAAAATTAATTTAGTTATCTAAGTTCATATACATCTTGATATTACTGCATTAGCTTTTTCAATAAAATATCAGGATAACAAAAGAAATTGTATCCATGCCCAACAATGTACTGTTTACAGAGCTATATTATTCCTGTTCAATAGATATGAGATAAAAAAGAAATATAAGACATCCTAAGAACAAGATATTTAATTGTCAATTTTAGTTCTAGTAGAAAGAAGGATGTAGGTTCAATACCCAAAATAGTTTTGTTATAAATACATCGTGCAGTTGTGTACCAATACGAAATTGTCACAAGAGCGTAACGATGTGGATATGACAGCCACTGAAATGAGGCTGATAGAAAAAGACAGTTATACAATCACGTGAATGAGTAGGCAAGGTACTCGCCCCTGGTTTTGATGATCTGATGTCATCTACAGCGCGGATGTGAGAGATCGAAAGTAGTAAATAGCTCGGACGCTGTCAGAGGCGAAGTTTCATTGCCTAGCGAATGAGGAGATCGATCACTCCATTGGTCCCGATGTCTTGATATAATACCATACAGCATACTTAATATTATTTAATAATAAGCATTACATAAAAGATGGTGGTCCAAGATAACATTCAAAAATAACGCCACAGCCTATGCAGGACGTTAGGAGGTGCCGTGTGTCACGCCCCGTCTTGGAAACGGCCGGTCGGAGAATGGGACGAGACCCGGTGAGGATTTCCTCACTGGGCTGTCCCATTCTCCGACGGAACTTCGTGCATAAATCGCTTCATTAACGTCAATCGGAAGTTGATAAAAAGTTTTATTTAGTTGTTATAGTTTCTGATACACCTGGAACCGAGAATTGATTTTCGGTGCAGCTTATATATGTACTTGACAATCATATAAAACGCTAAAAATGACGATCATCGCGATCAATATTGCTACACACTGTGTAAGTGGTCAAATATCTACTTATGCTAATTAGTTCCCATATAAGGTCGCAGAATTCGTCAAGGTTGGGCGAATCGATTGTCGCTTTCTGTTGTAGTTTTTACAATTTCAGTTTGTCGAAGACTGATATCATAATCAGTGCTGATTATATTCACAAGCGAGTGTTTATTGTAAGTGACCGACGTTGGCGCCAACACGCACTCATCAATGCAGACGGCGAAACCCCAAAAGTAATTTGCATAAATGCGGCGTTAATTATGCACAATTCAGTTCGTGCATAATTAAGCGGCCCATCGGACGGCCCATTCTCCGACGGGCCGTCTTTCGAAGATGGTTTGTATTTCCGTGAACACGGAAATGTGAGGATGTTTAAAAGGTTATTCCAAATGTCTGCGTGGGGTGGGTGGAGCGACGTTGGAGAGGGTGGAGGGACTACCTGGACTCCTTATATATCGTTTTCCATACACATCCTCCATAAACATCCATTCATGATCGAGTAATCAACTATAAGCAGAATATCATATTGTTACAGCTTACATTCGTAACCCAAATGAAAGCTTTTCTATATAATCCAACTGTACTGACTCAATGTTTTGCCTATTAAGACGCAACACTGCGTGAGGCAAAACATGATCAAGATCACCCTGTGGTCACATACAATTTGAATATAACTCTCAGTTACTGGTAACACGTGCAGTAATATTATCCCATATTATTCATGGAAATAATAACAACAACGCAGATTTATCCTCCGTGACTCCCCGCCTTTCCACCTACCAACCAGCCTCACTCACCCTGACTTAACTGATAGGAAATTTTATCAGGTATTACTAGCTAGGTGTCACACCTCCCGGGCACACCTGTGCTTTGGGGAATATCTGTGACCTGTTTTTTTCCGAGCATGTCAATTTATGCAGTTTCACATAAAATGGAAAGTATATTCTTCATGGGAAAACAGATCCCCCTCTTTTTTCTGGCATATTATCGCATATTTTTCTCACAAAGGAAATAGTCTAATAGCAACGCTTTGATCTACAACCAACGTACTTCCTTAAGTCGGATAACCATTTCCTCTCTGCGCAAAGTGACGTCACTGAACTGCGCAGTATATGAGGGGCGTCGTCGCCATTGCAGAAGAATATCGACTGTGTTTTGATTTTGTTGAAGGAACATATCTGCGTAAATCGACAACATCCGCCTGTGAATTTGTGTTATTTAGTATCGAAGGAGGTCATCGGATGTTCGTGTGAAACTGATGAATATATTCCCTTGAATTACGGTGTTGACAAGAAAATACCGGAAGGAAATTAAACCCCCTTCTCTGATTTCGAAATTTAGATTTGTTCACCCATAAACATGGGAACCAAGGACGACGAGTATGATTATTTATTTAAAGGTTAGTACATTTTGGTCTCATTGATTAGTTAGTTTAGCGTGTAACTTTATTTGGCGTGTAGCACCAGTTCACGAATGTTGAAATATTTGTGGTAATCTGCCCGATCTTGTCTCCGACAGATTCTAATTGTCGTTTTACCAGAAATTCTAGCCACACCCCTTTCCGGCCCTTCACTCTTCATCCCTTCAATGTATCTGGAACCTAAATATCAGCTCGGCTTTATTATATCAGTCAACCAAGCTCTTGTTTGGTCATTTCTGTGTAAAGCTGATAGCCTACTTATATTTTCATATGCTCAAAATCGTCAGTACATGATACTTCCATTTTAGTTGTTGTGAACCTTTAAGCTGTCATTTTTTTCATTTGATTATAACAGCACTATTTGCTTCAATCATACGAGCAGAGGGACCTAATCTCGCCAGTGTTACTAAACTCGCCTCTCCTTATGTATCAGTCGCAGCTTAATATTTCAAAGTGAAAAACGGTACAGATTGCCCAGTTGGTTTCAATTACATTAGTAAGGCCATGGTAAGTTTTATGTCTATGACAAGCTTGTAAATAACTGCAAAAGCAGTGGCAAGTTTCTGCAATCATGGCGAGTTTAGGCCCAATAACTTGTTACTAGTTGTACCCAGTTGTGGTTACACAGCAACCAGTGGGTCTCAGGATATATTGAATTCGGGTTAATTTTCATTGCATGTGAATAGACTGACAGGGTCCACAAGTAATCCACATTTGCAAGAAAACATGCTTCTTTGATTTTCATACCACCCTTGAGAGACCAGTCACATTCAGAGAAGGTTTAAGCAGGCAAATCAATGCAGAAACAGGGTTATGCTTTATATTTTGAAAAACAAAACAAGTTGAGATTGCTGAAGAAAGTTTGGAAGCATTGGACAATTCACAAGACATATGGGTGCAAACTATGCATGAGGCTTGGAACTCTTGCACAACAAATATCAACATTAAAAATGGATAGGATACCATATCAGTAGCTAGAGCATCAGTATGTGAATGCCATTGTCAATACATCAAGAATACCACAGGAATCTATCTACGTTTTCATATAATATTTCGATCTCTGACTTGGGTTGATGTCATACTAGCCATTGTGAATGCGTTACTATGTGCTATTCAGCAGCACATCCCTTTTCACTTTATCCCTATGCTTATCAGTGTCATTGTGAAAGCCTTCTCTTTTCCACTTCACCTCGACTTGGTGGTCAAATGTCTTGCTGTGCAGTACATCTTACTGGTCCATCTTTCTCCTTAGCCTGTCCCACATTTCTTCAACCCTGCTTGACCGACTTCAGGTGCCACAAACACTTGACAGGACACACCACTCAGATATGCTTCATCATCATGCATCTGTGGTTTAAGCTGTTAAAGATGCTTTTTTCATTGATTTTGTGCAATTTGTATTTTGCTTTAATTTTTGTGTAGTTGCTACAATAACTTGTTTATAATCCTTACATATAACTAGGAACACTAATTCATTGATAATTAATGGATTAAGGTGCACTGAAAGCAGCCTCCAAACTTTGTTTACAAAAACATTCAATTTAATAATGAACTGAACCAGTAACTAAGCATGCGCAAAACTAAAATTTTCTGGTATTAGCCTCGGATGTATCGTGTGCCATATTTGGGTTAAAATTCATGTGCCATAAAAAAAAAAGAAATCAAACTTACATAAACATAGCTGGGGGCACTGATTGGAGTTTTTGGATATCATTACTAAACCCAGTAGGAATCGATTGACAAATTTTTTTCAGAACAGATTTTCGATGATTTTTAATGAAATGCACCTTTAAAGACATAGACAACTTTGTTGCTTACTAATAACGCAACCGCCATTCAAGCACCAAATTACATTTAAGTGAGTGCTCTCATTGAATTTGGCATGCCAATTTTTCTCATTTGCCTGCTTATAACTAAGTAGATTACCAACCAACCTTCTGTGTACCTACATTCACTGATCATGATGACAGGTTTATTTTCCACACAATATTACATTATTCCAATTTTTTACCAAATTTCAAGGTTAAAAAGAGAGATGCGACCCATACACAAACGCGACCAATACACTGGAAGATATGGTAATAGGTTTTACTTTAAGATTGGAGGTTGTTGGGTAATTGGGTAGTGTTGCTGTGTTGCAATGAATATATTTGGATGGTCAAGAAGCGGCAATGTTTACAGCTTACCCCAGTATCTGGTTTGATTTTCTAGAAGCGTGTGTGGTCACAAGACTCCACCTCTCACCTTTGTACATGGCCCTGGACATGATGCTAGACTAATAGTGGCAACAATACAAACCATATGTAGCTGTCAACTCCCTCTAACCTCGTGTGGCAGTCACCATTTGAACTGTGGTTTGGTCCACCAAGCAAGTGAAGGTCATCAACCTATAGACACCTGGTGTCTATGAGTCATCACCATTTATGTAAATATTTATGAGTCATTTTCTGACTTCCAGACAAGAGATGTGATCAATGACATTATTTCAAGATACAGACAAGCTCAGGAGATGCTTGGTGCATTGGGATTAATTTTATTTTACCAGGATATTTTAGATTTTTCTTCCTGGGTGGTTTATCTGGTAGGAGGTGCAATTATTTGGCTGGCAAAATTGTCCCCCACTTCTTGCATTGATCCAGGTTTATACTGTCATACAAATAGGTTAAACTCGAGCCAAGCTTGTTTTATGGTGGATTGATATAGAGTTTTATGTTGTGGGCATTTCATTTCATCTACCCCAGCAAAAATCAATCAGTGTATTGCTTGTCATTGCATGGATAGGATGCAATGCTGTATCTGAATGAAATGTGACTTAAGTTTGTTTTGATGTTTATGAATGGTTCCAAACTTAATAAACTGTATTGAACAATAATCTCAGTTCTGCATAACGAAAAATTTGTTCGATGGTATATTGAGTTATTATTGATTATATTTGAAACTTGTTCTCCCATGATCATGGTATAGTTGTATTTAATGACTGTCCACATTGACAACCCTTCATTCAGTTACCCCTTTGTTTTGTTGCGGCTATTCAACCATATACTCAGCATATGCGTTTTTACATTTGATTAGTCAGCTCTAGTAAACACGTTAGCGTTAATCACCTGGAACCTTTCTCTTGACTCTGGTTCATTAATTCAACTATTTTGCCCACTTCCTTAACCAGGTATCAGAGAAATCAAGCAGTTAGCTTGCAATCATCAGCCATGAGTCATTCCTTAAATGGGCCTGCCATGCTGGCTGGTTGTGTGCTGGCAATACCAAAGACAGTTGTTATCAGCCATGACATATTTCTTGGGCTCATTCCAAAAGACCTGTTGTTGATTTGTCTAACAGTATGCCACCCCCTCCACCCTGTGGTTATGATCTCATAGGCTAACTGTGAGCCAGGTCTTATATTAAGCCATGATCCAAGTTTTCTGGTGCATATATATTTTAAACTGCCCCTTCAGTTATGAGAATTCTGGTTGAGTGATCTGTGGAAAGTGTAGTAGGAGGCTGGAGTTAGTATCTGAAGTAGATATATCTGGATTTCATATATTTGCACTCTTGATTTAGTGACTTGTGTTACTGGAAATATGGATAAGTTGTACAAAGAAGACGACTTTGATTTGATTTGGAAAGGTAAGGCTTTTAGACCATGTATAAACAAACTACCTTGCTGACTTTATTCCTGATCAGGTTCTGTGGGAGTTGGTGTACATGATCTGCTGTGAGAGATTAGACCATGTGGGTCCATGGTGTAAAGGGCAGTCACATGCCTCATCATGTTTATGGTTTTCCCACTGGCACTTTAGTTTCGAAACGCCCCTCCTTCGCCAGGGCAGGCTCGTTATCAGACTAATGCCAGTGTGTTGTTCATTGGCCGCCCCCTACCCGACCAGCACCATCACTTCTTTATTCAGTGACATGTTTCGTCCTCCGTTATTGCTGCATGGACAAACCAAACACTTCGTTAACACTTTCCTCATAATGTAAATACCCCACCCACACATTGCTGGATAGACCAACATCATTCTGACCAGACAAAGACCCAATCTTATCTGGCACACTCATTCTGTCAACAATTGTTGGATGTAAATTGCCTATTATATGACCAGCACCTTGTGTGGTGTACTGTGTGTAAATAACCAATTACGGTATTTAAATAAGTCATTGTGTATGTGTTTGTTGACAGTGGTGCTTATTGGTGATTCGGGGGTCGGCAAAAGTAATCTGCTGTCCCGCTTCACACGCAACGAGTTCAATTTAGAAAGCAAGAGCACAATTGGAGTGGAATTTGCTACGAGGTTTGTGGCACAATAAACAGTTCATTGATTGTATGTAAACCTCTTGGCATAGTGCACTATGCCAGCTGAAACTTGGACATTCATAATAATGTAAAGCCCAAAAATGTTAAGAACAGAATAAATTATTTTGTGACATATTTCCTTCTATAGAACTTTATGGACGATAAAATAAGTATTTCTCAAGTGATATTTAAAAAGAAACCCTCTGGTGCCTAGGGTTTTTCCTCTCAAAAGTACTTGTGAACATTGCCCCTCAGTAGCTGTGGTTTCATTTCTTAATATTTTTGTGTGCTAATAATCACTTGTACCATTTAAGATTAAAACTGGCTTGACAATGGTGGGTATAGGAGCATCCAGGTTGATGGCAAGACCATCAAGGCGCAGATCTGGGACACAGCTGGCCAGGAGAGGTACAGGGCCATTACTAGCGCGTGAGTTTACTACATACCCAAACCGCAACTCCTCACTGGAATCACCTGTATTTTTATTTTCACTTTCTCACCATTACTCTTACAACTGTCAATATCTTAAGTCAAAATTAACTTAATGTAGGTGTACTATACACTTAAAAGTCAAAGCTCTTTGCACCCCCTCCCCCTGCTTAAAAGGGTCTTGATCATCATAACATAGTGTTGATGGCAACTCACTCATCTTCACTATCTTTTCAGTCCCCTTCTCATTGCAAGCTAATCCTGTTCATCTAAGTCTGTCCCTTATCAGAAAGGTGTTCAGAAACCTGACGTAATTTTGACCTTGGCCAAAGCCTGTCATTCAAGCAGACATCAAAGTGTCATTAATTATGAGATGCACTTCATCATCTGGGATGCTGTTGGGGATAATCTGGTGTACAACATCTACAAGCATTTATCTCATTAATTCTGTTGGCAGGTATTACCGGGGTGCAGTGGGGGCTCTCCTGGTCTACGACATTGCCAAGCACCTGACGTACGAGAACGTGGAGCGGTGGCTCAAGGAGCTACGGGACCACGCTGACAACAACATTGTGATCATGCTGGTTGGCAACAAGAGCGACCTGCGTCACCTCCGGGCAGTGCCTACAGATGAAGCCAAAGCCTTTGCAGGTATGATTGAGGTCTTCCCATTAAATTACCATGGGTAGGAAGGAATGTTGTGTTGCCTTTTAAATACACCATACCCTGGAACACCATCCATAAGCTACACCCTCAGCCTTACTTCCTCCCTTCTTATCTTTACCGTTCCTCTTTCCATTAACATTATCTATGAGACTTGACTGAGATGTATGCATGGAGTAGATGCATTGCAAGTTTTTTCTTCCCTAATTACTATGTTATTTTGTAATTATAGTTTAACCAAACAAACCACCACCTAGGCTTTCCTTATCTTATAATGTAATATGTTTGATAATTTGAATTGACCTGTAGTTAAAACACTTTGAAAAAACGGTGTGCATAACGTAGACTGTTTTCTTCTGTTCCAGAGAAGAATATGTTGTCATTTATAGAAACATCTGCATTAGATTCCACAAATGTAGAAACAGCTTTCCAAAACATATTAACAGGTTTGTATTTCATTAGATTCTACAACAACCCTGTTCAAGTGCATCTTTTTTGCCCATGGTAGATTGGTAAAATGCATATAAATTACATTAATATTTTCATCGTCTGAAATAGGAATACAGAGATCATGTTTGGTGTCGGTTTCAGAAATCTACAAGATAGTGTCTCAGAAGCAGATCCGCGATAGCCCTGATGACGAGGGGTCACCAAGCAACAATGTCCAGACAATCACAGTGGCCCCCACAGACAATAGCGGGCCAGGCAAGAAGCCATGTTGTAACGCCTAGCTCTTCGCTACACAATTATCATCAGCTTGCCCCACCCCCAACTGCTTTCCTTTAGTTGTAAAATAAAAATCGCCACCATACTGCAGTTCTGTACCTCAAGCTGGACCACCCTTACATTTTCCTTGATGCTGATGTCGTAATTACTTTTTCCCTTTTTTTATAAAAAAAAAGCTCATTATGCAAAAGCGTTATGATTATCGGGCCATTGTTGTGCAAATGTGTGAGGCCTACTTGCTTGTGGTTTAGTTGGCTTTCACAATGAATGTTTATGGGCGAGTATATTTATAAGTATCGTACAGAACCTGGTATTTACGAGTCAGATTGTTAGAAGTGTAAATACTTGCTGGAGTTGAAACGTGAGCATAAAATGAGCTAATGAGAGGTATAAACGGGGCACATTCATGGGGCTACTACTTGGATGTACAGCTCTTTGCAATCAATGTTTATCTGTACGGAGGTGAGAGTTGGGTATGAGAATGAAAGGTGTTTGGGTATGCCAATGTGATCAATTGCTTCAAATGTGAACACTTTGTTACTAACAAATTATTTTATAAAATATGTATTTTTTCTTTATTGGGATACTAATTCTTGTATTGGTAGAAAGCAACCACTAGATGTCTTTACCAGTCTATATGCCTTTTTGTATCGGAAGAAAATGTCACTTCAATATCCTCTTCTCTGCTTTTTCGTGAAGGCTTGGCTGTAAATTGTCTGGATCTGTGATAACTTTGTCAGCTGTTATCATGGTATTCAGGCTTCATCTTTTTTTTCTGTTCTGATGGACACCAAATGATCTACTGGAAAAAGGGTCGCATCCCAGAAAGTTCAGGGTATAATTCTGTTTGCTTTTTAGTATAGGTCGGGATAAAAAGAACTTGAAACTAGTCTTTGACTAAATGCTTCTGATAAACCCTGCATCTGGACTCATCAGATTTGTTAATACAACAAGTATTTGCATGAGTAGTTGTATTTAGCTGCTGGGACATTGGATGTCATCATTCCACGCACCATGTGTGCTTTTCATTTGTCCATGTCCATAACGCATTAACTTGTACTGTATTAACTTGTATAAATAAATACCCATCAGCAACACCACGTTTGCATCCTCCTACAATCATGGATCATTTAACAATTTAAAACTAAATTGATGTTTCATTGTTAGATAAACATGGATGTGGGAACAAAGATAAGAATCATAATCTGTCTGACCAACATCATGTTGGCCCATGATTGTAACTTGTAGGATACCATTCTGTTGATATAAAGTCTGCTAATTTCTTTATCACCGCTCCGGTGAGTTGTATTACAATGACTTGTGTAATTTTATGTAATAAAGCCATATAAGACTAATGCACACATGGATTGTGATATTTTGACTAACTATACGCTCATTGGATCATATTATATAGATGGATAGATATCGACAAGAACATAATTTTACTCAAAGTGACCACCCAAGCTTTGTGATTGGTTGTGGGTTCGATACCAAGGCGTGAAAACCTGACTGGTTCACTGACTCGGATGATCACGTTAAATAGCGGTCACATCTCTGCACCTGACCCGGTAACTCAAAAGTATCGTGATGTACCTTCGTCCCAGGGGCGTGGGTTTCGCGGCGCGGTCTGGGCGACGGGTTTGTGCCAAGTGGGCGCTGGCACTGAAGGGGAGCTGTCCAAGCATTACAAATCACCCGAATCCATCACCGTCGCCATATCACCTGGTTGTCAAAAGTGACGTTAAACCGTCGCAATATCACCTCGTTGTTGAAAGTCACGCTAAACCATAATATTACCATTACCATGGCTACAGACAAGTGGGGGAGATGAAAAAGCCAACTCGATCTCTGATATTTTAAATGTGATCATAGCGCTAGTTGGGGTATTCATAAAGCCTTCAGCAAGTTTAATGCTATATCCATATCCGGCTGGGCAATTTATGTAAACGTGTAAAGCATATAAAGCCGTGTTTGTGGGTACTTGAAGAACGAGATATGGAGCGTGCGTTACTTGAGCAACCGATTTTATTTCATGTGTGAGATTGGGTATGTAAGGGCCCTGAATGGCGGTGGTTGTTATGATAATTTCATTACATGAATCAAGGGGAGCTTCATTTGAACGCACAAGCTCCATTAACATATCACACACATTCAGTTACTGTACTATATGTTGGCTCTATGACAACACGATGCACGCATCCATTATAAAAAAACCGAAACAACTGGATGAAATTAGTCTGCGTCCCAGACTCCAGGGGTTCCGCTACGCTTCTCGCCCTAGAGTCTACGATAAGATAAGGTCTTAAACTGGCGCGTCCGAATATTCATTAGACACGTTCGTTAATCTTCGTGACCAATCAACGCCAAGGTTGTGACCCGGATTGAACTAAATTGCGCGTGTCTGGCTTGTGATACGCACCCTCGGTTCTATGTGACGTCATGGACATTGTAGTGGTCTGCGTCGGTCCGTGTATATACCGTCTTTTCGTTTTTCGTTTATCAAAACCAAGAACGAAAAACAAGGTCTAAACCGTAAACCGTTTTTCATCTGCGACAACGAAAGACGGATAACACCAAACCGATTCGTTTTTCGTTTCTCGTTTGATCAAACGGAAAACAAGTGGCGCTGCAGTCGGCGGTGTTTGTACTGATACAAGCGGCTGGATATGTTGGTTGGTATCCAGACTTTCGTCTCCCAGACAGCCCTCTCTGGACGTCCCCCGGTCAATCAAAGAGCAGACGAGCTGATCAGATTCGGAGATTTGTCGGACAATTTAATCCTGCTTACGACGTACGACGGGGTTATACGTTTGCATAATATCTAGCACGACAGGGTACACTTTTTGGCCATTTTTGACCTTGTTCGACGGGTTTTACATTCGCATTATACCTTGCACGACGGGGTACGCTTTTTTTCATTTTCACCTTGTACGACGGGTACGAGTTAACGAGGTCTCGCGGCACTCCCCTACTCGAGATAAAGCCTACTGCCCCCCACCCCCCCTCACCACCTTCGGATACCAACCAACATATCCAGCCGCTTGTATCAGTACAAACGAAAAACGAATCGGTTTGGTGCTACCCGTCTTTCGTTGTCGCACATGAAAAACGGTTTACGGTTTAGCCCTTGTTTTTCGTTCTTGGTTTTGATAGACGAAAAGACGGTATATACACGGACCTGCGTCCAATGAGAACACATTGAATGTTTTCTGGAATTATGGGGCGTCTCAAAAGTTCAAATTGGCACCACAACAAGCGCTTTAATCGCTTAGCTGCACGATAGTATGTTTACGTAATGGTCAGTTAAAAAGAACCAGTTGTGTGTCTGCTTCTCTCGCCGACTGTGTGATTAACGGTGCCACTCAGCGTGAAACAACAAATCGGAGTGTTGTAGAATGTCAGAATGTGTGCCCGGCTCATAAAAATCACTCTTCGGAACTTGTAGAACTAACCAATGAGAAACAACGACTCAAAAGTACCCGAGAGTGACCGAGAGACACGGCTTGTGATTGGAGCATCCCAAATCTGAGATGCCTGTCCAGTTCAAGACGCTATCGTCCCCTAGACCTGAAGGCGAGACTATTGAATATCAGTAACATGTAAACAGCACCCGCAGCCATCAGGCTAGGGGACCTTGACTAGGACGAAATGGTCGAAATATATTTTAAAGACGTGGAAGAACGTGCCTGTGTGATTCGCCAAACAATTTAAATCCCAGTCTCCAGCTCAGACACGCACACAAGCAGTAAAATAGATTTATTCACATGTGGAACATAATGAGCAAACAATTTGACAAAGATTGTTATTAAAATTTAAGCAACAGGAAGTCAGCGCAGTCGTTACGTGAGTCTTACGCACCGGATGAACGCATTTTCGCCCGAAATGTGGCGCGCTCTCTCGCACTGACATGCTGTAAGGGACAGGAAGCGGCTCCTTGCGGGAGAAAATGCGGATGAACGCAGATCCTTGGTGACACTGTGGATTGAATTGTAAAGAAAGTAGGCAAATTGTACATGGCTTTCTTGAGCCTTCATGGTCGACTGAGAATATAAAGTGTCACAAGTGAATTTATTTATTTGAGGTCGAGGGTTTTATCTCCTTTCGATTTTGCTGAATAACAACGCAAGAAGTACGTGATTACATCCATGTACCATACGTTATGTATCTTGCAATGAACATTCATGCAGTGCGAATCGGAACACAATTCGTGATGGAGCAGGCGAGTCTGTTTTGATGTCACAAGGAACACAAACAAGGGACGTAATGTAGCCCAACAGACGATCGGGTCCTCCCTTGTTGAGCGCAAGCTCCAAAAGTACCTAACGTAACGCGACACAATAGCGCGAATACCTGTACATAAGTCTTATAGGCTTGCGTCAGAATCGCATTGTCATGTGTTATAGCGATTGCATTGATGGAATCCAAGTGGTTGTTTATTATATACAGTAACTATACGTATCTAGTATAGATCATTTATATATAAATCACATATTATCCATTCACTCCAAATCAAGTATGATGTTTCGAAAGGCAAACTCATTCAGTTTGGGTGAGCAAGTAGAGGTTTATCATGTAAATCGCATGTACTGATTGCATGAATGTGTCCATGAACACATTATTACTGAAATAAAGATCAGAAACGAAATTCTGGAGTTAGTAGCGCACTTGATTAATCTGTATGGAATGTGCATATGCATCTCCAAGGGGAGGGCTGAGTAGCGGGTTATGTGTGAGTGTGAGGTGTAGGTGAAGTAGGGGGAACATGTTGGGTGGATATGACTCCCGGGATATGACTATTCGTTTTGGGATATGTACGTATTCTCAAAGGGGATCGCGGTTTTAAAAAGTACAGACAACAATAATTAAAACCTTTTTAAAGTTAATGTATTCAAAGAAATAGATGGGAAATGGGTCTGAACAAATTTTGACCCTTAAATAACCTGACAACCCGTGCCGTGAGCTCGACCTAGCGGACCGAGTTACCAAGTAACAAGACTCTTGTCAAGAGTGCTATTTGAGAGGGAGGACATCAAGATTATCATTGAAAATATCACAAAGGCGATGTACATTTCGGAGGCTCTTTCGTTTGCAGCTATAAATGTGTTTTTGTTGATTTGATGGCCAAAGCGCCGTTGTGTGCCCCGTTCATTTTGCCTTTCGGTTACCGAACAATAATACCTCCCCAAAATTTACCGACTGGGTAAGACTGCAACTTGTGGAAGTACACGATTGATCGTTGTTGGTTGTGTAATGTCAAGAACGTGCCTGTCCTAAAAGTAGGTATATAGTTCTTTTGATGCAGTATAACTGATAATTATCGATTTAACTCGAATTTAATTCGACGCGTTTATATTAGACCGACGAGACAACCATTTTGTTTTAGAATAATTGAAATGCGGATCGAAGTATGGTGATTGGGCGATAAAAGATAGTGTTTGCGGACAACTAACCGTCGGAGCGAAACTAACATATTGAAAACGGAATCGAAACTGGCAATGTATTAAAACTTGATATGCTTTACCACCGCTATGTTGCATGGTAAATAAAAGCGGTTAGTGTATGTTTCCTTTCCCCGTAACAACCCACTGTGTTTGGGTTGGTGTGCGGTTGTTTCGTGCACAGGCGTTACGTACACATCCCTTCACATGTCGTTTCGTACACACGTAACACAGCCTGTCACAGGTCGTTTCGTACACAGCCTGTCACAGGTCGTTTCGTACACAGATGGTTGTTTCGGTGTGCGGTAGTTTCGTACACCGGCGTTTCGTACGCAGGTCGTTTCGTACACCGATGGCTGTTTCGTACTCAGGACAGGGAGGCGTTTCGTACACAGGTCGTTTCGTACACAGATGAGAGTCGTTTAGAACACTGAATACGAAGTGTCTGCTCATATGGTTGTTATTGTTATCTTTTTCGAATTATGATGTCGTGTTGTGTAATATCAGTGTCGTAGGTCATTTTTATGCATTTATCATGAGTTATCCAGATGTACCGTCTTACCTGGCGAGGAAGGTCAACTCGGCCATGGACCAGCCACGAGACAACTCGGCCAGGAGTTAAGTCGGCCATGCAATTAATGCGAAGACTAAAATAAAATTAAATGAATGACTTATAAAATACAGCAGTAGTAATTATTATCGCACCTTGGGGTAAGGCTAAGATACTATTGTTTCTTCTCCTATTGCGCGTTGTTTTACTTCAATTTACCAACACGGTTTTAGGTGCACAGGTAAACGAAGGACTCCGTTTTCAAACCAAAGTTGGTTTATTTTCTATTTCACTCCACAAGCACAATCACTCCACAAGCACGAAGTAGAAGTACGTGAGTCTCTTTCAAAGCCTATCGGGAAGTTGACGAGAGTCAGTCTCTTTTGGAGTCTGGCTGTCTTCCTTCTGTGGCTTCGATGGACGTCTGTGGACTTCTGTGGAACTTGAGCTATTTTGTGTGTCTTTTATACTCTAGGATAGACTTAACTACTTCCAATAAAGATAATAAGTAATTCACCACACGACATTTATCTATCCCTTCAACGCATGCATTATACGAGAGATCCTACGCCTAAAGCACTAAAAATGGTTTACGAGGTATGCTAACATAAAGCAATCACGCAGCATACGAGGGTTTCTGATGACGAAAGCATCATCATGTCATATAAAGCGTAGCCGACTTAATCAGGGGAGAGGGAAATTGCCACGCAAACATCATTCAGCCATCAATGTCAAATAAGAATGGAAGAACATTACTCATAAATAAGCTGGATGAGTAAGCCACCGTACAGATATAAGTCTCTCCCTTAAGCAATAACATCACGCTTAATCATATCCATAAATCTCGTACTATATTACTTTCCTAACTAGCAATAACATCACGCTTAATCATATCTATAAATCTCGTACAATATTACTTTCCTAACTAGCAGCTCAAAAACTGGATCGTAACAATTATATAGTAAGAGATTTATTAAAACAAACCTTTCAGATCTATCTTTTGGGGTTCACCGTATAAAATTTAATCAATTCCAGTTAAAATAATGAATTTATTGAATACAAAATTCATAGTACAGTAATATGAGCTTCACACAGATCTAACCATTCATAACGTACATCGTTAGTAATTTTATGCAGAAAGCAAAATAATGTGTTACTTATATATACTTATCTATACACCGTCTCTATCTGTCATTTTTGATTTACACACACGTACACACACACACACACACACACACACACACACACACACACACATCAGGGGCGTAGACAGGCTTGAAGGAATGTTACGCACAGACGGGGGAGAAATCTACAGTTCCAGACAGTAAAGTGTAACCCCACTTACCTTTTGACTTTGATGCCATTTTTGGCCATATTTATTTTTTTTACTTTTCAAATTGATGTTACGCTAAAATGATTTGCATCCACACAAACAGTCAGTGAATTTACAGGTAATTTTTGTTTTTGTTTTATGTCGTCATAATTTCATTGTCTAACAGCGGTTCCACATTCCTTGACGAACAATTGTGAATAAAACAAACATGCTACATACACTTTTAATTGTCGACTGGCAATTTCGTTCACATTAATTATGACCATATTGACAGTTCAACAAACAAATTTTCTAAGCTTTCAATTTCTTTAATAATCAATATTTATGTACACAACACTCACTGTTGCGGGTACCCAAGCCAAAACATTTTTTCAAGCCAACTCTTAATTAATAAACCTTTGTGAAAATAAACGATAAACCACGATACCAGATAATTTATATTTAGATTATTACATAGTTACTTGACTAAGCATAACATAAGGAACAACTGCTTTTGATATTGCGTGTACGAAACAACCAATCTTGCGTGTACGAAGAAATCGCAAATAGTGTGTATGAAACAACCTGTGTACGAAACTACCTGTATTCGTTGTTTCGTACACGTCCCTGCCCTGGGAGTCATTTGGTACACTGAATATGAGGTGTCTGACTCTGAGACTAGGCAAAGAAACTCCGCCTCTGACAGCTTCGCACTGTTTACTACTTTCGATCTCTCACATGCAAGCTGTAGAGGTGAAGGGCCCCCTGCGAGATTTCGGAGCTTCCAAAGTCAAAACGACCGATGAACTTGCTAAAAACTTACCAAAGCCCTCCAAGAAATTTTTTTAAGGACAAAATGCAAGAATTTATCACAAAATGACACGAGGACTGTTTCTATTACTACAGTTTTGTCTTATTGGTCTGTTTGAGCACTAAAATACGGCACATTATGAAACTTTGTTCAAAAAATCAACATGGCTGACTCCCACAATGCAACATTATGGATTTAATACTCGTTAATACGCTATGATATTGCTCATGTTATCAATTCGCGCGGTAGCCATGTTGAACAACAATTTTAAAATTGTGTTGGATTTTGTCGATTCTGTGGATTAAGGAGTATGACTGTTGTTGCACTCTAGGCAAGATTGATGGTAAGACATTTATGGAAATGAAAATCTATGCATTGTGAGAAGGAGCAAATTTGCTTATATCCCCCAAGATTCTGCCATATGGACCCTCGCCCCTAAAGTGTCAATAGATCATCAAAACACCAGGGGCGAGTTGCCTTTTCATAGAAACAGTGCTTGTGTCATTTTGTCATATAATCTTTCATTTTGTCACAATTTTTTTGGCATGGAGGGATATTGTATGTTTTTAGCGAGTTCATCTGTCATTTTGACTTCGGAAGCTCCGAAATTTCGCAGGCGGCTCTTCGCCTCTACAGTTGTAAATAGCGCGGCGCTGTCAGAGGCGGAGTTTCTTTGCCTATGTTGTATCTAGCCGTGCATGACGTCTTATTGACGTCATGCGAAGGTCGTTACCGTTTGCGCTGTGAACGATACATGAGTTCCAATTATACACGATAATTACACAAATGTACATATGATTAATAATTTTTAACACATATATGAATGTTTATGAACAAGTTGTGTTAGTTTATATGTGAGATTTCGCAAATGCGATTTAATCTGGCCAGACAAATTTTAATAAGATCATGTTTATTTTGAATAACAAGATCGGTTGCTGTACGCACTTGCAGAAAAGGATCTTCGCAAGCGAACTTTTGTTGTGTGCCCCGTGACCTCGAAAACCAGGACCTGTTTTACAAGATGCAAAAGCATAACCCGTAGTACAAATACGAGGCCCAACAAAACCCATCATACAATTTGAGAGGCCAAAAAAACATACCCCTTAGCACAGCACATGTATAATAGTACTACCTCTATACACCCTCCCCACCTGGAAGCCGTAGCCTCATGGCGAGTGAAACAAACTGCGTAATGTGACGTCATATTTCCAAGACGGGGTTGCCGTGAACGAAAGTTTTGATTCTAAAAGTTCATGTGACAATTTATAAATAATCACGAGACCGTGGATAAACAAAATAGTGTAGTCCAAAGGATATTCATCTCAAATCTCGACAGATATAGATACGTAAGAAAAGCTATGTGCACTCGAAATAAAAATGCTCACTGCATGCATGAATTTGTAAATCATGGTCGCTCTAATTAACAATTGCTCTGGCAAGTAGGTTACCAATTTCGAGCGCTGGACTATGGTTTGATTCCATGTACTTGTAGTCCAAGTCCAACCTTTATACCTGCAGTGGTGAAATAAATGGTACTTGGTCCCACCTTCAGTCCAGTCTTTTTGACTGTTTTTAATACTAATATTTTGTAACAACTCTCTTGTTGTTTATACACCTCTATGTGGACATATCCCAATTTCCATAACTGAGTCAGTGTTCACGATGACGGAATTGATCTAGACATGTGTTGTGGCTATATTCTCTTGATGGCTATGTGTAGTTGTAGAAACTAGTCAACGACGCTGTAGGGGGCCGAAATATCAACTTCTCTTTATTCAGTTTAAGGTTCTTTAGATTACTGCCGAAAGGTGTGCCTGAAGACTATTGTAGGAGGGGATACCAGGAGATGCTGCTTGTTTGAGGGCTTGCTCGGGACTGTCCAAGTCGGCGGGCAGCCACTGTGTAGTTAGGGTTAAGGCTTAAAGCCTTTAATTAGTTGAACAATGAGGGCACGCGTAGCGCGTTCCTCATGGTATGAAGATTGTAGGGTGTTAAGGAGATAGGGCTTTAAGGTTTCATCTACATGAATGGACCCAGGTCAGCTTCTGTGATGTTTCAGCTGGGGAAAGTAAGGTGGAGGCCTTCAGTATCGATCTGTTGATGTTTAAACATTAATTGCAATCTGGTTCACAAAAGTAATTTTTCCCATTGAGCTTCATTATAATGTGTAAAAATGCTTCCTTGGAATGTGAGAGCTTGTTAAAATTAGAGCTTTAGAACTGTGTGGTCATACTAAGTTTTATATCTGTTGATGTTACATTCCATCTTGTTCTGCTCTGCCCTGTTATCTTTGTATCACTGAAGTCACACCTTCCGGATAAAGTGTGGTATTTGTTCTCTGTTGCTTGATTAAGTATGCAAATAATTCTTTACACTCCTCTTTCAGATAGCAATGCCGGTCACAGAGGGCATATTGTGCTTCTTCGACGAAGCCACAGACAAAAAGAAAGCTACAACTTTTTTCAAAAGGAAAGCATCTTCAGATGCCGATTTGGGCGACCCAAGTGACCACAAGTCAAATCAAATAAAAAAGAAACGTCTGCCTGAAGTGGATAAAGAATGCGGCGTAGAAATAACGTCAGAAAGCCTTCATGAACGACACCTAACAAAGCGTCTGCAGAGAATATCAATAGAGCAAAAAGGTCAAACTGTCCAAAAAATCTAAATCTGCAAGTCACCAAAGTGATGCAAGTACAAATGAAATTAAGTTAAGAAATGGAAGGAAGCTTGATGGCAACAGTGGCTTATGGCCATCTATCAGTAAAAGTGATTCTGATGCTGATAGTGGAATATGTGATGATGATACCTGTAGGTTAGAGATGCCTCAGGTCTTAAAGGTTTCCAAAGAGAAATGCATTTCTCTGGATTGTGAATTTGTTGGTGTTGGTCCTGGAAAAACAAGTGCTCTGGGTATGTTTATGATTTAACAATTTTGTGAATGACTTTAATACTGTACCAGGGTCCGTGTATATACCGTCTTTTTGTTTTTCGTTTATCAAAGCCAAGAACCAAAAACGAAAAACAAGGGCTAAACCGTAAACCGTTTTTCTTGTGCGACAACGAAAGACGGATAACACCAAACCGATTCGTTTTTCGTTTCTCGTTTTATCAAACGGAAAACAAGTGGTGCTGCAGTCGGCGGTGTTTCTACTGATACAAGCGGCTGGATATGTTGGTTGGTATCCGTAGGTGCTGGGGGGGGGGATAGGCTTTATCTTGGGTAGGTGTGTGCCGCGGGACCTCTAAAACCCGTACCCGTTGTACAAGGTGAAAATGGAAAAAAGCGTACCCGTTGTGCAAGGCATAATGCGAATGTAAAACCCGTCGAACAAGGTCAAAAATGGCAGAAAAGTGAACCCTGTCCGAGTGTCGTGCTAGGTATTATGCAAACGTATGACCCCGTCGTACGTCGTAAGCAGGATTAAATTGTCCGACAAATCTCCGAATCTGATCAGCTGGTCAGAATATATATATATATATATATATATATATATATATATATATATATATATATATATATATATATATATATATATATATATATATATATATATATATATTTATACATATATTTATATATTTACATATATAAATAGTCAAATACGTATGTATATATATATTCATATGTATATATAGAGATATATGCATAAATGTATATATGTTCATATATATGCATGCATATATCTAAATATACATATGTATGTATATACATGTATATACATATATATATATATATGCATATATATATATATGTGCATATATATATATATATATATATATATCTATGGATACATATATTTATATATTTATGTATATATATATTTAAATATATATATATATGCATACATATATATATATATATATATATATATATATATATATATATATATATATATATATATATATATATATATATTTAGATGTATTAACAAACACACACACAAGCTGGCGCGCGCACATATGAATAATCGCATATAAACAGGGTTTTGGTTTCCGATTCCAAGTTTCCAAGCCACCATTGTATGTAATTATAGTTATTGATAGATCGCGGCTCGTCTGCGCTTTGATTGACCGGGGGACGTCCAGAGCGGGTTGTCAGGGAGACGAAAGTCTGGATCCCAACCAACATATCCAGCGGCTTGTATCATTACAAACACGAAAAATGAATCGGTTTGGTGTTATCCGTCTTTCGTTGTCACACAAGAAAAACGGTTTACGGTTAAGCCCTTGCTTTTCGTTTTTTAGTTCTTGGTTTTGATAAACGAAAAACAAAAAGACGGTATATACACGGACCTACCAGCATTATTTATTTAATGTGTAGAATTTGTTTACGTCTTGTTGCTGGTAACCAAAAACATCAAGTCTTTATTGTTGTGTGCATCGGAATAATAATTTAGGAAATTGTACGCAGACATATGCCAAAGACTAGTGTACAGCATAGATAATTCAATGATTCTGTATGATATTGCTCAGAATTCACCCACTGAGCAACTCAGATTACAACCTTATGAGCTATGAATATGGATAACAACCTCAATATCAGGCACATTGCATTGCCCTCAAAAGATAAGCTATCTAATTGGCACGATTGGCTGATTCGTGGGATGTCGAGGTCCCAAGTGTGGGCAATCATGTTTATTTTTGCACTTGAATTGAAAATCTTTTTGAAGAAAGCCCTATAAAAGCAACAGAATCCGTTTCATAACGATGAATGAATGATGAATGCTGTGTGTTTGTCATATTTTTGCAGGTCGTTGCAGCATTGTCAGTTACCACGGTGAAATCCTCTGTGATATTTACGTGAAACCCTCCCTGCCAATCACAGATTACCGCACACCGTGGAGTGGAATCACGAGGGATCATCTCCGGTCCGCGATTCCTCTGGAGAATGCTCAGAACATCATCATACCTCTTATACAGGTAGATTATAGCGCATACTTCAGGAGCATAACAAGCAGTCATAAACAGCACAGCGTGATGTGTGCTATATATAACCCACTCAGTCAATATAAAGCAGGACTACGTGCTAAATAGTTTATCTCAATTTATTGTGTTTCAGTTTGTGCAATCAATCCCTTCCATAATGCTTCAATACAATAGTTGACTGATTTTCTCTCCACAGCCAAAGAATACTGATCCATATACCACTCTTCTAATATTGAAGCAGCTTGGCTGTATATAGTGTACCCATACAATGCATCTTATATAAATAACCTTCATTTCACATGAATATTTTTCAGATCACATATAGGTTCTTTTCATTCTATTACAGTTTGAGTTTTACAATGATGAATTCTATGTTGCCAGGGGAAGCTGGTTGTCGGCCATGCACTGCATAACGACTTCTCTGTGATGCATATCTCCCATCCTCCACATCTCATACGAGACACATCATCCTGTGCGGCTCTTAAGATGCTGGCCAAGCTGCATCATAAGCAACCCGTCTCACTTAAACGACTCTCACTCATTCTGCTGGGTGAGTGTGTATGGGTGTTTCGAGCTGGGTATAGAGGTTGGATTGCTGGATTGTCAAGTATTTCAGTATTTGGTGAGGTCATGTAGGTGATGGTGGGCAGAATCACTCTGCCAATTAACCATCTTAGTCATCATCATCATCATCAGCCGCAGCAGTCACATTATTACTTAGATTTTGAATTGAACACAGCCCACACCCCTTGCAATCCATTGAAGGATAGTGATAGTAACTAGAACATGTATTATATCCTTCAGTAATTTGATTTAAGGGTTCAAATAAGCAGTTATAGAGATTTACATATTGGAAGTTTCAAAGTCACAATTTTGTTAATTGTTTCCCGGAAATCTAGCTGGAGCACAGCATAATCTACCTGTGAACCTGCAACATTGGGTGTGATTGAGGGTGTAGGATGGTTGAGGATCCCATCTCAAAGTGACTTACTAATAAAATTGCATATTTTTTTTTTTTATAACAAGGGCAGGTTAATTTGGATGATAATTTTTTCATGAACTTATTTGACCTTTTGAACTACTTTCAGGCCGGCATATACAGAAAGGTCATCACTGTTCTGTGGAGGATGCCAGAGCGGCCATCTCACTTTACCGTCTGGTAGAGCATCAATGGGAGAGTAACCTCTCTACACGCCTGTCATCAAGTAAACAGAAAAAATACAAGATCATTTCAAACCAGACAAGTCTGAGACATAGGACATCTTCCGAATCCAATTCATATTTAGATGACACCTTTTGGCCGCAGGAATTATTGGTATCTGATATGGAATAAATTTGTTATGTTATTATTTCATGAGTTAGTTGTTGGTACTCATTGAATGGCTGAAATTGAAAAGCTTATACAGCTGTTACTTCTATCTTGTCTGAATGTTTATGTAATGGTAATATTGGGGTTTTATTGCACTTTCAACAACGAGGTGATATCGCGACGATGATGGATGAGGATGATTGTGATGCTTGGACACCTCCCCTTAAGTGCCAGCGCCCACTTGGCACAAACCTGTTGCCCAGACCGGGCTGAGAAACCTGGGACAAAGGTCCAGCACGTCACTATTGAGCTACCGGGTCAGGTGCATCCCCTTTCAGCGATGGGACCGCTATTTAACGTGATCATCCGAGTCGCGGGGAGACAGTCAGGTTTTCAACCCTTGGTATCTAACCCACAAGCTGTGGGTCGAAAGACGACGCAGTTTACCACTAAGCCACTGGAACCAGCACTGAAAGTTAATGTGATAAGGGTTATAAATGGCTGATAGGTACTTGAATTAGATCAAGCAACATAGATATATTGTTGACATATATCTATTTATTAAGAGAGACTGTTGAAAGTTTGTTAATGCGAGAAGGAATGAGCTTGGATGAGGTTCAAATATATTCATTTGAGGTAGTTGCTATACTAATTGTTACAAATGCATGATTGTGTAATTATAGATGTCTCCCTTCTCCTGCCATTGAGAAACTAGTAAGGTAGGAATGTACAATCATGGAAGTAATATCAGTGTGCCATTTTTATTAGAGTCGTAGAACCAATAGCTTCCTCTTGATCATTCTTTAAATATCAGTGGCTATAGATGAAGGATGATTCAATAATTGAGGGCCTGTGGCTGTGAGTAAAGTAAGAAAAAAAATTGGATGGAGGTTTATCAGAAATATGGAGGTAGGAAACTAGGCATAGGTACGGCACATTTGCTCAGTTATGGGGGCGGTGTAGAGGTAGTATATTGTGCTGCACAACAGACTATTCCTTTCCAGCCTCGTTCTTCTACAACAGGGTGTTTAGCTGCAATCTTTGGTACAGTATTTAATGTTTTTGGATAGCTTGTGTATTTGACCACAATAGATTAGGAGCCATATAAGTAATCAATGGTACCTAAATCTGTTGAAATTTTGTCATGTTCCTGAGTTGAATATGTAAATCTAGTCAAGGCCCTGTTTACATGTTAATGATATTCAATACTCGTGCCAAGGTCTAGGCTAACACGATCCCTTGAAGTGGACTAGCATCCCAGATTTGGGATGCTCCAATCAGAAGACGTGTCTCTCGGGTACTTTCTAGTCATTGTCTCTCATTGGTCAGTGTCACATTTTCCGAAGATTCGGCGCCATATTAGTTTTTGTACGCTCCATTTTACACCTCTTTTCACCAGAACTGAAGTATATTCTCTTGCTTAACACGGAAATGACTCCAACGGAAGCCCTAGATTACGCGCAACAGTCGCATGGCGTGGTATTGAAAGACTTTCAAAAGGATTGTGCGCTCTGCTGCTTGATGGGTTGTGACTGTTTTGTGAATGTGCCTGCTGGGGCGGGGAAACATTTTGCTATACGTTGTAAGCTACTGCTCTGGATGCAATGCTTGGAATGGGTCAGGGTTCGACACCAATGGCTGTCAGACAAGTGACTTGCCTGGTCAAATTGTCCAACCGGACGAGCGATTTTTATGAGTCGGGCACACATTCTGCAACGCCCCAATTTGTTGTTTCACGCTGAGCGGCACCCTTAATCACACAGTCGGCGAGAGAAGAAGACACACAACTGGTCTCTTTAACTGACTGTATTACGTAAGCATACTATCATGCAGCTGAGCAATTACAGGGCTTATTATGGTGCCAATTTGAACTTGTGAGACGCCCCCTAATTCCAGAAGACATTCAGTGTGTTCTCATTGCCTGGGTGCATTTGATGTTTATAACATCCGGTCAGATGGGATTAACCCATTGTAAAAATGTGGAGGCGGGTTTGCCACCATCAGCCGGGATGGACCCTACTCTTTCTGATTGGATGGGTGTGGTTTTATGTAAATGTATCAATATGTGATTGGCTTGACACCAGCGAGGTTTCATGGTACAGTTAACATGCAAGGCAGTCGGGACTCGAAGCTTGAGAAAGAAAGATCACGACAATAAAGATACTTGTTCCTCAAAAACGGGCTTAATCATTATAGTTACGACGGTGTATACCTTTCACCTGTACCTTATTCTCCAGGTTATACATTGATATTATACCTCGGTCGATGGGGTATGCTTTTTACATTTCCACCTTGTGCAATGGGTTTAGGTTTTCACAGTCCTGCGGCACACCCTACCTGGGACAAAGTCAAATGATTCCCCCACATGGGGTACTTATATGCTGTCCAATATATGTTAATTGAGGTCCGCCTCCAACGCTAACACAAGAGTCGATGTAAAATAATAAATACACACCTTGATTTGTGTTCCACTAATGTATTGACCGTTATATTTATATTTCACCATTCATTTGAAGTAGCTACCATTCGAATAATTACCATCTTATTTTCACAATTTGCAGCATATCGTTCAAATTTACCTCAAGAAAAATACTTAACTCCAAAACCATAAAATACATCAATTTCGTTGGTCATAATGTCACGACAAACACGTTAAACAAAGCGGCTTTTGCGATCCCAGCTGTCGCCAATATCAGTGCAAGCTGTTTCCTTCACCATTTTCAGCAACGTGTTAATACCGCTAGATATATATCACTACTCCAACTTCCGCCCGCTCTAATATGACAACGTCGAAAGCAGCGAACGGAATGGCGTCGGGAGTAACTCTGAATCCGAGCCGGATTGCTGTAGCAGTAGTTATAGGTTGTGGTATGTTATGGCTCTGTGGAATTCCGCAGTATTTTTGGAAATCGTCAAGTACATCGGTGTCGAGGTCGATTTCGATGAAGGAGCTTTTGTCGGCTGGTATTGACGTGGCGAGGAATGGGGGAAAAGTCGTAGTGGCGATTCGGGATGGGAAAGATACGGGATTGAATGCCGAGTCGAAAGGGAAGACTCTGGAAGGAGCCAACGAAATGAAAACTGAAGGAGATATGCAGTCGCATGTGGCTATGATGTACGGGCTCAAGAATGGATTTAAAAGTCTCGAAGTAAGTGAATGATGTTCACAGTTTAAAAATAAAAGTAAGGTTATTTCCACCCCACGCGAACTTCCTCTGTAAAAACGAAATCATATATATCAGTCATTATTCATCCACATCACATGTCCACCAAGTTTCTTACCCATCAGAATATGGGAAATTTTATACACATGACCAGTTTAGACTTTAACTTTTGCACTTGGCATGTCCCGAGGCTCCTAAACAGGTCCAGACCAAGCCTTGATTTCCAGCACGTCCTGGAAATCCAGACTCGGCCTGGACCTGCTAAATTCGTTAGGTTTTTGATCTGCTGATTCAGGCCCATAAAATGATCAAAACAAGATCCATATAGAACCCAAACCTATCATTGGTTTGTACATAACCACTGCCGTCATTGAAGTCTTCATATCTCATCATCATATAACAGTGTCATGATTAATGACCACATTGCAGAAATTATCAATAATGCAGAACAATATCTGCCTTTTTCATGTTCTTTGTTAACATATGTCGCAGATTGTCTCTGAGGAACACGACAGTGACGCCGTAGATTCCAGCAAGATTAGCATGCCTAATAAGATGCTGCCAGATGTAACCCACATCAGTGACAGTCTTCAGGTGCCTGTTGAGGACATAACAGTGTGGATTGATCCTCTCGATGCTACCCAAGAATACACTGGTAATTAGAAACCAGACTCCATAGTGCTAAACTAAACCCACCCTAAATTGCTTACTAATTTGTTATCATGTTAGATCAGAGGTATTGGGATGGGCCTCTCGACCCGAGTGTTGGTTATTGCAACCTGTTGCAAGGTTAATGTTTGTGTGTAATGGAAGAATGTGCTTTATTTTGAATGGATTTTATTCCCCACCCCCCTCCCTTTCAAACAAATGTGATGTGTGTCATGCTTGCTTAAATACAGTCAATTGAGCAAGAGAGTTGTAGGGTTCAAGCCCTTCCTTGGCAATTAACACAATAAAAAATTCATGTTATTTATCAGCATGGATTGATTTCACCACCACAACGCTATTGCAAAGTTGAAAGTGATTTAAAACCTTCACTTTGCCTTCCTGAATTCTCTTATGATTAACCATCTGCAGGAATGATTTATGGAGACAACACTGTCGAAAAAACTTTTATCTTGATGACATTGTTGTGTGTTTTTCCCCCAGAGAACTTGCGCCAATATGTGACCACCATGATGTGTGTAGCTGTGAAAGGGGAACCTGTAATTGGCATCATTCATGTTGCTTTCTCAGATGAGACATGTAGGTATCTTGTTGCATGGTAAAGAGAGTTGTCAATATTTATGAAGCACATTTTTTACTGTGCAATCAACAGGTGGAAGCTTGATTAATTTAAATTTCCGCCAACCAGTGCTTTATTAATTAATAATATTGTATTGTGTGCAGGTTTATATATATATATATATATATATATATATATATATATATATATATATATATATATATATATATATATATATATATATATATATATATATATATACAAACACAGTGTATGATCGTCCAGATGGTCTCGTTTCCAGATTGGGGCTATGTGGGTCAGGGCTTCTCATCCAACCTGAAGCCTGCTCATGAGCGAGTGAAGGCAGAGGAAGAGCCTCATAGCATCATTGTATCTCGCTCCCACACAGGCTCAGTTATCGATGTCGTGAAGAGCTCCCTTGGGGGAGATACTAAAGTGATTCCTGCTGGTGGGGCAGGTATGGGCTGTGTACATTTCTTGTTTTTTTTCTGCATCAGAATAACATGAAATTTGTATATTGAGTCGGTTTTCTCATTATTTTCCCTGTGTATATGGCTGTTGTTAATGCATATCAATTACATGATGGTGCATTGAGCGACTTTCCCATTAGAAAAATGATGTACTTGTTGCAATACTTAACAACCACTGTTATATATTTACTGTTTTTGTATTTAATACTGCCCTCAAACAGTACAGCCCCTGTCCCTCCCGGCTGAAAAACCCAGCAAGGAAACTGAAACATGTCTTTGTAACCCTGATTAAGCCTAACCATCCCCCCATCTGGAATGTCCTACTTGTGTGTTGACATATTCATTGGTCAGAATCTGCAACTTCAAGCACAACTTCTAAAATGTATCCTGTAACCGTACACATATCAGTTAACATTTACGATTCTGATGTTACAGGGTACAAGACACTCGAGGTTGTCAAAGGTAACGCAGATGCTTATGTGCACACCACACGCATCAAGAAATGGGACATCTGTGCCGGTAATGCCATCTTAAATGCTGTGGGGGGCAAGATGACCACTCTGGGCGCTGCTTACATTGACTATTCCGCCAAAGGTAGCCCTATCAATGATGAGGGTCTATTGGCCACTCTCCACGATCATACCAAATTCCTCAAAGTATTCGGTCCCGAGTTCATCAAAGACAAAGCCTCGCGATCTTAGCTTGCTTTAGTTATGATTGTTGATATTGTATACTGCGTTCGACAGTGGAATGGTTTCTCATGCAGTATGAGTCGGGGTTTGTGTCTTGTCATGCACAGGTTGTGTGGTTGTTGGATTTTTGTATATTGTGTGATGTTTATCACAGGGAGATAAATGTGTCGAACTTATTGTGTCTTGCTAGAAATGTGTTTTTTGGTGATTTATCTCGGTGCGATTTGAAATCTCATTTATGAAGTTGCTGTGGAAATGACATCAATCACAATCATTGATTGTCATCAAACAGTCAAATAAATATCAATCACAATTAGTGATTGATGGCTATACCAATCTGTGATTGATCAATTGAAATCAGCAATTCATGTCAATGAGTTTGATTGATGGCAGTCATGATTGGTGATTGGTCAATCTTGCAATCACTCAGTTTCATTCATAGTGGCTGGGTGTATACAAATTTATTAACTGAACAATTTTAGGAATGAATTTTGTTCTTAACATTCCTGGGAAAGAATACTCATTTGCAGTAAACCAAAGCTGTGCTTCAATGATTTGTCATTAATTTTCTCTTGCACAGCTGAACATGATATGTTGTATAAAGTATTTGGTGAATATTTTACTTGGCTGGGCATATTAATATACAACTGAAACTTCTGATATAATTATTTGTTATTTTCATAATTTAATTTTCATTTACAGCCAATAATCTGGTGTGTTTGGGTGATCACATGTAATCTGGCCATTTCTGTGACATAAGTTGAGACCTGGTCTGCTGCAATAACTTGTCAGGTATATGTTACTCTGGGATAAACAAGTTTGTCTGAAATAGTGAGATAAACTAAGAAAATGCTATATACGACCTGAAGGCCATCATGCCATTACATTTAAGTCCAACTTAATTAATCTTGCATAAATCCATAGAATTGGCTTCCATGTGCACCAGTATTACCTCCACTTGAGTCGTGTTCCTTTTCTTATCAGGTGGCATTGATACAAGACTAAATGTAAGTGGCCACTGGCAATAAGATGATGGTAACCACGTGAAAGACTTATTATGTCACTGTGTCAGTATTGAATACCTGTGAGACTTATTATGTCTTCTATGGGTGTTATATATTTTTTTTAGAGGTTGAAAAAAAACTAACAGGGGAAGGTTGAGTTGGGTATTACGTCATTAGTTAGTAGTTTATAAATAGTATGTCACTTGTACAGCTTCCTTGCAGTATGGAAGAGTTGTTATACACAAGACAAAATTACAATATGTAATTGAATACTGAAGGAAATTATTTGTATGTTTGAATGGTTAATAGCCCCCCCTGAAAGTTAACAGTACATGCTTGCTAAGTGCCTTGCTTTCTTCTCTTTGTGTGTCCACATTATATTACCATATATATATATGAAATATTGTATAAATCTGGTTTCATAGATACCATATCATCCCAACTATAAATTGTGTTTGACATTACTTTGATGCCAGTTTGCTTTTGCCTCTGGCAACTTTGAATTATAAGTAACAGCATGTAATTATGTCTGAATAATTTGGTGACAAAACAGGAATACATCCATAATGAATCTAAAAATTCTCTTCCTGGATTGCATATCATTTAACTTGGGATAATATGGTAATGAGAACTGTGATATGTTTGGCTGACAATTGGCTGTGGTCTGATTCCAAATCTGGGTTTAAGAGGTCCATTTTGTTTGAGACTTTCTCTTGTGTGGTTGTGATTTTTTTATTTTGTTGACTTGTAACCATTATTCAAAAATATATGTATATAGTATACAATCAAATAAATCATAACCTTTAATGATTTCATGCAGGGTTTTTTTGGTGAACTTGATTTGGTTTCTGGGGTCACAAGTTTTGGAGTGGTGATTTGTGTTTATTAAATAAAAAGGCTGAATAGTATTAGTAAAGAACATATGGTGAATCAAATTAATACCAACTGCAGGTGTTAATGCTGTTTTATATGCTATTCTTCAAGCTTGAAAAATTACCAATTGTAAACACATGCTACTTGACCTTAAGGTCTTTAAGTCAAACTATCCCATCAGAATAGGGGAGTTTCAGCATACTTGTGAACGGGTTTGGCCAGGAAAGCATGCTTACCAACCGAGGGAGAATATATGGACATTAGAGGAAAAGAGATCAAAATAATGCAATATAATGTTTATTCTTCTACAAACCATACTTATTTTACATAATAAACATTGATTGACAGGAGACCAGTGTTGAAGGATGAGGCATCTGCATTACACCACTCATTCACAGACAAATATACAACCAGCATTGGACAAGATCATTTGAATCATTGGCCACCAATATTATAATTCACAGAAAATTGTTTCCAGGTATGGCAAACTAAGTGACTGGTGAAACTGAGGCAAAGAGGAATGATTTAAGAATGAATTGTTGCCACTTCATGACTTTCATTGACTGACATAACCTTTGTAAAGGTCAAGAATGTATGATGGTATCAGTGATTCGATCGCCTGAAAAGAAACAGAAAACGGTAAAATATGACCTGATAATTAAATATAAGTTAGTTATTCTAATTCAGCTTCATATCACATTAAAAATAATAAAGCTTGATTTCAATTCTGATTAACAGTTTAAACGCTGACTTAAAGATGTTTAATTGTCTTGGAATATAACAATATCTGCCAAAAATGTTAGATATAATTAGCCAGATTATATATTCAAGGCATCTAAGTGACTGTTTTGGGGAGTGACAATTGCCTAGACTCTAAAGTACTTAAACACCCCTCATCCATAAGATATCTTAATCACTTCAGAAGAGGTGAGTTTTAAGACTTTAAGTGCCAGCAAGGCAGCACCATATATCTAACCTTGCGTGGTAATCCACTGAAGAGAATGAACTCCTCTAGATACACCAGTGTGGTTACTGCATCAGTGTGCAACTCAGCTACCCTAAACATACAACAGTCAAGACACAATGTAGTGATTGTCAGTGATCACTCTTCTATGTAATTGATCGATTATGGGGTGTGTTGTTTTCACAATATGGACATCAACTGTAAGGATAAATAGAAAATGTAATTGACATAACTATATAATCATATAGAATCAAATATCCATGTTTGAACAGTTAATGATAATTACCTTACTACAAGTTTTTTTTTCTGTGAAGGAAACCATGTTTGTCATATATCACTGTACAGCAGGACTTCCAGACTTTATAGCATTCAAAATTTTACCATGAATAATGAAGCCGTTCAGGGTGCATCCGAGGGCAGACTTACTTAGTGTTTTGACTGCTGGCTTCCACCATAGAGCGCACGTACTGCGATACAAGAGCCAGAAACTGGTCGGTGTTATCAGAGTGGAACTGCTTCAGCATGGTGATGGTACCGATGACGAAAGCAGCACTGTCAATGTGTTCCTTTCTCGGCAATAACTCTCCTGATTGACAACATATGGATATATACTAATTGAAACACACATGGGAGATCGTATGTCGATTCAAACCTGGTTGGTGATGGATAAGGGTGAGTGTGATGAAATAGAAATGAACTGGAACACGGTTGATTTATAAAGCTAAATTTCATATGGAATGCTGTGCGATAGAGGTACAGGGTCAAACTTAATCGTCTATATACGGTTTAAACTTCTAAACCATGTAAAGTGTTACTAACAACAATTGGAGGCCCAACTGACTTGTTTTCACAGCGTTTTATTGACTTTCAAAGCTAATAACTACAGAGAACTGGGGAAACAAGGAATGATGATACAGTCAATTTACCAACAGACTTGGTGTACACTAGTTTGGGGAGTTGTGACAGCACAAATAAAAAGCAGCTCAGTGGCAAGTTAGGTATCTGCTTTGTGGTGACGTAAATCTGAAACCAAGCATGAAATCCAAATGAATAATCAATACAAGACAGTAAATAGTCCATAACCCCTAAAAATGTAAAAGAAGTAAATACATGCAGATAATGGAATTATATGGCATGTTTTCAGAATTTTTTCATATGCACCTTTTGAAGAACGAACTGTGATGTTATACTTCACACCTATTGTTGGAGAAATATTAAAGGATATATCTGTGAGATGTTCAGATAAGATCTTTATGAGATATTCCTTGACCAATCCTAATTTGCAATGTTAACAGCATGATATTGATAGAGTGTTAAGAACAAAGCCTTTGTTAGATGATAAAAAACAAACTCTTGAAAAACAAAAGACTTCAATGTTTAATATCAAAACCTACAGGACCTTACCTTGGTGAGTGGATTACAGATACCAGCCGACTCCAAGTATGACGTCAACTCAAACAGCAGGGGACTTTCGTCATTAGGATAAGGCAACGAAGGGTCTTGGTAATGCCTTTCTATTTCTGCAAGTAACACACTAAAAGCAACACACAGACTTGTTAACAACCTGGTGAAAGTTAGTTAGTTACAAGAGAGTCTTGACCAGTTGTATAATTGACTTCATGATAATCTACCTGAGTTTTCACAAACCATTTACAACTTCCAAAATAGCAGTTCACAATCAGACATCTTCAGAAACTTTAAGTTATACTGTACTTTAAATCTAAGAATAATACTTCTATATCTACCAAAGCAAGGTCATGAGGCAAAACGTTTGTTTATTAAGTAATCATCAGAAATTGAGTGCATATTTCTGTGTAGTGAGCATATTGGGGACTACAGGTGGAGACTCACTTGTTAACATTGCTCAGAGCACTGGACAGGAACTTGGAGTCGAACTTGCACGCCGTGTTGAGCTGGCTGGTGATCTGCCTCCGCAACAGCTGCATCTGACCCACCTTCAGAAACGACGAAAAAAAGATAAAAGTTTATCGATGAAACATTTCTTCTCAAAATTCATAATACTAAAATGGTGTCATAGGTGAAGAAAATGTGAAGGTCTTTCTCAAAGATTATAAGTTCACTGATGGTTATTGATTCCATAATACTGATAATTTATAATCAAGGTCAAAAGGTCATGACTTGTCATCCTCAGGAATCCCCATAAACATAGACACCGTGGCTCTCATGAAAGACGACATGGAACTCACTGATATTGTGAGATGTCCAGTGCTTCAGTTTTTAGTGTCAGTGGTTTATAAAGTTCACACATTGACTTGAGAAAATAAGCTCAAAAGGGCATAATTTGTCACCTTGAGGATGACCTCCATGAAGAGAGATGCGAGTCTGGTGGATTTCAGAACACATGGACCGTAGACTTTCTGAGGCTGGTCTGTTCAAGCAACACATGAACCCATTAAATCTTGTGCAGAAGGTGCAGAATTTTTACCTCAATACCAGTTGCTAAATGAGGGATGTCTTATTGGGAAGATTTTACAGTATATAGAGACATACCACAGTACACAATGGACTGAATAACATAGCCATGTATAATCATAACATTACTCAAAAGTGACTGTGATTGTAAAATCTTCAGACATAGTTAAACCCTATACAGTAGTTCACCCTAATGACACTGTTAACCCTATCTAATGCCACTGTCACTGTTGACCCTAATGACACTGTTAACCCTATCTAATGCCATTGTCACTGTTGACCCTAATGACAGTGTATACCCTGATGACATTCAGGGCATTGGCCTAGTAAACCTTAATGACATTGTCTCAGTTAAGCCCAATGACATTGGCTTTGTTAACCCTTATACATTGGCCTTGTTAAACCTAATGACATTGGCTTTGTTAACCGTCATGACTTTGACCTTGCTAACCCTTACTGATTCTCATTCAGCAAAAAGTTAATGAGGATACTGCCTTTGTTAATTAATTCTTGTCGACCCTCATTGATCAACAGGAGAAGCAGGATGTTGACAGAGCTGATGCTTACTGATGATTCCACTGACTGGATGCAGGTCACTGTTGAGTTTGTTGAAGAATTCCATCCATGTTTTGTCGGCTGCAACGTTTCTACGGAGAGAGTGGCTGAAGTCTTGCAGCTCTTGTACGATCATGAAGGAGAGCAGACGATCGAGTCCTGTCAGGCCCCACGTGCCAACACTCCTCTGGTACAGGCACATGTGTCAGGTTATTTCACGAGCTGAGTGGATTTTCATATGAGAAATCATTGATAGACCGCTGGTTAGGTGAAGTAGCCTCCTCTTGACACTTTGTGATTGAAGAGAATTAAAGTGACTCATCAGCAAGTAACTTCTTGCTTGAAGTCATTCATAATGCTAAATCACTCATCATTAGAGGTCACTGGTATCATGGAGTCACTTGTCACACCAAGTTTCCCATTATTTAATCATTAGCCTATTGTTCCACAAGACAGTTTTCATTTTAATTCGCTTGTCATATTTGTCACTTGCTGCAGATGGTTGAATTGAATGAAACGTGGGCAGGTGAGAACAAAGTAGCCACTGACCTCTAGTTTACCAAACACCTTGATGTTGATCACCTCTGCTTTGCTTCGAGAGTCATACCAAGCACTGGTACGATCTATATAAGTCGTTGCTCTGTAAGGTAGATCAAGGATAAACAAACAACTCCCATTATAATGGCACAGGAAAGTATGCATACATTATAGGAATATATTAGAAATGAAATAGACATAATGCCTACTTGGGATCTGTGATGCGTAGTATTTCTCTGGCCAGGCGGCCGATGAAATTGACAGAGTTGTCAACGGGAGCAAATCGGGGGATGGGGATGGTAGGGGACTGGTATATACTCTGCCAATCTTGCACCTAGATAAATGAATATTATGCCATGACCCTAGGAATCTTTACAAAGGCCCTGTTAGGATAGTAGAAAAATTTATTCTGCACCTACAGAAGTGATCCCAACAAACTGGATCCAAATTAACACGTATTTGTCAAGTTCTGTATTCACTCATCATATATGTTCAATGTGTCATCCAAAGTTACAAAAAACACAACACATGCATTACTGAGTTGAGGAGACTCTGACCTTGGTACGGAGGAAGCTATTGCATTCCTGTTCCACATTGTAGTAGATGATGCGGGAGATTTCCTCCTGCCAAATCTTCAGTCCGTAGATACTGACGTAGTCTTGAATGTACTCAAATGACCTCCGGAAACCATCCATGATTGTGCCAAGAACCTCGAGCTTGGCAACTAACTCACTGCCCTGTGGGGGTGATAAAGGTTACCAGGTTAAAGGTGAAGTCAGTTTCATGTTGATCAACTGTGACTGCAGTTGCATTTAAGATACAGTGGATCACCAGTGAGACAGTGGCTTATGCGGATGATGATGAAGAAGATGACAATGATGATGACTTAGGCGGTGATGACAACAGCAGCAGCGGTGATAATGATGGTGATAAAGAAAATGGTAATGAGGATAATGATGGTAGCAGTGGAGTTGGTCACGGTGATGACAAAAATGGTGGCAGTAATCATGATGATAATGATGATGATATATTGATGATGATAAACACACCACTATGTATGCTGCATATAGGCTGTGTAGCTGAAATAATCCGTGATTACCATCAACATGAAATGTACACACCAGGAAAACATGCTTAGATCTCAACCACCCCACCACCCCCACCCCACCCCATTAAACAATAGAGGATACAGTTGTTGAATGGATACAATTGAGGTTAACTGATTATTTTCTATGATGAAAAGATCTCCATATCCAAGGAAGGGAGTGGATCCGTAATTCAAACATTTATAATCAGCTGCATCCACCTTGGATTTTGGGTTGAAGATGAGGCCATTATGCAGGGCCAGAGCGACTTGTTTGACCAGTTCTTTGCGGATTCCATCCTCAAGCAGCTGTTTTGGATCAATCTGTGACAAAGCAAGTGCAAAAAGACCTTCTGTATCTGACATTCACTGCTGCTCATTCACGAAATACAATAACAGAGCTTTCTCTGTTTTCCTTCCATTCCATAACATCTGAAATGCAATTATTAATTTGATAGTGAGGTGCAGACAACAGATATCAACTGCTGCAATATATTTGAAGCAGCATTGGACATTTCACTGATTGCTACATATGAATAATGATATGATGTTGTTAGAACACTTACAGTTCATCCGCCATTTTAACTACTCCTATAACCACAGATAGTTTTTACAAATTGCCCTGATATGCCAACAAAATATAAGGTAAAAAGTATGGTCACCTTGATGATACCAACGAGCGTTGTTTTCATCATCAACATGCCCTCCGTGAACACCGAGATGGAATGTGTCAACCTGGCAATCTAAACCACCCATAAAGTTTTTTAACAGTCAATTTCATTCAAGTCAATCAGCAACTCATGTGACAGAATTTTTAGAAAGTTGTTTCATATAAGATAGCATGTATTCATATGATCAAATAGAGTGATCGGCCACATAGAAATCTTTGTTGCTCAGTTTGTTTTAAGAAACAATTTGAAAGTTTCATTCTAGATATGTATAAGCCACATTACTGTGAAGATGTCAATTTGTTCTTAGGTCATTGACAGCATGCCATTTTAATACAAAGTCATTGAAAACAAGACATTTGGTTGTCCGGTAACTCAAAACAAGTTATTCAGATGCTCATTGATAAACAAGCCCTTTTGGTCTGAATGCTCTATCCAACTTATTACAGTGGCAATTAATATTGACCCCACATCCCATATGATAATCAACATGTGCAGAGCTTTAACTTATCGTATATTACAAAGAGCACTAATACAAACCACAAGGAGCTGCCATATACCCACATACATGAAAGTGACATGAGACCCAAGTGTTTCATTTCACTAAAGTTGAAGAGCAGAACAAGAGATCACCTCCGTGCGTTCTTCCAGTTGTGCATACTCTCGCATCTTGTCTTTCTCAAGTCGCGTGGGCACTTCTTGAATCTTGGTTGTCTGCAGCTGAATGATACGCGCCAGTAAGCTGAACATTGTCTCGGGAATAATCTGTAAAACCCAATGAGGTTTGTTATAGTGGTGATGTGGTAATGGATACAGAAAAAACATACATGAACATCCATTAAACAAAACATACACTTTGAAAAGAAATAAATTTTACCAATGTTTTTGACGTTAACTGCTTACCCTGTCCAATTCACACAAGTAACACCCAGACAAGCCAGTAGTAAGACAGCAGGGAACAATTGTATCACACACCTGTATAACGTTACTTCTTATCTGTATCAACTTACCACTCTCCTGTATTAACTCACTACGCACCTTTGTTCACTAACCACTCACCTGTATTGACTAACCATTTGCCTGTATCAACTAACCACTCACCTGTATAACTAACTGCTCACCTGTATTACCTCATCACTCATCTGTATTAACCAACCACTCACCTGCAGAACCTGTCTGACGTAAGCGACCAGTTCCCCGGAGTAGTACTGCGACACACTAACCAGGTCTGGACTATTGGCCTGATTAATCCTCATCAGAGGCAGATCCAAAGCAGAGGCTAGCTACAACATCAAATACACATCTTGTTCTGTTACCAAGTCATCTAAATCTAGTATATATATTTTCAAAAAGACTCAAACAGGATAGCAAAGTATAGCTTGAGAAGATATTTTACAGTGATACATATTTGAAGATTCCAAAGCGTCATTGCAATGACAGAATGATCAACATTATTTTGATAAACCTTGGATATCGGTGCAGGTTACCAGATTATTAAACGATGATTTCTTAAATATCACTGGGTAAAATTCTCAAACAGAAGTTATTCATGACCTGACTTACTTTAAGAAAGGTGGCTCTGAGTTTGGTGACGAGAGAGGGGTCTCGTTTGATGCCCTGTTGCATATAGGCTGTGTAGCTGAAATAATCCGTGACTACCATCAACATGAAATGTACACACCAGGAAAATGACATGATATGAACAAACATGTATTTTCATTGAGATAGGCATTGAGTATAATTAATATCATAGGTTATACCAAGACACAAATGACTGAATGATGAAGAACTATTGACATCAGGATAATCATGACCGACAGAGCACAACCAAAGACCTTCAACATTCACCAATTAATTTGTCTTCCTATCCAATAACATTCTGAGATTAGCCTCCTTTGAGAGCAAAGGACACATGTGATAGCATGAAGGATGAACATGATTGTGATGCTTGATCATCTCCCCTTGCAAGAGCTGTGTACCATTTGGTACAGACATGTTGTCCACACTAGTTTACACACCTCACTGCTGGGTCTATTAATAGCAACGACTAACAAACCTGTCGATGATATGCCAGGCGTAAGCAAGGTCTGCTACAATCTCAAGGGTGATGAGGACCTCTTCTTTGATGTTGATGACGCGGATCATCTGGTGGAGGTACTTGCGCGTGTCAGCCAGAAACTGCTTCACTTGTAGATTACTCTCGAGCTGGTGGAATTCCTGGACCTGGAAAAAAAGAAAATAATTGAAAGACTGGGGTTCAGACCAGGTAATTATTCTGAGATTCTGGATAAAACTTTCTAAAATATATTGTGGAATGTTTGTAATCCATATATTATTTAACAGCGTGGTTGGCGATCAACACGCTACGTTATGTTCCAGATATGGCGGAAGATTAAATTGGCCATTCCCAATATGGGTTTTAGCTGTAATTTCAGATGCCCACCCACTCATGTCAACACTGAATGGCAAACTTCCAACCGATGTCATGAAAAGCATCATCACATTTTTCACATTCTTCTACCGGTGTGGTGATATTATGACAGTGATTGATTAGGATGAAGGTGCTGACACATGTTCATTCAACACCACATAGAAAAACCTCAAAAAACTCATGCACTTTTGATGGGAAGAGATTGTGCCTCAGCATTATATGTGCCTTGTGGACATGAGTTGTACACTTACTTCCTCCAAAGCCTGAATGAGTTGGACGATTTTTCTCCCAGCTGACGTGGAGTCATCGTACTCAAGAGAAACAATCTGCTTGCCCATCTCGGCAAACCAAGCCTGCAGGTTCTCTGCATGATCATCAAAAGAAATATCTTTCAGACAATATATTCAATTTCTTAAATACTAAGAAAAAAGTTTGCAAAAACAAAACTGCAAAACAAAACATCCCTAATGACCCTATCAAATATCTCACTATGAACTTTTCATATAAAATATATAGAGAATTTTTTTTCATATAAAATATTTTACGATAAAGAATTACATAACTTATAGTTGGAGGGAAAGATTTTTAAATCATAATAAATCCTGTAAATGTACAGCAAGCTGCACTTGATAACCATTCATGAATTTGAGCATGTTCCATACGACAAAAAACTATGTATATGATTTGAAAAGCCTTGCGTTACCATTTTTCTCCACGCGAGTGAGTGGCTTGGTGCCAGAGAAGACCTCACTTAGCTCCTCCATGCGTTCTTGACCCTTCCTTCTGGTTTGTTTCCCACATGTTCTTCTTCTCTGCCAGCATGCCTTTGAACATCTGATATGAGAACGCCATGGCAAGGTCATGTGTCATAGAGTCATTGTCAGTGAATATTAGATAAAGTGGTCAATTTACACTATGACATGGTTAGGGAGCTAAACATCAGTATCAAACACAGCAAGTAGTTTAAGTCTATGTAAAGAACATATAACCAAGGTCAGTGGACATAAAACAAGGTCAAAGTATATAATGAATAGGTCAGGGAACTAATGATAAAAGTCAGATGACATACAGACCAGGACATATACCAGGTGTGAGTATCTGATGACAATTACCAGATGTCTTCCTTTCCCAAAGACTTCATAACATCAGACAATCATATGCCAGGACAGCCTACAATAACATTGAATATGAATTAAAAAAATATACAGAATCATACCTCTTTGAGTTTGAATTCAAACTGTGCGGTGTTGAGGAGTAGTTGGAAGATGGCCTGAGCGTCATATTTAGAGTCCTGTAGAATTTGGTCTCGTAACTGGCGGCAACGTTTGTTACTCTCAGCAGCTGTCAATATCACAGGCACATTTAGGAATGGAGTGTCTGTTGGAGATAGAGTTGAGAGGCAAGGCAGATCATTGAGAGGTGAGACAGAGGGAAGGCATATGTGTTACTGAGTCATTGTTTTAAAATTAGAAATATTTGATATCAAAGACGTGATAAACAAGAAGGGAAGATAGAAAGAGTGAAAATTAATCTCTATAGCACAATCTAAATTTACTGTTAGATCAGATTGCTTAAACATAAGTTGCTATTATATTCCAGTTTATTAACCTACAAGGTGAGAGTGCGGCAGTATGGAGCATGAGCCAACGTAGGGTTGTGTTGGCCTCCCGAAGCACTCCCATCAAAGCCGGAATATTGTCCAATAGGTAGTCCTCCGTCAAAACTCCCTCCTTCAGATGCTGTAGCAGCTTGGGCGTCAGTCTGGACAGACGCTGAGCGCATCTCTGTGACTGTGAACAGAGAAATATAAAGACAGGTCCATTTCTGTGACTTGAATGAATGGGTGAAATGTAAATGATTGTGAAAAATCTACCAAAAATTACTTAGATATATGTTGAGTTAGTATTGAAAATGTTTTACAAAGATATCATGACGAAATGAGGAAATTTCAAACATCAGATAATGAAAAAAATGAGGACATTTCATGAAGATGATGCTGCTGAGGAAGGTACTGATGAGTAGTCTGTATGTATGTTGATGGCGTTGAAATGGTCAAATACATGTGGAGATTATCAGTAAAGGTGAAGGTTGAATCAAGATGCTGCTGATGATGTGAACAATAGTCACAGCGATATCAGGGGCTGCTTGCATAACACCGTCTTCGGCTATCTAGTTGATATCAGGAGTGATCATCATCTAAATGTTGTGCAAGCTTTGAGATTAAACACCCAGCCCGGAATTGAACCCACGACCCTCGGACTTTAAGAGTCATTCCAACTTACAAATATAGCAACTGCAGTTATCTAAGGATGCTTATGCCATATACCTACTGGCTGTTCAGGTCTTTTTACAGGCTTTAAATTTCAAGGCAGGAGACACACCTGCTGTCTGACGTTGCTGACTTCCAGTGTGTTGTTGAGAGCAGTCAGTGCAGCCTTATAAGGCATCCATGCATCCAGCAGGTTGACTGTTATTCCCATGTAAACATTGATTACCTGCATCGAAACCATGACGTCGGAACAGTGTTTAAAGAGAAGCAGGTGTGTTATAATGCAAAAAAATGGGTACATAAACAGGTTGCTTGTGACATTCATTATCAGTGCAGACTCAATTTAAATACATTTTCATACTGATTAATAGGCTAAATAGAGAAGATAAATTTGTTTGTACCTTTCCCACAATAAAACAGTCACTAGTTACCATTGGTGTTTTGGGGGAAACGAATTTGAGAGACTAACCCAGTTATCAGGGAAATGTTTGTCGACAATTTCCCGCATGCGAGCCTGTTGGTTATTTAGAATGTCTTGTGAGAAGTAGAGGATGACGTAGAGCATTGAAGCTTGTGTGGCCAGAGCCGTGCTACGATGCTCCGGCAGCGGGTAGGAGGAGATCTGGTTGTACATGTCGTCCGATCGCAGACGGCCGATCACCATGTTGATGTAGACAGGATTGATGGGTACTCGGCTGGAAAGAAGTCAGACGGAGAAAAGATGAAACTTTGATTCACAGATACTCTGTTCCAGAGGTCAGGCTTTTCAAAGTACAGAGCAGCTAACATGTCCTGAAATCTGAGCTGAGCATCAGTTCTGCTTTTATTGTGGTGAAAATTATGGAAATGGAAGGCAAAATGACATGAGAAGCAATTACTCATGTCAAATTCCCTTGAAGTTCAATTTATATTATGTAATTGAGATCAATGATGTGAAATCTTGTGTTACTGTTTGGGTGTCTGTTTCTTTCACAGGCAGTTTTAATGTATCATCCAAATGAGTTACTAACTGGATGATTAACCAAAATCATCTCATGACATAAACAAATGTATGTGAATGCTTGAGTTACATAAAATAGAGATGCGTTGAACCTGAAGAAAGATTCTGGGTACTGAGGCGGTCGCTTTGCACCTGGGAGCATGGAGAATCCGGTGCTCCTCAGCAACTTGCACACGTCGTCAATATTAGAGTCCATAGCTGTCTTGGCCGCACTACAATTGCACACAGGCCAGTGAATAAGAAAAGAGAACAAAACAAAGACACTCTGTGAAGCACAAAACAAGATAAATTCACCAATAGTTGATAATTTTTCAAGGCTAAGGCTTCCAGTGAGAAAAACAAAGAGTATATGACAAAAAGTCAGAAAGCACCATGGAAAACAAGTTATAGATTGAATCAAACTTGATTAAAGATGCATCTTTCATTAAGCTCTTCAGGGAGATAATGTTTTATACGATCTCCTCCAACTCATTAAGAACATGGAGAATGAATTCTTAAATGAAGATGTCATAGCATAAAGAAAGAAGAGTCAGGTTTGTGCTGGTTAATCCTAGCAGTGGTTTGTATTCTTGATATTTATAACATGTTCTTGTGTATCTAGTGTAATCCACACAATTTAGGGAGGTAACTGTATATTTCAAAATATCTGCTTCTATGATAAACAAAGCAGAAAAAAGGATAAATTATAAATATCAAAGAGAATATTGCAATTTTAATCTTATCATCTGTGGATCATCTATGTCATGGGGATTGAATGCCTAAGGACAGAAATGGAACAGTTTAACTAAGTGACTGTAGAATAATGATGGCGCGTATGTAAATAAAGCAAAAAGGGAATGCTGATGGGTGGAAATATCTATTAGATATATAACAGTAATAATAGATTATTATGAACATAAGCAGGATGGGATAATCAATAATTGACTATACATTGACTGACAAAGCTTTGACATATTTTACTACTGCATGATACAAAGGGAGTATCAAACAAATTAATTTCTTATATGTTGCAAAATCATAGAATAAAGACCCGCTGAAATTGAAATGAATAATATAGCCAATTAAGATCATGAACTGATATCAATTGTTGAACAAATATGAACATATCATTAGATATATTGTAATTGTATTCTAATATATCAAGCTGATCTGTAAGCAAATTAGGATGAAGATCAAGATCTGATTATACTGTAAAATATGAATTTATAAATAATAAATATATGAATGATGACAATAATGCTGTATTAATAGCTCGAGACACTGATCAGTGATTGGAAGCAATTGTCACCTGTATCTGTAATAGGAGACCAGTATTTTCTCGCGGAGGGAGCCTTCGATCTTCATGTCCACAATAAGAAGCATCGCCCCATAGAGAAACAGCGCCTCTGTCTGTATACAACAATTAACAAGGCAAATCAGAAATCATACGGGAAAATACTTGTGATATTCTCCCAGAATTGAAGTAAACAATTGACTGTGGCATAAATGGTTTGAAAAGGAAGAGAGATAAGGGAGATAAGATGGATTTGGCACTCAACATAAATGGTTAATAGTGGTCAATAAACACACCATCATCAAATCTATACCAGAGAAGAACACCCTGACATCTGAAATGTACCTGTGTATGATAATCAATTGATAGCTTATTCAAATGAGACTAACAAAACTTGATGATAAATACCATCAGTTGCTTTCCATCTTCATTAATAAGAACAGACTCTAGTGTCTGTTGTATATAGACACCTTCCTCCAGATCTTCTAGAAACCTTATTGCACAAATATTATACAATAATTGATCACTAAGGCAAATACTGATACATGGGAAACTTGAATAGGTCAGGGAATTGGACTTAATAATATAATTGATAGTCTGCTAGAGAAATATCTTTTGACATGCCTTCAATTCAATCAATGCAAGTACAGATCTGTTGTGATCAATACTCAAATGTCTTTGGATTATTTCTGAACAGTATAATATTTAATTTTAAAATACAATTTTCTTGGATGTTAATTTCTTATTTTACTGCCAGATTTAACATGCCCATGTATAAGGCTCACCTGTTTAAATCCATAATGAATTTGTGGATGCTTTCAAATGCCAAATAGAAACGAGTCAAAATTTCCAAGTTGTTTTCCTTGAATTCTTCGTCAAGGTCCTCCAGCCCCTTTGATCACACATTGAATAATTTACCTTAAAAACTTGCATTACCGAGAACAACTAAAGCAATTACTGTAAATAGATATTATTAAAATATATCATATTTGGTTATGTTTGACAAAAATGCCTTTTAGTTTTTTTTTGGTATTTAATAATAAGATGAGAAGAAGCTTGATGTCAAATTGTTGAATTTAGATCACTTACATAACAGAAACTCACGTAACAATGGTAATTTGTTCCAAGGCTTAGACAGTCATAACTATACAGTGAAGTGAAAGAGCTGGGAACATACGTGAGAGATAGCTACCAAAGAACATCACAACATAAACTCACTGGTTTCTGCATGATTCTGTTCTCATAAAATTCAGCCTGTCTGAAATAACTGAAATCAAATATAAGCTCGCCATACTTCTGACTTTCTACTTTCCCCTCTGCCTTAAACACAGCAGGGATGAAATCCGAGAGACGTAAGAGCTCAGCAATTATGGCATTTCCTCTTGATACTAATCGTAGGATGGTCTGGCCGCAGGTATTGTTTTCTGCCAGAAAGTCAACCATCTTGTCTGATGCAGTGTGGATACAGTGGTAAATATTTTAATTATTTAAACACTCATGTTAGAGAAATTTCCCTGCAACAGACAAATTGAAACATCACTCAAAGTGTCAAAATGCATATCCATTCAAGTTAATGATAATCTAATGCATAATCAAGGAATTATTGAAATACTCATTATATGTGTTTTCAAGGAAGGGAAATCAACTGATTTATATGAAAACGCGAAGTTTGTTATGCTTGGCAATTTAGTAATATATTTAATGCATGACACGAGTCTAAACATATAATCTATATAGCCTTTTTATAGGGTATCAATAATCAGACAATATAATCTGACTATAAATTGAATGCGTTGAACACTGTCTGAATTCAATAAACGTAGTGTCTATTGGCACGGAAACCGGGCCAATAACCATCCGTTTGATGGTTCGGTGCACGGGAGATACGCATGCGCATATGAAACATCCTGTGGCGGGATATTCTTTCGTCACTTTCGTTTCCGTCGCCGAGGTGGAAGGATGCCATGGACATTGGAGCGAGATTTGATTCTTTTGAATCACTGGTAGAGGGAGTTGAAGTGTTTGGTCTAGAAAACAATGTTGTATTCGTTAAACACGACAGTAAGACAGTAAAACAGCGCACGTCAACGCCAGACGATGAACATGATGCTTGTCTAACCAAGACGTCATAAATACAGACATTTTGAGTAAACATTTGCCAGGATACAAAAGCCTTATCAGTGTATAATTATTCAACATAGACTACCTATTATTTTGGACAACTAATCACATTAAAGTATTTGTCAACCTTCAACAAGACAAGGAGTCTTTCACCAATATCAAACAAATCAATGCAGACTGTCGAACACCTGAAAGTCTTTCGGTCCAAGAACATTGATGCCGAATTGAAAAATCTTTTGCCGTGCAATGGTGGACTTAGTAGTCATTTGTCGGGTTACCGTGCACGCAAAGATAAGCTTATTTGTTATTCGCACGGTTACTATTATAACATGACATCACTATCATCACATGAGAAGTACAGGTGTGAAAAAGATTATACATCATATACCCAACAGAGTATTAGGATTCGTTATCTCCCTGACGATTTTGGATATTTATAGCATAGGGAAATCAGGAAGAAATACAAGATTATGGTTAGACAAAGAACCAGTTGTGAATCACCTAGGTACTAAGGCTCAACAACGAGTACTTATAGTCTTAACAACCTATTAAACTGGCTTATCTTGTACATTTGGCATGCATGCATGTACATATAAGGCAATATCCCCTTAGAAATGTGTAAGAATCACGTGGTTCTCCACAACGATAAGGACGTCCTGAACATACCATTTCGTTCTTCAAATCAAAGGTACAAATAAACTCATGGCATGAAATGCAATGTTATTTAAATCTAGTCAAATGCTGAACCTAGTCAAATGCTGACTTAAATTGTCTAGTAGAACTGGATTTATTCAACACAACCAATAGATATTATGTCCCGTGCATATAGATGATAGTTCAGTTGTTTGCACGGTTTCCGGGCGAATAACACGCCATCAGAGCATTCCGTGCAGGGTTTCCGTGCATGCATCGCGAGACTGTGTTGTTGTTGGCCCGGCTTCCGTGCCAATAGCAACTTCCTTCAATAAAAAGGGGACTGATTTGTGTGAAACCTCCTACAAAACGAATCTTAACCTTTCACGTGACATGTATTCACCTGATAGTTGAAGTTGATTGCTTGGTGGTTCACGACAGAGAGCTAATCAGTGACCTGGTTCTTGTCAGTGCTCAGTGGGAGAGTGGGAGGGTCTTATGACGGGCGATAATAGAATGACAACAACAAATCCAAGTTACTGTCTTCCTGTACAGCGAAAATAACTTATCATAACGTTCATGTGCCTTGCCTCGCATCGGATCTCTGCCAGGCACCCAAGTCTGTTCATACAACGAGCGTGTTTGCCGAGCAACAATGACATGAATAATAAATACATGAGTCGGGGGAAACCAAACACTGCGGAACGCGCTCGTTGAATGTATTAACACACACGCATGCACACACACACACACACACACACACACACACACACACACACACACACACACACACACACACACACACACACACACACACACACACACACACACACACACACACACACACACACACACACACACACACACACACATATATGACCAAGGAGCCCGGGCACTTAAGTGTATAGAGGTAGTATATATGTGCCGCGCGACGGGGTATGCTTTTTCGGCCTCTCGACTTGAACGACGGGTTTTTGGGCCTCATACTTGTACGACGGGGTATGTTTTTCAGCTTCAATCTGTACGACAGGTTATACATTCGCATAATACCTTGTACGACGGGGTATGCTTTTGGCCATTTTGACCTTGTACGACGGGTACGGGTTTTCGAGGTCCCGCGGCACACCCCTATCCAGAATAAGGCCAAGTGACCCCCCCCCCCCCCCCCCCCCCCCCCCCCCCCCCCCCGGGGACAAGGAGTTACGTATACGGTTGCAAGTCTGGAACTTTATTATTCAGAGATGATAATATCATATTGGAAGAATCCGTCGGTAAATGATGTAATGACAAAGATGCTGAACTACAAAAAAAATCAGTTGTTAAGCCAGCAAGATGTCGACTAGCCAACCAAGGCGTTTCCGGTCACTTCCGGCGCTTTGATCTTGGCTTCGTTTCCACTCCTGGTATATGTAACTCTTTGATATGATGCAACCGTCGTATATGTTGTCTACAAGCATTTCCTTGTGAACAACATATATGTGTGACTCTACAGTCGAATATAATTTACACTGCACTTTTAATATCACGGAGTGTGACTCTGGAATCGATTACCAAAGCCAGCAGATGATGTATTTTGAAAATTGCATCGGGAGCGAGGACAAATTGACTTTTGATAGCAATCACCGGGCGGTCTTTGATAGTTATATGTATATCCCCACAACCTTTTCCTTCATATGTGTTCATAGTAACACTACATATATGTACGTCATGGGAGCCTTTTATGTGTTAACCTGTATTACCTCGGGTGACTGTGGCCATGGTTTTATTTTAATAAAGTGATGCGGCAATATTGAAAATGCGTGTCAAACCAAGGCCACCAGACTACGAAGGGAATATTAGTTAACAATTCCAAGTTGGACCGGACTTTTCAGCAGTGTTTCTTTTCCACATTGTCATGTTCAAATTACCGTATATCGATTTGAGCATTTTATTTTCAAATCGAATGTGCCCTTGACATTAAAACATGATAAGTTTCCCAAACTGAACATCCTTTGATAATTCTACAGCGCTCCATATTGGTAAGCATTTGTTCAGTAAAATGACAAATGAAAGAAGAGTTTCTCAGACAGGCATGTTGAATTTATTTGGCTACCACTTTAACTGTGATTACGGTGATATGGGGAAAAAACCCAACAAATCGTTGAATCTTTGGCAGTTTTTAAAATCACCTCTTTTGAATTATATGCACTTCAATGTTGGTTCAGTATTAAAGGTTGACCGCTGGTGGAACGTTCGCTTGAGCTGCTGTAGGAGCTCCATAACCTGGGATCATATATTGAGGACCGGTGTGGACGCCTGGGTTGACATATTGCCTACCTGAGTAGACACCTGGGTTGATATATTGAGGACCGGTGTGGACGCCTGGGTTGATGTATTGCGTACCTGAGTAGACACCTGGGTTGACACATTGGGTTCCTGTTTGTTGGGGATATATTGGGTTCACATGTTGAGGTTTTGGTAATTGCATCCAAAGGCCAAAGGCAGACAGAAGTGAGAGGTTCGCAGCTCCGACAGCCGTTATGTAATATGAAAATCCGCTTGGCGCTTCATTAACCAGCACACCGAAAAATGTGACAGACACAATTCCGCATATGCCTGGAAAGAAATGTGATTGAACATTCATTTCGAGTTCATATAATTGTCGAGTGATCTTGATCTATTTTGGATCAACCAATAGTGTCAAATATCAGTTATCAAAAGAAAGATGTTGAAGGTAACCTGCAATTATTCCAACCGATTTCCCTGCTGTTCCCATTTCCCTTTTCGACCTTACAGTCCACGCAAGAATAAGAAGTCCAGCGACAATACCCGTAGCTATTCCGAGTGCGGCCGACCATTTTGAAACCAGGAACATCCAGTTATCATCTGAAAAAAAAAGGTTAAAAAAGCGTTGATATTATAATGGCCAGTCGCATGGCGTTTCAAAAATCAGCAATCGAATCATGTTTATTTGGCAGAATGCCAAAGCAAGTGACATCGTGAAGACAATTCTTGTTTCTCAGCAGGTATGCATGGATGGTGAAGCGCAAGAGACGCACGGGCGGAGTTTGGGCATTACTACCGGAACATGATGGAATAGCGCATTAGTAGTTACTTGAATCTTTCGCTTCTCATCAGCATATTTTTGGAAGCTGTTCTCAAAACGCCGATATCAATAAATTGTCGATTATTTGGTATCCCCAATACTTACAAACGATAACGATAAATGATAAACGATATTCTTTCGTCTATTTGACCGAAATATCATTATTGCACTCTTCCTAAAGTTGTACTGAATGTCATGCTAGACACTAACATCTCACACGCTCGTACTCTAAATAGCCTACCCAGTCCAACCACAGACAGTGTCAACAGAACGAGATAATCAGCATACAACACCGTAAAACAAAGATCATTTGGTTTGAATACCATTCAACCTAAATTCTAACATTATATCCCGGGGCACATCGTGTTACAAGATAATCATACAATACATCATATTTGACTCAGTAATCAGTTACATGCTTCTTCTTAAAACCATTTTGTTTAACATTGGTTAGTCCAAGATTTTAGTTTTGCTACCTCCAGACCAGACCTGCCGACACCAGCCAGGCAGCCACCTCATTAGGATGGTTGATAATCATAAAAGTCTCTGTAGTTTTAAGACACAGGAACATTCAGTGGTGATTAATACTTAGTAAGTTGTCCGTACTTCTTACACTCCCTGTCATTCAACGTGTACCAATGAACTCTTGGGGAGCAGTCATTAAAATGGACAGTTGGAACAGGAACGTATTCTACAGACTCATCCATAAGAAATTGGATAGGGTCCTCATCAGAAAGTAAATATCTCCGATTTTTGCTCAGTGGCGAAAGATGTTTATGTATATGATTGAAATCCTTCTCCCAATACATCGATCACGCAACCCAACATCGCCCATTCCCTGTAGCGAAGAAGGTTGTCCCGACACATAGCCCTACAGGACGTCTTACGTATATCACCGACCGACCAGGGCTACCTGACATAGTTATGGTTACTTGCGCAGGCGTTGCGGCGGCCTCGCAACTGAGACCGAACAACGTCGCTTTATCTCAACTATATTGGGTACGTCGGGTGGGAGGGGTTACTTTCAGAGTGACAGTGATCATGTAAAATAATTTGTTTCATGGGCTCGAAAACACCTGGCGGCTAGCTCGATGCATGGGGTTGGAAAGTGGCTACTATTCCCTCGATATAAAGCAAGTAGAGAATGGACCAGACAATTGTTACAATTATTGTCACTATGCGTACGGAACAAAACCGATGAGCCGCATTACAACAAAATCTACGCCAACATATACTGTCAGCATTTACTTACATTACACATATCAGTTATGGGGATTGTTTCCAATGCGCCAAATTCCTTCGAAAAAAACAAAGATAAGAACTCGGATTCCGAACTCCCTAATCACTTAATCTCTTATTATTTTTTAGCATAAATATGAAATACATTAGAGGACGAATTATTATTTTACCCGAGGCAACTGATAAATCAAACTTTCAACCTCCTAATATCGAAACATCAAATTGTCGACACAATTATTATGAAAAAAACGTCGTTTTCTATGGAAAATGACGTGGCGAAATAGTTGAGTTGTTAAAAATATCTGTCATGTTTTGGAAGTCTAACATAATGGATTATATGTTATTGGTGCCAAGAAAAGTCTTTACAATAGAAAAGGATTTAATCGTTAAATCGCTAATGCTGATCATACAAGCCATTTGAAAGAATAGACGAGAGCCTCTGTTTGGTTTTGGATATCGACCACGTCATCGTTTTTTATCGCTGTCCATGGCACACTCATTTGACGCTACGCTAACATAACGTGCTACGCTAACATAACATTAAAGCTGAGATTCCATATAACGCGAATCTTAGCCTGTGTAGAAGCCGGTACGTAAGGAGATCTGGTTTTCATTGTTGTAAAACAGAAACTGATAATATATAATCCTTCGTGTAATGGAAACAAAACTTAACAATAGTGCTTCAGCTTATCTAAGATTACAACACAAACAAACGTCGCCTCTTAGAGCTTGTGCTAGCTATTATTCTCGCTCTTCAATGTTGCCGCTGTAGACAGGCATTAGGTTAGTCTAGACCATGAAAACCACCGGAGACTTTTGGGTTAATAAAACTCATTGAGAGATCAATCTCAATGGCCATTTTTAAACAGACGTTTTACATCGGGTCAGTATTCGCGTTGGCTGTAGGTCAAGTATGGGGAACACGACAATGTACACTATCTTTCTTTGACAAACCATTTATCAATGTGTGGCTGAAAAAATTCTAATGGTTTAGTTGTTAATGTTATTTGATAACGATGACCTAATAACGAGTTTTGATAATTGTGTCAACAGATAGGAAAAGTGTGCATATATATATATACCTATATATATATATAAACATAAATATATATACGTATATATATATATATATATATATATATATATATATATATATATATATATATATATATATATATATATAGAGATATATACATATATATATATATAGAGAGGATACTTAGACATATATATGATATATATATATATATACATATATATATATATACATATATAAAAACATATATACACACATATATATAAACATGTAAATATACTTATAAATATACACACACACACACACACACATACCTATATATATATATATAAATAATAGATATACGTATATATATATATATATATATATATATATATATATATATATATATATATATATATACATATGTATATTAATACATATATACATATATATATGATATATATATGCATATATATACATATATATATATATATACATATATATAAACATATATATACACATATATATATATAAATATACTTATAAATATATACACACACACACACACATATATATATATATATATATATATATATGTGTGTGTGTGTGTGTGTGTGTGTGTGTGTGTGTGTGTGTGTGTGTGTGTGTGTGTGTGTGTGTGTGTGTGTGTGTGTGTGTGTGTGTGTGTGTGTGTGTGTGTGTGTGTGTGTGTGTAGTTTGAAGCTTACCTACGGTACTGCTACACTCCATGAAGCCGTGGCCTTTTTCGCAAGCAAGAAAATATTCCCACATGTATTTCCACAAAATCGAACTTGTACTGTACCCAATATGGCAGCGCAGCCCCTACTATAAACACGACCAGGGCAATAATGAAGCAGCCACAAAAGGGGAAATTTTCCCTGTTGTACGCCATGTTCGTTCCAATGCACATTCAAACGCTTTCTGAATGGCTCCACGTCTTAAGGAAGACAAGATTCAAACGTAACTGACAAGTATGCTGCGCGCGCAGTCTGTATCATAAGTATTTTTTTTTTCAGGGGTGTAGATGTTCCGAATGAAAGTCACGGGTATGTATTTATTATAAGTTTAATTGTTTTACATATTTTTGGTCGTTTATAAGTCTTTTGTTGTTATCAACGGAATTTTCAACATCTGTAAACAAGAAAAAACATGGACATTTGTTGTTGAACAATCAGTTGCTAAGAAACAGAAATTCTAACAGGATGATATACGTGAACACTAATTAGAATATATATATATATATATATATATATATATATATATATATATATATATATATATATATATATATATATATATATATATATATATATATTGAAGTGCTTTGATATCATGCCTTTTTTTTTAAAAAAAGATCATTTGGGGCATTTCTTTATGTAAGTTTAATTAAACATAAACAAAACAATATATATTTGTAAACAAAACCGTAAATTATTGTTTGACAATAAAGAAATGATATATTGAATTAACCTTGCAGTAAAGAAACCGAAACACAAATAAAGTTGAACTTTCTTTCGAAATGGCGATAATAAGCAACTTGATAACTACTGCTTGTCTTTATTTAAAAATACCCTTTCAGCGTCCC
>CM067350.1:24096367-24118867 GCA_034190875.2 Urechis unicinctus | reverse complement strand
TCCATGCATCGTTCGTAAAAATACACAAGCCAGGTTAGGCGATGTTAACATTTAAAGACGCCTTCTCATTTTGTTTGGTGACATCACAAAAATATGTTTTTATATAGTTCAGACATGATGAGTATTTTGCTTAAAGAGAGCTGCGAAGATTGTGCGTTGCGACCGACTTTAGTGGGGCTGGTGGTTTAAAAATATATGTAGGTTCAAACCACCAAGATATTCGCGCGTGGGGGAAGGGGATTTTCCCGCCAAGCTGTCTCCCATACTAGGTGGGAGGCCTGACTGCATGATGGGTGTTATGTTGTGTTCATTTGTTGCATTTGTTAATTAATTTCCTTTTATATTGATGTTTTCCTGAGTATTTATGAGATTCATTATAATGTGCAACGTGTATATTGTTTTCATGTATGTCTCTGCGTTTTAGTATGTTGTTTTCATTTCTCATTTGAAACTTGTGGTCACGTGACCGTTTGTACATAAGCCGAGGCGGAAGGCGCCAACGGCATAGTAACATTTTTGGAGTTACATTTGGAGTTAGCGCTTTTGGATCTTAAATAAAGACAAGTAGTTTTATCATGAGAGCCTTCCTGAAGATTTATTGGTGAGTTCCATAAGATACGTTATCTTTTATGGAACCTTTTAACAGGTTTCAAATCAGTTAGAATTTGGAGCTTATTATTTAAAATCCGTTATTTACTTTTGTTGTCGTGATTGTGTCATTTTTTGCATTGCTTGTCTCATATGTTCTCTGCTACTATTGTAAGTGTTAGTAATAGTCCTGTCCCTTCAGAGGGTCGGCTTGATAGATTCTTTAGAGGAGAATTATATAGTCCGGGTGTGAGTTCACAAAGTTCAGATAGCTCTGGAATGTCATAGATGTTCAGTGGGTTGGCAGGGGCTCAGGTTAGTTCATTTATGTTCATTGGTGATATCAATTGAACCAACGTTAGCCCTACAAGACGTCTGCGTAGACGTCTTACCGTTTCTCGAAACAACGCAACGCGAATATTTTTAGATCGATTCAGACAACTACCAACACCAAACATACACAAGTGATGGAGTTATAGAATGCAATGATGTTTTACGGACGATTTTATCCCTTTTCGGCGGGGGATTTCATCCATGGTAATTATTTATAGTTTGATCAATTTGGGAAGCGGTAAAAAGTCAGAAACACAGCAACATGTTTGTTTACAAGTTCAAGACCACATGCACTGCGCATGCACAGAAAGACGACGACTCATGTGCCGCACGAAGGGGGTGGTTTTTTCGACATCTCGGCTTTTACGACGGGTTAGACATTCGCATAATACCTTGTACGATGGAGTATACTTTTTCTCATTCTCAACGAGTACAACGGGTACGGGTTTTCGAGGTCCCGCGGCACACCCCTATCCGAGTTAGGGTACGTGCCCCCCACTTGGGATGCTAAGGCAATGCGGGAAATCGCGAGAATTAATAGTTTCCAAAATGGCAGACTTCGTATCGCGATTTGTTCGGAAACGAACTATCGATGGCATTTATTGAAGAATAGTGTCGAGTGGTGGTAAGTTTTTTGGAGCGAAAGGTCTATTTTTTGTAAAGGCTCTTGATATATGTTATTTTCTAGGTGCGAAATATAGCCCTTCAACCCAAACGAGAACACGCCGACTGTGTTTGACGAGCTCTTCGTAACGGTATAAATTCATGTTACCGTTACACCGGAGCTAAACCAACGTTAGACCAGACTCTATGGTTAATTTAGACATGTTAGCTACATCAGCTAGTTCAGTTAGTAATCCTTATGTTGTTATGTGTGAGGACCCATCCGTCATTACCACCAGTACTGTAACACCGCCACTGGTCCAAACTGGATCCACCTGTAGTGTTGGAGCCACGCAGGCTCAGTTTCCACCAGGTATGGTTGGTGCTCAGTACCCCCCAACCAATCTGAATAGGCCAGCTGATATGAACCTGCATGTAGCACAATTTGGTCAGTTTCCTGGCTATCAGCTTTTGTTGCCACCTCATTTATTCCCTCATGCTATGTCAATGCCTTGGGCAATGCAAGGTTACTATATCGCCCCCCTGCTTCTATGCAGCACACCAACAGTGTTGCATCTAGTTCGTGGAACCCCAACTCGGGTTACAGCCAGACAGGGTTCAGTTCCATTCAAGCTCCTGAGAGGCAGGGAACTCAGTCTCAGTCTAGCTTGCCAGAAATACCTAGACAAAATACTCAATCACAGCTGGTGCCAGGGAGATAAGTTTATGATGAGGTGTCCCAGATCAGCAGGGTAAATCAAACTGGTGGTGGGGAGCAAGTGGGTGCTCAGCTGGTTTCTGTTCTTGGCGTGAAGCGGCTAGATCAGAGCCTGTTGGGTCCATCAAGCCAGCTTCGCTGACTCAATGGGACTTGCCTGCTTGGGCTATTCCACCTGTTAGACCAGCCCAAGAATCTAGAAGTAAGTAGGAAGTAGTAAGATAGACAATAGGCCAGAGATTGGGAATCAGTCTCCTAGGGCCCTTCCTTTTGCTGACCCCTTAATACCTGCAAGGAGAGATCAGAAGACCTCCCGTGTACAATGGCAAATCAAGTTTTAAGGACTATCTGGCACAATTGGAACTCATCTCTCAGGTGAATGGCCGGACTAGTCAGGAGAGTGCATTAGAATTGGCTTCAAGTTAGAGGGGCCTGGCACAGAGTTTGTTAAGTTATTTAGAGATGCGTCAAAAGATGGACTACAAAGTCCTCACATGTGTCTTAATGGCTAGGTTCGATCAGGACAATCAACCTGAGGTGTTTCAGGCCCAGATGAAAGGGAGGATGAGACATGGGTCTGAACCACTCAATCAATTGGTGCAAGATGTCAAGAGGCTAGTCAGGCTTGCATTCCCTTGTACTTCATTATATGTCAGGGAAGCTGTAGCTAGGGACTGCTTCATGGATTCTTTTGGTCGATCCAAATATTGAGTTATTTGTGTTTCAAGCTCAGCCAAGAAACATTGATGAAGCGCTGAAGTCAACACAAGAATATGAGGCTTTTCTGGTTGGACGTGCGCTTAGAACAGGTGGCCATAAGCCACCCAATGTACGTGCAGTGGGAAAAAAATAGCTGTAAGCGTAGCCCTGGAGATGAGCTACGATTTGAGTTGGCACAGGTTAAAGCGCAGCTAGATCGGTTGACTCAGAGTACTAACATTTCAGGTTCTCAGAAGACAAGGGTTGGTAAGGTGACCGGTAGTTGCCATTACTGTGGCCAAAAAGGGCAAATGCTTTAAGAACCGGAAAGATTAAAGGGAGAAACCCCGGGCGTGTCGTGTGGAGCTTCAAATCACCATGCCTCGAAACACAGCTAAAAGTGACAAGTATTCCTCCTCCTCAGCAGTGTCGGGGAATGGTGCTGGGGCATCAGGGCGTCCTCACACGCTAAACAATACACACAAAGGTTGCAGCTGTTTACCCCAATGCCAAACCTGAGCCTGTCATGGTCACCAAACCTCAAGTCTCCATTGTGCCTGACCTACAGACAGACAATCTGGCAGTGCCGGTGTATAACAAGCATTTGATTTTACCTGCTGTGGTCACTCCGGATATGCCCCGCTCTGTACGTGAGCCCAGTGTGATGGGTCAGCCTGTTGTGGTCTAGGAGAGTTGTGTGCTTAACGTCTGCACCTTGTCTGGTCTTAAGCTACTGCATGAACCTTGTCTAAGTCTGTATAGTATATAGAACAACCAAATGTGGGTTAACATCCCTATTAATGACTATCACTGGCACTTTGTCACATTTACTCTCTGTAGTAGTAGTTGGTTTCGCAAATTCGCAGGCGTTATCTCATTGACAACTTTATGTCAAATTTGCATGGCGAAAAACTGGAGCTGTAACATATGGAATAGAAACATTTGTGGTAAAAAATTTATAGCCCTGTATATAAATGTTTTGGTAATGTTTATGAGTGAAACAAGACAAAAACTACAATTATTTCATCGCATATCAGCATGTGGCGTTTTGTTTGGGCCTTGGCCAATCTTCGCAGTTGCAAATAGCTGGGGCAGGCGTATTTTATTAACTTGATAAGTTGGTATGCCGCATATGTTCTTAGTTTTGAACGCTGTATATATAAAGCAAACAATTCAATAATATATGAGGTTTGGGCAACTAAACTAATACTGGGGGTAACCAAAATTCCTTTCTTGGTGGTTCAAACGCTAGCATTGGGGCCAACAAACTTCCCGGCTGAGTTTCTAGCCCTGTAAAAATGTAAAGTCTTCGTAATTTGCATGCGTATTGTCCCTATGTGAGTTAAAAGTCAATCAATTTTGGGGCATTATTTGTACCATATCCAGCAATCAAATCTGGTATACCATAACCAGCAAACAAATATGGTGTACCATAACCATCAATCAAATATGGTGCACCATAACCAGTAATCGATCTTGTTTACTATAACCAGCAATCAAATTTGGTATACCGTAACCAGCAATCAAATCTGGTTCACTATTACCAGCAATCAAATCTGGTATACCGTAACCAGCAATCAAATCTGTTATACCATAACCAGCAATTAAATCTGGTTTACTATAACCAGCAATCAAATTTGGGATACAATAACCAGCAATCAAATATGGTGTACCGTAACCAGCAATCAAATCTGGTATACCATAACCAGCAATCAAATCTGGTTTGCCATAACCAGAAATCATATCTGGTATACCATAACCAACAATCAATTCTAGTTTACCATAACCAGCGATCAAATCTGGTATACCATAACCTGCAATCAAATGTGGTTTACCATAACCAGCAATCAAATCTGGTATACCATAACCAGCAATAAAATATGGTATACCATAACCAGTGATGAAATACGGTTTACCATAACCAGCAATCAAATCTGGTTTACTATAACCAGCAATCAAATTTGGGATACCGTAACCAGCAATCGAATCTTGTATACAATAACCAGCAATCAAATCTGGTTTACCATAAGCAGCAATCAAATCTGGTATACCATAATCTGCAATCAAATATGATGTTTCATAACCAGCAATTAACTCTGGTGTACAATAACCAGCAATCAAATCTGGTTTACCATAATCAGCAATCAAATCTGGTATACAATAACCAGCAATAACCAACAATCTGGTTTACCATAACCAGTGATCAAATCATGTTTACCATAACCAGCTATCAAATCTGACATACTATAACCAGCAATCAAATGTTGTGTACGATAAGCAGCACTCACTTCCGTCCCTTGCTGCAATTAACGTCTTTCAAGGATCTCATCATTTGTGTACAGGAGAGAATGCTTAGTAATTTGAATTTGTCATGTCAAATATTTTTTTACCCTCCTCCCCCCGCGAAATCTATTGAATAATGATCGTCCTCTTTGCTTTCAAAATAGTTATCTGACCTTGCCCCCAAATTACTCTTCGTACAAGGCAGATGAATAACGAATGCTCCGTTTCAGTCCCGCGCGACGGGGTATGTTTTTTGGGCCTCTCGACTTGTACGACGGGTTTTTGGGCCTCATACTTGTACGACGGGGTATGTTTTCCAGGTTCAATGTGTACGACGGGTTATACATTCGCATAATAACTTGTACGACGGGGTATGCTTTTTGGCCATTTTGGCCTTGTACGACGGGTACGGGTTTTTTGAGGTCCCGCGGCACACCCCTATCCAGAATAAGGCCAAGTGCCCCCCCCCCCCGGGATTTCAGTCCCGGTTACTTCCTGAGCGTAAGCAGTCACCCAAGGTTGACCGTTGGAGGTAGGGGACGACCGCCGATTGAAGTGATATACGTCGATCGAAGGAAAACCCTTAGATCGAAGTGACTCTTGTCATAAAGTGAGCACCATACATCTGCGTTGGTGACTTCCTAAAGTTGACCTTATTCCAACTTTTGCCCCTTTATCACACTCCACTGCGCCACAAACAGCGTTTCCACGTTGCCATTTGTCTAACTATTCTACAACTCTCTTTTTTCAGATCATAATTGGAAGTTCAAAATTTCTAAATGGGCGGCGGTGGTGGTGGTTATGTGTAATATCGCTACTATTCTAATTCTTATGTGGACTGTGAATTAGGTAAGCACGAGTGCAGGAACAGCCGGAAAGTCGTTTTGTTTGATTGCATTTTATGATGTCAGTGTTACGAAGGCTTCATACTGTTGACTATGATATCAACGTAGCTTACTATATATGCATCTGACAATGATGTCAACGTAACGAACTCTATATGCAGCTGACAATGATGTCAGTTTTGCAAATTCTGTATACAGCTGAAAATGATGTCAGTGTAGAGTAGTCTTTGTACGCTGGTTCCATCTTAGAACAGCATAGTGGCTACATTTGTTCCATCTTAGAACACCCTAGTGGCTACACTGGTTCCATCTTATAACAGCCTAGTGGCTACATTGGTTCCATCGTAGAACAGACTAGTGGCTACATAAGCTCCATCTAAGAACAGCCTAGTGGCTACCCTGGTTCCATCTTAAAACAGCCTAATGGCTACATTTGTTCCATTTTGTAACAGCATTGTGGCTATATTGGTTCCATCTCATAACAACATTGTATCTAGACTTGCTCAGTGATATGACAGCCATGTGGCTACAATGGTTCCATCTTAGAACAGCCTAGTGGATACTTTTGTTCCATGTTGTAACCGCATTGTGGCTATTTTGGTTCCATTTCATAACAGCATTGTGGCAACATTGGTTCCATCTTATAACATGATTGTAGCTTCATTTGTTCCATCTTATGACAGCCATGTGGCTACACTGGCACAATCTTAGAACAGCCTTGTTGCTACATTGGTTTCAACTTATGACAGCCAACTAGCTACATTTGATCCATTTTTAAACAGCATTGTGGCTATTTTGGTTCCATTTCATAACAGCATTGTGGCTATATTGGTTCCATCTAATAACAGTATTGTAGCTACACTTGTTCCATCATATGTCAGCCATATTGGTTCCACCTTATAACAACCTTGTGGCTATATTGGTTCCACCTTATAACAACCTAATGGCTATATTGGTTCAACCTTATATCAACCTTGTGGCTATATTGGTTCCACCTTATAACAACCTTGTGGCTATATTGGTTCCACCTTATATCAACCTTGTGGCTATATTGGTTCCACCTTATAACAATCTTGAGGATATATCGGTTCCACCTTATAACAACCTTGTGGCTATATTGGTTGGTTCCATCTACTAACAGCATTGTAGCTACACTTGTTCGATCATATGTCAGCCATATTGGTTCCACCTTATAACAACCTTGTGGCTATAATGTCCCCACCTTAATCTCATTGGGAATAACATCTTTCTTCAATTGTGTTATAAAAAAAGACAGCTAGCTTGCATTGGAATAAGATAACGTCTTTTATTCATTAAATTATCGCACATATTTTGAATAATAATTGCAAAATATGTCAATACATTTATTTATAAATTATTATTTATATATATATATATATATATATATATATATATATATATATATATATATATATATATATATATATATATATATATTTATACACATTTATAAGAACACATCACACACACACACACAGAGTCTGACAATAATCTACGACCTAACTTCCATGCTCTGTCATACCGTCTGCTGACTTACGGCCACGGGTCATACCACTGCCCATTGAGCCACACAGGGTGGGGCAGGGCGCTGTACATATGCTCACGGTGCATGGAGTCTTATCCCACCCGGAGGTTGTTGTGCACCACGACCCATCCCCGCCGCCCCAGCTGCCTCTCTCTCACACACACACACACCTCGCCATGCTCTCCCTGTCAGCCTCAGACACGCGCACATACACTTTATTGAAGACACGTTCAATTGCCTTAACACACCCACGCATATCAACACCCACATCACCCATATACACAACGTCCACCCGCGCGTTCCCACTCACTGCTCCACTCACCCGCCTCCACTCATCACCCGTCAATTCACACCCCTGAACACACACAACACGCAGCTTCTTACAGCCACACAGCTTCACTACAGACTTACATGACAGACGTATGTTAGCACTGACATCGATCTCAGTGATGTGTGAGGATGACCGCATGTGACTGCAGATCAGCACCACATCACCGTCGTCGATGTCGCAGCTACACAGCTGTAACACTGTCAGGTTACTGAGACACTTCAACACACACCACAGCTTGGTGAACTCGTCATGGAGAGGATTGCCAGACAGATTGATATAGAATCATTGAAACCGACTGGCAAGATGCGTTGCCTGTGGGGCAGTCAGCCCGCACTCTGCCAGAGAGAGGTACCTTAATGTGTTGTTGACTCGATGGAACTCGACCTCGGTGTCGCTTACTTCATTCCCGTCCATTACCAACACCGTGAGGGACGAGTTGGTAACCAGGGCACTCATCACACTCATAACATCCAGTCCACAGTCAACAAGCAACAACGATTGTAGGTGGCAGTCGGAGCTCTCTAGAGCCCGGCTGATGAGCCGAGCTCCTTCTCCGCCCAGCGCCTTGTTTTCGCTCAGGTTCACGTGCCTCAGCTTGTGGTAAGGAGGCAGTAGATGACACACATCGCGTCCATCCAGTCCACATTCCATCATCGTAATACAGGTAACCCCCGTGCGGCTGATCCCAGACACCTCCTCCTCTGACCCGCCTACTTCATTGCCACTGACGTCCAGTGAAGTGACGTGTTTAGGAAGCAGGTCACATAAGGTGGCCAGAGATGACGCGTTCAGGTCAGCAGACTGGACACTCAGCGCCTGGACTGAGGCGGGCACCAGGCGCGTCATGTCATCTTCCACCACACGTGTGTCAGCCAGAGCCAGCGTACAGAGCGTGGAGTCCTGCGGGACGTCTGGGTCCGTGTATATACCGTCTTTTCGTTTTTCGTTTATCAAAACCAAGAACTAAAAACGAAAATAAGGGCTAAACCGTAAACCGTTTTTCATGTGCGACAACGAAAGACGGATAACACCAAACCGATCGTTTTTCGTTTCTCGTTTGATCAAACGGAAAACGAGAGGCGCTGCAGTCGGCGGTGTTTGTACTGATACAAGCGGCTGGATATGTTGATTGGTATCCGGAGGGGGGGGGGGGGGGGGCTGGCAATAGGCGTGGAGTCGCTCTCCAACAGCACCATCTGGTCTCCTAGAACATCCTACACACACATACACTGACATTAATATACATAGTAAGGTACTGGGTTCACATGGAGTACGATGAACGAACACTGAATAACGGACAATGATAATATCAGACGGCGACGTCGGTTAATCGTGTTTAGCGCGTTCAGAGGAAATGCGTGATTCAAAAAGCAAAATTAGCCTGGATATAGGGTATGAACGTCGCAATGCTGAATCAAATGAAAACCTAATATTTACCCCGGTTTCTCCTATGGTAAAATGAAGATACTACCCTGTTGATATTTAGGAATGGTGTTATACTTCAGACAACTTCTTCAATAAACCACTCAAATCGGTTAGAACGAGCTGTAACTCTGCCCGCCAGACAGAAGAGACAAATCAATTGAGACGCGTGGCGAGACGGCGGGAAAATGACGAGGTCCCTGGAAAAAACTTTGGTCTGCTAGCTCCAACACGCGCCTAAGTTTGGCGTGATGGGCCAGGTCATTATGATGACCGTGTCAAATTGGTAACATCTCCGTTCATAACGCATAATGCAGGTAATTCACATCGCATTCACTGCTGCTCTATTTGATATTGCGTGAGATAGTATTCAACTAAATGAACGTGGAGAAACAGTTATATATGATAAACGAGGTGATAGGATTCAATATGATGTACCATATGACGGAGTTCTATATGATGCATCACGTGATACAGTTCTATGTGATGTAGCAAGTGGCACAGTTCTTTGTGATGCAGCAGGTGGTGCAGTTCCATATGATTTAACAGGTGGTACAATTCAAAGGCGAAGTAGCAGGTGGTCCAGTTCAATATGACGTAACAGGTAGAACAGCTCTTAGTGATGTAGCAGGTGGGACAGATGTAAGGCATGTTGCAGGCGGTAGAGTTCAATATGATGTGCCAGGTGGTGCAGTTCTATTTGATTTAGCAGGTGGTAGAGCTCTATGTGATGTAGCAGGTAGTACAGATTAATATGATATGCCAGGTGGTACAGTTCAATATGATGTAGCAGATAGAACAGTTTAATATGATGTTACATGTCGTACAGTTCTATGTGATGAAACAGGTGGTAAAGTTCTATGTGATAGAGCAGGTGGTACAATTTCTTCTGATAATGCTATCATGAAGATATCGAACCTGCTCATCTTGACATTGTCCAGTCGCAGCTGTTTCATTATATATTTCGGATGCTGAAGTAGCTCTACGAACTTTTCTGCATATTCTATCAGTAGTTTGCACTCCAGGCATTCTGATCTCGTAGCCATGGCGCTATCACTGGTGTCACGCAATAGGAGCTGCTGTTGAGTGGAACCAATTGAATAATAAATATATATAAGTATCAATTTTAAAAAAACATATGAATACACTTTCGTGATACCTATTTAAGGTTTGGCAATCACGATTGCGCATTGATCCGCTGACGGTAAAAAGTTCACAGTCCAGTGTGAAACAATCTTGCATATATGTCGCGCACTGGCATGGTTGTTCAAGGCGATTTAAGGTTTAGCGAGCATTGCAATCAACAGGAGTACATCGCATGAAGATGCAGGTACAATGAGGTAGTGATGTCACAATATATAAGTTCTTAGTTAACCACGCATGGATATATGAAGTTTAAGGTACATGTATGTTCTTCGGTCACCGCTCATGTTCCCAGTGACTCATGCGGCGTTCAGCCTGAATGACTGTCTGCCTCGCTTCTATCACCGTAGGCGGACTACTGCTTAGTATCAAATTACTATCACTGTTCCTTACATATAAGACTCAGGGTTAGCCTTAACGGGAAGGTATGTTTTAAAGCGATATGGTCGTTCAACTTGATGGACTCTATCAGATATGCTGATTATATGTAAATTTTCCTTATGCAAAAATGTCAGCAGACATAAGTGAAAATGATATAGTTATTAACTTTGAAGAAGTATGTTGACCGCCGTATGTTGAGTGTTGTTTTTACCTACATCCCGCACCGGTTCGGTTGAACCAGGGAGTGGGGGCAGCAGGTTTAGCGCGCATTGGAATCAACAGGAGTACATCGCATGAAAAATGCAATGAGGTTGTGACGTCACAATGTCTATTAATCCTCAGTTTTCACCCATGTTACCGTAACTAATGTGTCTTGGCTCTTGCAGCCTGAATGTCAGTTTCTCTCGCTTCTATCTCATTCCCCTGTTATCCCGCATCAGTCAGGCGGGGGTGCTGGGTCGGTCTGGGGGTTGAGGGCGGGGGGGAGGGGGGGGTTAGGGTTGGAACACAAAGTAACGGGAGCTAGACAACAGCTCGGTTTCAAATAATCATCCCCTTAGTATACTTGAGATCATTAGACTCAGGTACGCCTTTAAGGGAGGTGTACTATGGAGACTAAACTATGGAGTATGTCCTTTATCAGGTAGGCTGGTTATATGCAAATATTCGTTGTACAAAAGTGTCAGTGCTTCTGTGTATATTCATTACCTTTGAAGAAGTTTGTTGACCGCGTTTATGAGTTGAAGACCTGACGTCCTTTCGCAGAGACGAGCTGCGATCGAATGGCGCAGTTGCTCTAAGACCACATCTTTAACATTCAGTTGAAGTTGTCTCAAGCCTGCTATCGCGTCTCGTTGACCGAACCACAGCAAAGTTTTTTCTATTTTTCATTTGTGGGTTGGCTCGTCATCAAGAACATCGAGAGACATTATCGCGTCGCGCTACACGGAAAACAACTCTGAAGCGCCATACAATGAGTCATGAGAGCACATGTCTTAGAGTTCATCGGGTTAGCTTAGCTTAGGTATACACAAAAGCTGATTCCAAGAGCGTAAATTCGTTTATTTACATTTATCAATGAAAGAAACTTCTGACAGTGTAGTAAACATAAGCGCTTCAATCTTGAATGCGGCAGTGTTTGTACCATATATAATGACGATCTGAAGCCTGCTTTACCGAGTCATTAGGGCATTTTCTCTTCCGATGATTGGATGTTAATGTTTGTCTATAAAGGTATGTAAGTTTGTATATTGCTAAGAAAGCGATCGTTCTCCGGCTTTTGTTTCAAATTTGTCACAGATGACCGATCTGGTTATCAAAGTAGGGCGGCTAACTTATATGTGACCAGGTATCAGGAACCCCACGCGTATAGCGCAGCACGGCGCACGCTCATAGGCTCCCGACGTGTACATTCTACCACTCCCGTCCAAGCGCTACGAATAATGACCCATCATACCAGATACTAAGCCTACGATAGGACACCCTGTCATATTCTGTCAACTCTTTGCACCATCCTAATCTACAATCTGCTGCTAACCTCTTCTACTATCCTAATCTGCCACATGCTACTAGGCCCTTCTACCATTTTAATCTGCCACCTGCTGCTAGCCCCGTAGACCATTCTAATCCCACCTGCTGCCAGCCCCTTCTACTATCTTAATCTGCCACCTGCTGCTAGTCCCTTCTACCATCTTAATCTACCACCTGCTGCTAGCCCCTTCTACCATCTTAATCTGCCACCTGCTGCTAGCCCCTTCTACCATCTTAATCTACCACTTGCTGCTAGCCCCTTCCACCATCTTAATCTGCCACCTGCTGCTAGCCCCTTCTACCATCTTAATCTGCCACCTGCTGCTAGCCCCTTCTACCATCTTAATCTACCACCTGCTGCTAGCCCCTTTTACCATCCTCCTACTCTGCCACATATTGCCAGCCCCTTGCATATTCCTAATCTGCCACGTATACTTTTCTTCTCTGTATGTAACTACCAGCCCTCTCCCATTCTGCCACCTACTGTCAGCCAGTTATATATTCTAAATATGTTGGGTTGGGGTGAAAAGTGAGAGAGGAGTGTCTGAAGGTGAATAGTGGCAGAAGATTGATAGTGACAGAAATTGTAGAATGACAGAGGATGAGGAGTGACAGGGGATAAAGAGTGATAGAAGATGAAAAGTGACATGGGCTAGACCGTGACAGATGCACCGTCACCCCGCTTTCATCAAGTAATATTCAAGAGAGTATTTGGGCCTTTAACTGTTCATAAAACTAACTCCCTACTAAGCATCGAAAGACCTCACGCAGGCGCTCATTTGAATATGTCCTGTAACCACTGGGGTGTAGAAAGCCGACATGTCACAAGTCAGACGAATTCGGCGTTGGTGTATGACGCGACGTGCAAAATAGTTTACATAGCGCTAATGGGTGGGTCAGGGTTTTCACCCAGCGATGCAGGTCGCATGGATGAACCCACTCAAGGAAAGGAACTCTAAATAAGTATCGTCAGCCATTATTCACGAGACCGCAATCGTTGGTGGACAAGTGTACTGCAATGGCCTCGTTCATTATTCACGTTTAACACATACAGTACTTATACTGACGGCAGATACATAAATATCTTCCAGAGATTCCACTGGAGCAAGGAACCTTCAGGATTATTTTGTCACAACTGGCTCATGTAAGAGAGGTAATGAAGTAGACATTAATAAAACATCTGGTGATATGTGGAAGAGTGAAAATGTTTCAATGACCAAGCGTATCGCTCGACATTATCAGGTCTGAAAAATATTAGCTTCCATCCTAAAAAGCCGTCCAATATTCTCCCAATTAACTCGCCACGCTCCTCTCTTACCGACCACACTCACGTCAGTCACATACAACGCCAGGCAACACCACCTCGCCTCTAGTCAGACACCTACAAAGCCCCGCCATCAACGCCAGGCAACGCCACCTCGCCTCTAGTCAGACACCTACAAAGCCCCGCCATCAACGCCAGGCAACACCACCTCGCATCTAGTCAGACACCTACAAAGCCCCGCCATCAACCCCAGGCAACACCACACGAATTGCTCGGAAGGCATGTGTTGCTATTTTAAGGTCAGTATTAATTGTAAAGGTCGTCAAGTTTCAATGTTTTACAAATTTGCTCAGAAGTATATGGCTGAGAATAACATATGTTGAGTTATAGCAGTAGCTTTAGAACGCGGTTCTCCTTTATCATATAGTATAACATGTTATAGTCAATTCGCTTCAAGCCAGGTGAATATAAAAAGCGAAGACATTCTGTTTGTCAAGACTCGTGGAGTGGGCTCAGAACGCCCAATTCATACATTCCTATTCGCCAACTCACTGTTTCTCTTCCCAGTGGGGTTTAACGATAACGTTCGTTTTGTCATCAGTATACTTCTACGTCAATATTGTACAATCCTCTGTCACACGCGCATTATGTCTCTACCTTATTATTTATTGATCCCTTGATCTCTCTTTTTCATTCTCTCTCTTATCTCAATTGGCTTTTCGCTCCCTGTTCCCAAATAAACAGGCTATGTAGAAAAGGCGGCATGTCTTGTGCTTCATGGGGTGTAAGGTTTGCTAGTTGGTTTGCTGTAGGTGGTTTGTTGTAGGTGGTTCTGGTGTTCTGGTGCCATCAATTCAATCCTAATGCTCTGGATTGAATTGATGGCACCAGATCACCAGAACCACCTACAACAAACCACCTACAGAACTTTTCGGTAGCCCCAAAATTAAGCATTCATCGGAAAAATAGTTCCGCTGTCGTTTCATGGCCGTCAAGCGTTTCTAAAAATGGCGGCAGTCAGATGTGAAATCGAATTTGTTATCGAAAATCGACTGAAAAAAAGTAACAGAGTGCATGCCTTCACACTTTCCACAACAGCAGTGGATTTGTTTGCTCGTTAGAGCCATTTCAATTAGAAACATGTCAATGCAAGAAGGATTGAATGGTCCTTTACTATTCTTTGACCGTCACTATGGGTGCTGATCTCCTTTCAGGGAAATGTACTTGCCAAAGAAGATTCAATAAATGACTGAGTATGACAGTCCGTGTGTACGCTATCAAACCAAAGATACTACTAGACTCCTGTCATTTGGGGCCTCTGAGCCGTGACACACATACGGTGGCGCCGCCGCACGGCGAGTCACCTTAACTAAAACAATTGCCGACGACGGTCGTTGATCCTACTACAGATTTTTCTTCCCGGTTTTCTCTAATAGCTCAAATCAACGTGAATTAAACCAGTAAAAAAAAAATCAAACTAAATAGTTAAAATCACTTTCTCAAGAGCATTTGATTTTATGTTTGCTGGCATTTTATCCCGATTATCAAACGAACTGACAGTCAGTGACGGTGGTGCTTGCAGACAGCCTGACAGTTCCTTTTTGCATGTATTAGAGCCCAATGACAGTGCCTCAAATCACTGACCTGGAGATCGATATATTCTAATTTGTTTTTGAATAGTGGACCCCACACCATACAATATCGTGATAAATCACAGAAAGGACAAAACAAAGTTGCTCTATTAAATCCTTTCACCAACACACTTGATGGTAGTTAATAAATGCCAAAACACATTTCCATTGCCATTATAAACACAGATAGGTGTAAACGTACATTTACTTGTTTACCCAGAACAAAATGGTACCTAATCATGCTAAGGTACAAACTACAAGGCTGACTATTTACAATGAATGCAACTTGGTATTCAAAACCACATTAAGAATATTTTGACACAATGATCCATTGTTGCACAACAATGGGTAAACTGATCTAAAAAGATAAGCAAATGATCAAACAGGGTTTTCCGATTCTGCCTATTACCAGCTTGCTGTAAACATCAGTTATTTGACAATTTGACTTAAAACATGCGATTTCATAGCACCAGAAATATAGGGGAAAATAGAGTGACGCATCCTGAATATCAATTGCCAACAGAATGTTGTATTTGATAAAGTCTCAATTATTACATCTAAAAAAATTTAGAGCTCGGGCCACATCAAATTAATTGCTTTTGTCTGTCATTATTTTTCTAAGCTTCAAAAAGGTGTAAAAAATTCATAAGGGGCAAAATATGGGATGCAATTCCATTGACCAAGTTATCAATATGGTGTGGTCTTACTTTACAAACAAATTGAATAACTTGGAATCTTCTTTATATATACATAAATTCGCTGGTAGGTATTTATACTTCAAGTAGAAAAAATACTCGAATACACTTAAAACATTTAGTATTTCAGTTATACAAATGTTATTAAAATCACATGTAGTTTTCTGAATTCATTTTATGTTAATGAAACAAATATCGTAAGCAAGTAACATAATAGTAAATGGGTTTGGACTGTGTAAGTGAATTTAATGTATGAAGCATAATAAATAACTTCAGTAACTTTAACTCCTTTAAAAAAATATTGAATATAACATGCTTAACACAGATAACTGAAATAAAATATCCTATATTTTTTTTAAAATCACGGATAATTATAAGTATTAGTTAGTGCATTTAAGACTTTAATTGGTTAACCTTGTCTGCTAAAAATAAATTAAAACAAATCAATATAAAACATAAAAATAGAGCATATTTTCAATATAACACCTGCATCTTTAAACTATGATTTTGTTTTCAGTTTCTCTCTTTTCCTTTCTGTAAGTTTCATACCAAATAACAAGAACTTACTACTGATCTAACAACACAAGAAATGTTGATACAATTTGTCCACCATTAATTATCAATGTATATACAAAAACACTTACGATTGAACACCTTCATTTTTGTTTCCACAACATAATTATAAATAAAACAAATGTATACCAAGAGATTCTGTGGACTGTTTGCAGGTCAGTTCCAGGTTCCGTCACAGATTCCACCTTCTTTTTCTTGGAGATTGGATCTGCCGACATTTTGGAACACGCCTCTTGCTTCCTACCATTGGTGGTGGATTGTTCACATTCACAATGGTAGGATGAGCAGATTTGGGTATCTTAAAACAAATATAAAAAGAATAATCTGAAAATTATCCACAAGCATGTATACAGCAGTTATTTTGATATCATGAGTGGTTTTTCTTTTGTTATTGCATAATGCAACTACTGGTACAAAAATTTTCACGTTGCACTACCAACAAAGAATCACAGTGTACCCATACCTAAAAAGTTATCACCAAAGAACTTTTCTCCTTCACATTCATGAACATAGAATCCTCAAAGTGGTCCAGACACACCCTACAGTTGTTATATAGGTAGGTGACTGACTTGTTTTTCAGATCATCCCGGCGAAGGCTATTCACCCACAACTTGCATCTGAAAAAAAAAGAATAATGACACATAATTTTCTCCATTACACACTACAAATTGGTATATAAGATACACATTTACCTGGCCAGGTGATACCCGACCATCACTTGATGAAATTATATTGCCCATAAATTTTATAATTCTGAAGGTGGTGGTAAGGGGGTGGTGCTGACAAAGGTAGGGGGAGGTGTGATTACTTTAGTAACCAGATTCATAGATTTATATAACTAGTCCTGTAATACACCCCTTATGGGCCAATAAAAAATAACATTTTCATTAGCGACACCATGCAACAAGTCTATCACAACAAAAACAGATAGTGCACAATGATTAAGCTTGAAGTAAAGGTAAAGTTATCGTCTTATCGATCAAAATCACAGCATACAACGATGGAATTTCCCGGGGAATTTTACAAGATTAGAATAGATCAACGGCACTTTAACCAAATAAATACCTTCTTTCATCCTTCAGAAAAGGAAAGAACTCAAATGTTTGTGCCATTTTCTGGAATGGTAGCAGTTTATGGCCACACAATACGAGCCGCTACCGTCCCTTTGCGCTCGGCTGGCGTCCATGGTGCAGAGAATTAGTTAAGGTAACTCGCCGCATGGAGCACCACTAGCGGATTGTGTCACACGGAATAGACGGGGAGTCGGATATCTTGTTCTAATAGTATCTTTGATCAAACGACATTTTTCACCTGTAAGTTTGTAGCTACAGTTTGGTCTGTCATCATGAAAAACAATGCAATCGAATTTCACTGTCTTAATAGGTGTTTTGATCGACGAGCGGTTTTCTTTGTCCAGTTCTCGAAAATTCATGTTGACCATTCATGATTGTTTATGTTTGACGCGCGCTGCTTGTTATCGCTCGGTCATAGGTCAAGGCCGGTTCAAATCGTTTGCGCTCCGTTAGCTATTGCAGAGATGTTATGTTAGCGCAGCACGTTATATAGGTAGCATCAAGCATGCCATGGAGAGTGAAAATGACCCTGCCATGGAGAGTACTGACTGCCCTCAGGTTCCGCACCTCCGCGTCCCTGACCAAATTCCTTCGCGAGCTGCCTTATCACATGTGTCCTTCCGCTTCACGCGCCTATATATATATATATATAGATATATATATATAAAATGTATATATATATAGGGATATATATATATATATTATATATATATATATATGTAAATTGTATATAATATATATATATAGATATATATATATATTTATATATATATGTATATATATATATAACTATATATATATATATACCATATACATATATATATGCATATATATATATATATATATCTATACCACTCCTATATATATATATATATATATATATATATATATATATATATATATATATATATATATATATATATATATAATATATATATATATAATATATATAACTATATATATATATATATATAATATTTAATATATATATATAATTTTTATAGATAAATATATATAAATATAGATATACAGATATATATATATATCTCTCTTTCTCTATCTTTTATATATATATATATGATATATATAAATATATATGCTATATATAGAGATATGCATATATTTATCTACATATGTAGATAAAAGATATATCTCATATATATATATAAACATATATAAATATACATATATATATATATATTTTTGATATATATATATTTATATATATATAAAATATATATGCTTATATATATATGCATATATTTTATATATATGTATATATATATATATATATATATATATATATATCTATATATAAACATATATAATATATATATATATATATATCTCTATCTATATATATATATATTATATATATATATACCAGTTTTTAATTACCAGGTCTGCCTGTGTTTTGGTGTATATATATATGCTGGCGTGGTGTATCCGGTATATATATATATATATATATATATATATATATATATATATATATATATATATAGATATATATATATATATATATATATATATATATATATATATATATATATATATATATATATATATATATATATATATATATATATATATATATATATATATATATATATATATAATATATATATATATATATACTATATATATATATATATATACACCCATATAGCACTACGCCAGCATATATATATATACACCAAAACACAGGCAGACCTGGTAATTAACGACTACCCAGACATTGCTACGGTGACCCCAATAACCATACATGCTTCAACGCAAACTTCATATACTACAGACCTTCAACGCAAACATCAGTTGAAGACTTGCAATAAACCAAGGTAGACTCTGGCAATGTCTCCCCAAACTTGTCCCACACACTTTCATCAACCCACCGAGCATTATGTAAGCCTGCTTTGAAGAAAAGCGAAACAAGCACAAATGTCAGTGGCATAGAAGTAACAACATTATTAGCCCCAAACTTCCACACTGAAATTGACGCGATGGGCACTCGTGCGACCCTTCTCCAAAGAATTCCAAGCGACGAATTATCTCTCTAAAAGCATCAAACGTTGCGAAAATTAGAACCATACATGGTTATCAGACACGTCACACCCACGAGCGTAAGTGGTCGGAACGTAGTGATTGTTTGCTGACAACTCAAGCCATCAACTCAATAGCATAAATAGCATATTTAGCTTAAACAGCCAACTACCACCAACGGCCATACGTGTTCCGCCATACAACTTCAGCCCGCCCAGCTTTCCTATTGTTCATTATTGATGAAAAACACGTGAAATTTCATTACAAATCATGTTGTTTCTTCATTGATTAAAATCTTAATTCACGTTCGGGTTTTGGTAAATCATTATCTGACACAATTGATAGGAAGAACCATGAATTCCCAGGTGCTTGTGAGAGGTTAGCTTTTTAGATATATGAACTAACATGAAGAAACATGAATTTTGCATTTTTGGGTGTTGGTAATTCTTCAGCTGACACAATCAACGCAATGAAGTACATTAACTCTCAGAGGCTTGTAGAAGTTAGCTTTCTGTATTTGTGGTTGCATGAACTCTCATGAAGAGCCATGAATCTTGCAGTTCAGGGTGTTTGTAATTCTTCAGCTGACAATCATCGCAAAGAAAACCGTAAGAAGCATGTATTAAGTTTTCTCTGCTTTTATTAAGTTGCATGAACTTTCGCAAAGGAAACTTTTGGGGTGCAAGTAATTAAAGTGAATGTCATAAAAAACAGAAATGGGCTCTGTGCTGCCCTCTGCGTTCGCCGGTTATCTTATGTGGTTTATAGCTGATCGCTAGGGGAGCTGCCGCTCTGTTTTGTGTGGGAACGAAGGTCGCTGTCCAATTTGTCCTATAATTTTTCCCTGCATGTTCGAAAAACGTTGCTAACTACAGTGTAAGTTGTTTCAGTTGTTTTGTTTTGTATTGTATTTATGTATAAGATACCCACCTTGTAGCTTGTATGCATCACCTGGTGCTCAGAAATAATGTTCTTTTATATTAGTGCTTTAATTATCGCTCACTCACCGTATTCACACTCTGTGGACGTAACAATTTGACTAAACTGGCACACCCTGTAAGGTTGTGCCACATGAGAGAAGAGCATATGTCTCCAGCTGAGAGGGCGATAGCTAACGATGATCCTCATCATGGTCCCTTTCAGAATCACAGGAATTATGGCCATTGAATACATCTGATTCATCAATATTTTAAGAATAGGAGACAAATGAATCGGAATGTCCACAGTAAGCAGAAAATACTGTGCTACAGTAGTAGACACTGTAAGAGGGACTGGCTCCGAGAAGAGCATCAGAGTCATTTTCATAAAACTGTATGGGACCAACAGTTGATAGAAAAGGTAATATTTGGGTTTAACGTCACATTTAACTTCGAGGTGATATCGCAATGGTGATGGATGAGGATGATTGTGATGGTTGGACAGCTACCTTTAAGTGCCAGCGCCCACTTGGCACAAACCCATTGCCCAGACCGGGCTGCGTAACCCACACTGCTGGGATCAAGGTCCAGCGCGTTACTATTGAGCTAGCAGGTCGGGTTCATCCACTTTCAGAGATGGGACTGCCATTTTACGTGATCTTCCGAGTCACTGGGAGTCAGTCAGGTCTTCACACAGTTGATCTGGAAGAAACTGCTGCCCTGTTAGTGGTGATCTCCAGGGGTATCAATGTGGAGAATGTGGTGCTATATCATGTGTTTCGAGGACAAATCACTTGGGGTTGCCACATCCGATCCTTTCTACACTGTGGTCTTCCAAGAATACTAAACAGAAGATCATCTTCATGCAAGTTATACAACTTTTGGACAGGACTTGCAATCAATGAAGAGTATACTCATGAATGTGAAAAAACAAATCTTTCATTCCTAAACACGACTGTATTGAACTAACAAAATGGCTTTCAATATTTTGAATAATCCAATCACTGTATACCACACAGGTAACACCACTACTAGGGGCTGAGGAATAAACGTTTTGCTTGATTTGCACAACCAGTCAGCCCTTTCTTAATGTGACCAAAGTCACTTTATGTACCACATGCAATAAAATAAATATTTATGCATGTACATAAATAAATCAAGAGGAAGAGGTATAAATCTGAAATGAGGTAATGAACAGGTTGTTAGAACAAGATCAGCTTAATGGGGTTGATCTAGTGAAATGTTCAACCTGCATGGTTGAATATTTCTCGGTGGAAGTTTTTCTTGCTGATAGATGCATGAATGTGATATACCTGAATGCCACACAAGCCATTATTTATGTAACATATGTCATAAATCACAGTCCAACGAAGTTTTCAACTTTCCTAATCTGTTTTCTAAATGTACGATGTGAGGCTTATAACAGATCAACAGAACATCACTGATGCTTATGCCAATTGGCGTATCATGGTCATTTTATAGGCAAGACACTCGCCCCTGGAGATGATCTGATGCCTCACTGCGGATATGAGAAATCGAAATTAGTAAACAGCCTTGATACAAATAATTTTGAATGTTTAGTTGCAGCAAACATTTACTGTAGGAATTGGAAGGACATATGTACCAGCTATAGATCCTAAGCTATCCTGGCTCCAGTGGTCCCCAATTCGCCACTAATGATTTATTCCCAATTTTCAGTGAAACGGTATATTTTGCCCAGTAGGTACAGTTAGTAAGGGTAAGTTTTACGCCCGTCAGAAGCTTGTAAATAACTGCAAAAGCAGTGGTGAGTTTAGCCCCTTTTGCAGTAGACAAAGAAACTTCACCTCTGACAGCGTCCGCGCTGTTTACTACTTTCAAAATTTCTAAGGTTCCGATGCCTACC
>CM067350.1:23901367-24091367 GCA_034190875.2 Urechis unicinctus | reverse complement strand
GAAACACAGGAAACTCACAACCAATGACCTACATTGTACAACCAGGCAACCGATATATCCACCCAGGAGTGCAGCCAGGCCAACAATACGTTCACCCAGTCGTGCAGTCAGGCAAACAATACGTCTATCCAGAAGTGCAGCCAAGCCAGCAATCCGTTCACCCAGGAGTTCAGCTAGGCAACCAATGTGTATACCAATGAGTGCAGCCAGTTCCCCAGTATCAGTCAACCCAGGCTGCGCTGCTCCCCCAACAGATAAAGCGAACATTCCACCAGCGTACTATCATTGTTACTGAACTAACTCACAAAATCAAATGAACTTGTTTGCCTGCACAGGTTTTGTGAGTCATACTTTTCATACTGATATTACGTATACAATATATGCTGTTCATTGAATACATCGCTCTATAATGACTGCTGAATGTCTGTAGTGCTTGTTGTCAGTCCTTGTCAAATACACATCGTTAAATGGTGAACTAATTTATCTATAATTTGCGTAATCGTGTATATTTTCGAATCGTACAAATATTCTGTCAGCTGTTATTGTCCGGCAAAATGTCTCAGCTCTTTGCTTATGATTCATATTTCAAATTGTGAACATAAAATCCTCTTGCAATTGAGCAATAACAATATTGTCATGGTGAATCTTAATTGCTTGAAATGAACGTATTTTCGAATAGAACGGAAGACATGGATAATCTTTTGGATAACATAATGGATATATCTGACCAGAATAAGCACATTGAACTAATGAACCAATGAACTAATGAGCTAACGATATATCGACCTAACGTTTACTTAAATATGACTCTTGCATTGGTTGCCAAACTATAAATAATCGACAAATGCTTCCTATGTAAATCTTAGAGCATTTTGTGTTGGATGCCAACGAGATCACACTGACACGTACGGGTGATATGTACTTGGTTTCAAAAGGCAATATCGAATGAAATGTTGCGAGTATAAATTATCTCGTTGGAGGGGCTTGTTTTAAGGATCATTTGGCTATCATCATTGGACAGGCACTCTTGGAGGGTAAGTCAATATGCAAGAATTGTCTGGCTCTTTCACCCACAGCCCCTAACCGAGACCAGTACTCCACGTGACAAAAATATCGTATACTGGGAACCATTGATGTCACCAGTCATATGTTTTTGTCTTTGCGCTATCGATACTGGAGCAACGGGATGCTACCACTGTGACGATGTCTAGCAGGATTCTGAAAGAAGTCGATCAGAATTGCTATCCTAAACATCCCAGAATATGTCAAATGGTTGGATACAGATAAAGCGCAATAACTGTTACCGGCAAGATAGCATAAATGCGCATGCGCTGCTTCATAGAAGCGTCTCTGTTTCTAACTCCGTCCATGTTCAGCATTTCTAACAATCAATAACTGTAATAAACTCCTGTTAACATGCACAGAATATCTGTCAGTCGAGCTCAGTTTGTAAGCGAGATATCGAGGCAGCTTCCGGATCAAGGCGGTCGCATGGCCACGCTTTATGAAAGACCTGCGTCCATTTGAGTGATTCTTTCCCGATTTGCCAGTGATTCTTGTGAGACGTTGTCCCGACCAAAAACCAACAAAGCTATAACCCTGGTTTTCCGAAATTACCGAGCATCATATCTCCTTTGTCATAGTTACATGTAACATTACAATCGCAAACCAGGATTCGAAACACCAGAGAAATGGACTCCAGCACCAAGTCTCGGTAGTGACGTTGATAACTTTGTTTGCTCAAATAATTAATAACCACCTGTTGTATTCCAGCTTGGTGATTTCCAGCGATCAATGAGGCAACATCTGTCAGCACATCGATCTCCACGAGTAAACACCGCAGATGTCAATCTATCATATCATTGATCGACTTTGCATTGCTGCTACGATGGCCATACTTTTCAAGCGACCTTTTGCATATAATAATGTTTTACAGTGGATTGTTTGGCGAAATCATACATGGGTCTCAAACTAGCTGTGGTATATATCATAACGTGTTACATTTGTAACATGTGTATCTAGAAGATTCATTGTAATCACAATTCGTCACCTTAACTGTACTACCTTTTTGCTCTTCTCAGTCATTCTATGACTTCGGAGAACCCATGACTTTCAGTATAAACATTCGCCCCATGTAGGTTAGTCTAGGTCCTCGTTTCCCCAACACCACTACTGGCACAACTCTCTCTGGCTCAAGGGTCTTTGGACAGATCACCCAGAAAAATGCGCAATTGCGGCCAGGTTTCTGGCCCCTCGAATCAGAACCGCCGTAACAGATTGACCATTCGGAGCTCCAAAGTTTCGTCTGTCCGATCTTAGTGCAGTACATGGAATGTATCAATGTTAACAAACATTTGCGGATCATTTCCCCAGTATAGGACGTAACGTCAGCGTTGCTCAAAGTGATATTCTTTGATATTGTTTTGCCACATTATAAAACCCTGAAACAGTCGTTTTGAACAAAATTACCCCGATTTAGAGAATAATTTTGCGTTCTCCTAGTCGGGCGTGGCCATGTTGGTGCGTACATTTTGGTGACGTCAGGGCCAGCCTTACTCCAGATGATTTGTTGTTTACATCGATCCAGCTGCGAGCGAAGGAATTTTTGAAGTGGCGTTCTGTATTGCTTTCGGGATCTAACCACAAAAATAAACATTTGAAGCAACGAATTAGGATCTTTGGGGCGCCGAACACCGCAAAGTCGTCTGTTTTTTCCCGATAAAACAAAGAGGCAAGACCGATGGAAATACTGTCAGGATGCAGGTCAGTTGCCGGTCTCGCAGGACAATGACAGTGAACGACGCTCATTTAGGTCTCCTCAGATATTTATATATATATATATATATATATATATATATTATATATATATATATATATATATATATATATATATATATATATATATATATATATATATATATATATATATATATATATATATATATATATATATATATATATATATATATATATATATATATATATATATATATCTATCTATATATATATATATATATATATATATATATCTATATATATATATATATGCGTATATATATATATATATATGCGTGTGTGTGTGTTTCTTGTAGGGGATAACCCATCCGAACTATGGTTCTCGCCGTTTTCATAATCCGGCAATATTCAATAAATGAGTACAGTTCATGATATTATAATTTCGTTCAGTCAGCTGGAATATCACCGGATTTTTGGTCCTAACTAAGGAATAATGTTTGGTGTCATCTGCTATTTGTACAACATTGTGTCAACAGTCTATATCATTTATGAAAAGAAAGGGTCGCAGGACCGACCCCCGAGGAATCCCATTTATTACCCTTGTCCTATCCATTTACTACAACTCTCTACCGTTTATAACGGAGCAATGCAATTATCACATATGTAATAAATGACCACTATATATATATATATATATATATATATATATATATATATATATATATATATATATATGTATATATATATATATATGTATGTATATATATATGTATATATGTATATATATATATGTATATTTATATATATATATATATATATAAGTATATATATATATATCTCTATACATATATATATCTCTATATATATATATATATCTATATATATATATATCTCTCTATATATATATATATATATATATATATATATATATAAATATATATATTAAATTTGTCAATATAAAATACTGACTCCTCGACCTCGCTGGTAGCCGTTATGATCTATCATCATCATGACCAGATACTGCGTGTCAGTGTATGCATATATGTACATGGTATCGGGCATAATGACGTCCCGTCATAATGTCGACAGCTGGATGATCCTTCGAAGTAAAGCATCAAATACGTGTCCAAGCGTCTCAATAACCCTCATCCATCACCGCCACAATAGCACATCGTTGTTGAAAACGCGACAGGCGGACACTGGCACTTGAAGGCCGTACAACACCCTTTTAGGAGCTCAGTCCAATGGTGAATCATATTGTTCAAATCTGGCAAAATACGCTGTCATCTCTACGATACTTGAGATATATTCTGAAATTAAGTGCTTGAGTTAAATTTTTCTCTGAAGGGTGGCTGTCCAAGCACCTCAATAATCCTCTTCCATCCCCGTCGCGATAGCGCCTCGTTATTGAAAGTAACGTAAAACCCCTAATATTCCATTACAATTGATACAATTCCTGAGTCGTTCCATTCTGACTGATAGTATCTATCCCGATGCCACCCAACCTTTGGCACTAAACCACGTTATGACATGATATATAATGACATAACACACATTTTGACACGTAACACTACAGGAACATTTTATATTATTGAACATTTGAGTTACAATATTAACCATTTAAATTTCAATAGTTAAGTTTCATAAACACTAGCTCCCAATAGCACGCATGCCATCGCCTAAATGGAAGGTATAACAACCAAGCAACTTACCAGAGGGCAAAATTTCTGTGATTTCTTGTTGAGAGTCCGTGTTTGAATTACTATCGTGATTTTTCTTTTGGGTACAATTCCCTCAAGACTGGAAAGTGACCCAAACAATCAAGCATTGATCAAATGCTGACTCTTCAATAAAGTTATTTCAAGCAAGTGTTGATGCCATCCATCAAACCATCTAAAGGAACGTTTGATTCCCAGAAAAAGCTTTTTGTCATAACGTGCTGAATGTCTTATTGTCATGAATTGGTGATTTTGTCATAACGTGCTGACTGTCTTACTGTCGTGATGTGGCGGATTTTGTCATAACGTGCTGACTGTCTTACTGTCGTGATGTGGCGCATTTTCTTGCGTTAGTTTCTAAATTGGCGATGTTTGTCAACTCTCCGCCAGATTACAAGGAAATACTTATCAACAAGTTTTTAGCCATATTCAAATAAGAGAACGCGTTGGAAAGAAATAAGTTTATTAGATTTGGTTAAAGAGCTAACTCACACTACAGCACGCATGATCCATATCAAAGGTAGGGTAGGGAAAATGAAAATTCATTCAGATTTATTTAGATCTACTTTTGTAATCGATTTGAAATCTCTATTGATTTGAATAAAGCGAAACACGTGACACATCACTCATTTCCAGTAGAGTAACAGTTGATAGAAGATTTCATAGCCACGCATGTTGAATGCATTTGGCTTCCAATTGGAACTGTTTTCCACAGCGATATAAAACAAATTTATAACAATAAGTTTTGGTAAGTAGAATTCAATTGACATAGACTAAAGCCAGCGCTGCCAGAAAATGAGCCAATATAAGTACGGATTAATCTATACCATGACAAGTGAAAAGGTTTTAATAATAGAAGATATATCAATTCAGAAAGCACCATTTACTGAACTGGTGTCAACAAACTAGTACTTTAAGACAGACTGTGGAGGTGGAGTCAAGTATGACCCAGTTGGTTAGATATTGCAGGACAGTTAAGTAGCCAGGGCTGTACGCTTTAGCTGCGGGGGGAGCAGTGAAGCCTGGGTTAACAAATTAACATAACATATAACATATAATGCATTTGTATAGCGCCTGTTTCCAGGAAATAATTCTACTCAAAGGCGCTTAAATAGGCAGTTAATTGTTTTAGCACTGACTTGAGAGAAATGTCTTGAGTTTTGATTTAAATACATCAAGCGTATTCGACCTACAAACGGCGATAGGAAGTGCGTTCCATAAACTTGGTGAGGCATTACTAAACGCTCTGGCACCGTATGAAGAACTATTTGGAGACTTGACGCAGATACTTGTTCATAGATCGAAGACTCTTGCAGGTTGGTATTCAGCAGTAAGTTCCCGTAGGTAGCTTGGCGCGGTTCTAATAGCAGTCTTAAAGGTGAGTACAATAAGTTTGTATACCATGCGTTTTTCCACAGGAATATTGTTGACCTGTTTGCACTTCGGGATTGACATTTGTTGACCTGGCTGTACTTCGGGATTGACATTTTGTTGACCTGACTGTACTTCTGGGTTGACATCTTGTTGACCTGGCTGTACTTCTGGGTTGACATCTTGTTGACCTGACTGTACTTCTGGGTTGAATATTGTTGACCTGGCTGTACTCCTTGGTTGAATATTGTGGACCTGGTTGCACTCCTTGGTTGAGATATTGCTGACCTGGTTGCACCCCTTGGTTGACATATTGCTGACCTTGTTGCACCCCTTGGTTGACATATTGTTGACCTTGCTGCACTCCTGGGTTGACATATTGTACAACGTAAGTCATTGGCTGGTTTCCCTGTTTTGGCTCGGAGGATCGCACACATAGACCAATGGCCGACTGAAGTGAAAGCCATATCGCTCCGGCAACCGTTATGTAATATGCAGATCCGCTTGGCGCTTGTTTAGTCAGGACAACGTAATATATGACAGACACGAGTCCACAGATGCCTGAAGACAAATATTTGTAGACATTACCATTCGTTTAGAGTAACATGTTTGACAGTTCCAGCTTAACTCTGACAATGATCAGTATAATTGAATGATAAATACGAATTATTAAATGCTGATGATTCGGTAACCTGCAAATAATCCAAGCGATTTTCCGGCTATTCCCACACTCTGTTTAGATCCAACAGTCCACACGAGGATAAGAATCATAGCGGTTATACTCAAAACCAGTCCGGCAGCTGCCGCCCAAACATGGATCATCCAGTCACCTGTCATAACAAATTTACTGTGCTTGACGGTTTGAAAAAGAAGATTAACATTTTGCCAAAACTGCATCACATTGAAACGGTAGTGTAAAAAGCCGTACAATCCGCAGTAGAGAGAAACAGGTAAACAGGAGAAAAACAGGTGGATATCAATGGAGATGGTAAAATGCCAACAGGTATCCGTCAGCAGCCTGGAAGTTGATGTATTGCTAGAAATCTATAAATTGCAGGGAGAGTTTATGGTAGAGGTAAATATTCTTGTGAATAAAATCGGTGAACGTTTTGACGATTGATACCCAAAGGTCATTGTGATATATCGTTATAATCATATTATCGGCCTACACCAATGAAACAATAGTTCCAAACAGCTGTGATTTAACAGTTTCATGCTACGGGCCAAAAAGCAAAGCGGGACTGCGACTTGAGAAACCACTATGTCATTAAGTTTGCATAAACCTCGGGGTCGAGAGTTCAAATCTTGTGAGGTACAGTGTGGACGATTAAAGTTTTTTTTATGAGCGTGTCAATAATTTCGCAACCATTAACTCTTCGCCTTCTGTGGTTAGTAACGGTCGGAATGGGTTTTCTCTGAAATCTCTCCTCCCACTCTTTCTCTTACATATTCAGCTGTGTGTATTTTGGATGCTAAAGTGACTTTTTTTGTGACACTGAATGGCTATTATATCTATAGATAAAATTAGTTGAATGGATTTAACTATAATACATAAGTGCGTTGACCCACAGAGAGACACACACACAAATACACGCACATATATATACACACACACATACATACACAAACAGAGCCCAGACCTATCTTAGCTAGGTGGAGAGGCCTGACAGAGTGGACACTAGAGAGTATGGGCCAGCAGAAGGTCGGGATCATCGACGACTTCCTGTGATGTCCAACTGTGCCTAGCTTGCGGTAGCCCTTGCAGAGTACATGCACCAGCTTGAGTGGGTAACCTGCACCTGGGGCCACTGGCAAAAGAGCGCTGGGTTCGTCAGCTGAATCATCAGCTATGGCTGGCTCTGCAAGTTGGTAAGCGATGCTATCAGGATTCATCTTGCTTGCAATTAGTCGTGCTGGTTTTAATACATGGCGTCTAATATATTGGTATGCTGTCCCACAGAGTTTTGCGTGCTGGGTCTCTGCAAGTATCTGGCGTACAGGGGAACGCTCCTCACTCTGGGAACGCAAAAGACTGCGTTGATGAACCAGCCTTCCTTGATGCTCAGCTGTGCGTCCATAATAACATACATACAGACGTTTAATGCGCCGGCACTTTCCACTTGGTTTGTGATCTGGATGGTGACACGCTCAGACGTGTTCTCCATGTGCCACCCACTGCCTTGAGTTAGGTCGAATCACAGGAACCCTCCCAGGGTCACGTCCGCCGATGTCCAGTCTTTGCAGTCACTGACATGCTTGGGTCTCGTCTAAACGCCGACTTCACCTCATCCCATGCTGGTAGGTGCGCATGGCCTAGGCAAACCGTTTGTTGGGGACACCCTCAATGGTCACCTCGACCTTTGCAATGTTCGGGTCGTAGAACGACACTGTCTTCCTAATGAGGCATGGGCAGGTTCTTCAATGAGCAGCAGGGTGCCCTTCATGCTGTTCTGTCATTTTTATTTTATGCAATATTTTCATAGCGACGAGAGTTCCTTATGGTCGCTTTCAACGACTATTTAAATGCTTTAACTAGAGAAAGCCAATCACCACCCCACGACTGCGATTATTCAAAATACGAGCTTGTTTGAGGAGAGTTACGTTGGAGGGAGTGCCCTGACTAAGGATCGTAAATTATTGTACCTGAAAACCGCTTGCGCTTACAGCACTAGCAAATAGGGTTGGGGGTACTGCAGTCCGTGGCGATTAGGGGTTCCACAAATGATCTAGGCCCTTAAAATACCGTCGTCATGAGAGACCACAATACTCCGAGACATTGGGTATGCAGTAGCTGAAGCCGCAGAGAATTTTGAACTACAAATGAGCAGAACACCAGCCGTGACAGAGCATGGTGGCGGGGCAGAAACCAGCATCACGGAGGGCGTTCATAACGCCATAAAAGACGTGGGCACATAGACCAAATTAATCGAGATAGAATGGGATATCACCCAACGGGAAGGATATTTCGGGGTATAGATTCGAGCGAGTGAGCATGCATAGCTGCAGGACCAGCTGTTTATCCATGTTCACGCTGCCTCTGTAAACCCGGAAATGCTGTGGTCTCAAATCCGCCGCATCAGGGAGACAACCAACAGAATTCTTCACGCGGACACAACGCAAGTCAAGCTTATCTGTAGGGCATCACAATCGCATCCATACTCACTGCAAGTGGGATGGCTATCTCGACCCAGCCGCCCTCCTAGGAATCATCATACGATGGTTGCTCATCTCAGCTACAAAGGTGGCTGGTTGGATGGCAGAATATGTATGGCCCACAGTCGTGGCGCTGGGGGAGTAATCTTCCTGATACTCCCTGACCTACAAGCCCCGCTTAGCAAGCCAAAGCATAACTAGACCTATGGCAATTCCACCCACGAAAAAAGTGTTTTTGTCATCTTCATGCGATTTTCCACTGCTGAGCCTAGGTCCTGTGGCTGGTTGATGAAAATGCTTCCTAAAAGGGTCAGTGCAGTCACGTTGACATATGTGTTGATGCCAATTAGCTGATGCTCAATGGCGATGTTAATCAGTTTGTTGTACCCAACGACGTGGCCTGACGGCATGTTGCTGGCGCCATGTAGAGGCCAATGCCAAAGACCAGCCAGGACCCTGCACAGTTCTGGACGTCCTGGAACCACTTTATTGTAACCAGCAGAACTTTTAATCGTGCCTTCAACGTTGCCCAAGAACAGCTTCACCGCGTCGAACGCTGTGCCAGTACCATGTCTATGCCTGTGCCCCCAAAAGTGCCCAGACATTGGTCCGAATGCTGTCATTGAGGTACAAAATGTCAATACCATCGTGTATCCAAGAACCTAGAAGAATGGAGAGCACTCAATCCTACCTCTCTGAATATACAACAAAGACCTATGCATATGCTGGCGACTCACAACGAATGGCTAAAGCTGGTGATACTATGACTGAACACCTTGGCATGCGGGGTGATAAAGTCCTTGGGCTGCATGACTCGAAATCATCAAAGGATGCTGCCAATAAAAAGGATGTTGATACGCGATACAGACAGCAGCACAGGGAAATGAGAAAAGCCCGTCATTACTATGTGGGCAGAAGCAATTGCCCTCCTACGCAGAGGATATGAGTGGTCGCTTGGTGATGGAGCCAGGGGTCAAACCTCACGAGGCGGAAGCTGGGCATATTATCGAGTGGTAAGATATTTGTATGGGATTGTCTGCTGGTGTCACCTATTGTAATAGGGCTCGAGTTCGGGCAATGGACTCTCAGTTGATCAAAGCCTAGAAGCACGATTAAGTCTTTGCAACCTAAACACATTTACAGATAATATATGTCTACCACGCATACCAACGGGAAGATCTCTGACGAAGAATTCAAGCTATTCTTGACGGGGGTCAGTGGTTGATATACTTATATATATACATATATATAATATATATATAGATATATATATATATATATATATATATATATATATATATATATATATATATATATATATATATATACATATATATATATATATAGATATATATTCATACATATATATATATATATATATATATATATATATATATATATATACTTATATATATACATATATGCATAAAATATATACATATATAAATATATACATGTATTTATTTACGTATCAATATATATATGCATATATAGATATCTATATAAGTATATATATTTATACATAGATATATATACACACGAGTATATATATATATATATATATATATAGATATATATATATATATATATATATATATATATATATATATATATATATATATATATATATATATATATATATATATATATATATATATATATATATATATATATATATCTATATATATATATATATATATATATATATATATATATATATATCCATATGTATGTATATACGTTTCATATTGAATAGCGTACCTGGGGAGACGCCGATGCAGTATGAATAACCAGGGGTTGGGCAAGTAAGAAATAATCCCGCGTGTGCTTCTAAGAACTCGTTTTTTTACTTGCACCCAATTTGGCAGCAAAGCCCCTACAATGTACACGGCAGCAGCAATGACGAAGCTGCCACCAAAGGGCAAGATTTTTCTGTTACACCCCATTTTCGTTACAGTCACGGAAACTGTCTGATTGCGCTCAGCTTTTTAAGGTAAGACACGATCTAAGGGTTAAAGATATCATAAAAGCTAAATAGGCTGCGCACGCAGTCCCTGTTTTATTGAGTTAAAGCGTAGAAATATGACCCCGATTACTTATTAGGTTACTGTGTTGGCGTCAATGTTAGGTTGCACTTTAATAAAAAAGTTACTTAACTCGGAATATATGCGTGTCAATGTTTCAACATTGGTCTGTACGTACGCCTTAGTGCTGAGCAAGTGCTTTAACCAGAAATCTACACATTCCCAATATGATGATACTCTCCCCGACACTTAAATACCTTATCTCCTCTGAAATGTATATATTGGCATCAAACAAAGTGATATTTCTACGGTTCAAACATCAGGAGTTTCCTTGCTTTATGAAAAACCACATTAAAACTTGGCATGGAATAGTGTAATATTAGAATAACCCATTACCGCTACGTTGTGTAAAATACACGAGCACGGCGACTCGTCTAGATCCTTCCCCTCAATTTGGACCTCACCTCCCCCTTCTTTCTCTTTGATTCTGGGGAAATAGGCCGTTCTCTAATGGTTCTAGTGATCTCCGAGTGGTTTCCAAATAAGGAGATATTCGGGAATCTTCGATAGCTGATCAAAACCCGTTCTTCAATTTCGCTTAGTCACTTGATGCCATGCTAAATAGATTACAGTAGTCTGACAATAGATACAGTGGTGAGGTCGATAACTGTTTCAAGAGTCGAATTGGAAGTCATCATTGTATTTCCTCGGTTTTCGAGAGCAGGTTAATACGAAATGTGTTGCTGGGCATGATTAGTCGTTAGATACACTTGCTCCAAGGACGGGCTGTGATTTGACGACAGTATAATCTGTCTGAGCACTGGTCGCTTTGAGAGCTGGTTTGCAACAAGACCAAAGAGCTTATAGATGCTCATTATCCATATCAAGGGTTGGGTAGGGGAAGAGGTTAAAGGATTCAAATGTATTCAGATCTGCCTTTTTAATACATTCCATGTACACAATTTGACAACTGATGCATTACTCATTTTAAGCCGAGTAACAAAAGAAGAAAGATTTTATAGCCACGCATGCTGAACGCATTTGCCCTCTCATGGAATTGTTATTGCAGCAAGAATTAGTTTTTGTTTGAAGAATTAAATTAAAAGAAATGGGCCAAGTTTTACACATATTTAAAGATGAAGATTAGGAGATATGATTTGACAGAGTGATATCAGTTATGTATTATTGGTGAATATAAGGCAAACAGGTGTTTTCCGCCAGCTTGTGTTTTACGGTTATGATGATCCTCTGAAATGCCCCGTCCCACTTTTTTTTACCCTTATTCTAAAACGTCAACCGTATCTATTTATGTTTGACAGTACAAAATATATTCCATTTGCTTTACCAATGGCACAGCTGTCAGAATGATGTAGGCCTCGACCATATACGCAATGGTATCGCGTTGGAAAGGGGGCCGCGGGTGTTCGCAAACTGTTGTGGACATTGATCTGTGATGAAATGAAATGGTCGATGACGCTAAAGGGGCGCTGTCAAAGCCTCATCTTCATCCATCACCGTCGAGACACCGCCTCGTTGATGAAAGTAACATAAAGTTATTTTATAGATTGACGATGGCGGTATATTGTTTCAAGCTAAAAAAACATGTTTGTATTCATCACATTGAATGCCCTGATGATGTGAACTCAATCGAAATTTATGCTCAAAATATTATGCTTATCAAAGATAGAATTTCCAGTTGCAAGTGTCTCCATTTAATGGGGTAAGAACCAAAATTTAGATGCCTCTCTGGTGTTTTATTTGATTTAATAACTTCCGCAAATATGACTAATCGCATTTATAACCACAAAGATGAGAGAAAAATGTCTGTGGAAGGCTGTCGGTTGTGAAATATTTCTGTGGCTAAACTGCCCCCACCATGAGAGCAGTGGATGAACGAGTGTAACGCCACGTCCGCATCCAGACCTAACCACAAGTCACCTTCCTCTGGCTCTGATATGACCACCGTGCCAAAATAACTTTCCGTCTGGTCTTGCACTGACCCAAGCCAAAATGATTTCCCGTCAGTTTTAACACTAAGCCAATAGGATTTTCCGTCAGGTACGGCACTAAGCCAATAGGATTTTCCGTCAGGTATGGCACTAAGCCAAAAGGATTTTCACCAACTGACTCACTAGTGTTGATGTGGCGTTAAACTCTATACTTACTCGATACCATCGTAGCTAGCACATGTGTTTTTGAGGGATTCGAAAGCATTCAGCAGTTCTTTCTCACCAACTGGTTTCAACAACATTGATTTATTTGACATTAATTTATTGTGTATGATGTTCTTTTGCTAGATATGGACCTGCATTTGTGAACTATTCATTGAAACAATTGGTTACATCCTTTGGGTCATGGATATTGCTATCACTCATTGTGTTGATAGAATCTGGTAATTTGCCAGGCTTTTTACTGCTGTTGATGAAACCGCTGATTAGGTCCCAATACTTTATTATATCACAATTGCGATCATTTATCGACAGCGGCCCTTTGAGAACAGCCCACGTAAATTGCAAATGAGCACACCGTCAAGGTCGACTAACTACGCATGCGTAATTTCTTTCTTATGATGATTTTTTAAGAAAAGCACATTTAACAGGGCTCCATTAAGTAACTTCTCACGTCATAGGCAGAAATATTTGATGCTACACAGCACACTACCTATCGGGCTTAGATAATGGTCCCTGCCTCGAGAAATGTGAGAATTACGCACCCTAAAAGACTTCATCCGTAATTAACGTCAGAGCACGCTTCAACTCCTTGAACAGAGGAAGTTTCAATAATGTGTTAACAACTTTACAGAAGATCATAAAACCAAAGTAGAGTAATACAACAAATGTTTAATAACATTTACTGTCAGTGTCAACATTTGTTGTACATAATTGTGTGTATGTCATCCATATAATTACGAATAGAAAAGAAAACGGTGAAACTGGGATAAATTTCAAAATGTACAGCATGCAGTGTCAAAAACAGACACAAACGTTAATATCATGGGAACTATCTACATTGACAAAAGAAACCCGCGTGTTTTTGACTCAAATAGCAATCAAAACAGCACTGAACAATCATTCTTGAAAAATACGGTACAGTAAAACGCGTCCAGGAATTTCCATCTCTAAGTGATCTTAATAGATTTGATATCGAAAATGTCGCTTCCTTTTGCCGAGAACGTCGATGCACAAAACTATCATAACGGTGAGTGATCATAACGCTACGTTACATGCATTGTTTGGGTAGTTTCTCTCACATAACAAAACAGAACTAGTGTTGAATTTAGAAAATCACTTGCTAAGGATTTGAAATGGCATCCCCAAAGCGTGTTGTTATTACGTGTGCAAAAGTGACGCCCTCAAGTCGCTCGGTTTTGTTGCTGCGTTTGCGATCTCGCAACTTAGATGAATGAATTGTATCAACGAAAAACAAGAAATAATTCTTATCATATCGAATATTGACTTCCCACCAATTAAAAATTAAGTTTGAATGAAGCAAAGTTTGTAAGATATATTGAATATTAAATCCATCATTTTGGGGTTGAATGAGTAGTGAATAAGTGAAACATTACGTTTTGTAAATATAATATGAATAGCGATGGGTGGCGGAGGTAGAGGTAGTGTCAGGGACTGGGGGTGGGGAGGGGGTAGGGTAGGAGAGAAGTGTGGCTCTACTGGTTAGCTACACCACTGTATCTTGTTCAACTTTACCACTGATGTAAAGCAATTTGCCAATGTATAATATCAGAGAATCAGAACACGCGTTCTAAAAGAAGCGAGACAGTATAGGAGAGACAGTGTAGAAAGAGGGCAAGCTTACCAGCGCTCTAGTGAATTTGTGCTTAGTGGCAACTCAGACATGTACCATGATAATAATGTTGAGAGCTATGACAATACGGGCGCTGTGCTAACATAGATATTAATCGTGATAATACCGATGGCCATTGTGATAGCATCGATGGGCATTGTGATAAAGTAAATGGGTATTTTGATAACACCTGTTGGTATTGTGATAACGTCTGTTGTTATACACCTATGGGATATGTGATATTTCAGTTAGATATCAGGATAACAGGTATTGACGCCATGATGCTACGTTAAGGCACAGATGGCTACTATGATAACACGTCTGGATCTCAAAGGACGGGATCGCCTTCACGGTAAGAGCTTTATAACCTTATGTAATCAAAACTTCAAACACATAGAAAGATGTGTTAACAGATGGAATGTTATTAACGCGGCTAGTATAACAATTCACAGCAACATGGTACTAATTGGTTGATGGTAAACATGAAACCAAGCCCTACCTTCAACATCTTCTACATTCATAATAACATTAATAACAATACAAGTTTGCATTAAACATTTACAATAAAACAACTGTATTAGCATCTGCTGACGTTTATGTCTACTTATTATCCTATTTTACATATATAATAATACCATCTACTCATCACAATTATTGTCAATCAAAACAATCGTACACTAATTTGATTTTGGTATCGCGGAGAGCTCGATTCAGATCACCGATTAAGCTTCTTATGCAGGATCCTTGGCCGTTGGGTTTTGTTTCCAGAAAAGAGAAAGATTTCTCTCCGGGAACATCATCCGAGTCCCTGCTATTGGACTGAAATGGAATATGAAGTCTTGGATCGTTAGTTTCGGTGACGGACGAAGGTTTGCTGCTGCTTTGTCCAGCTGGAAAGAACTGCTGGTCTTTATGTTCCAGATCTCTGATATTGTCGGTGCGTTGGAAAGGTGTAGATTCTTTGCCATCCCAAGAAGATGAAGCACTTGATGCAGAGACAGGGATTTTGTCGCTGTTGTCCACCACCACCATAACGACAATTTAATTACATGCATATTAAATTTGCAATTATGTTGTGTGTTAATGAAGTAAATGCTGGTCCGAAATAAGAAACAGAGGGTTAAGTGAGTTCAATAGAAAACATTGCATCTAGTTTGCTGGTCAGAGTCGATAACAGGTTTTGTTTATTCAGGCCAAGACAATACAAAGAACTGATAGTAACTAGTTACATCACTCACAGCAAAGATGGGATTGGGGGGGGGGGGGGGGGGGCAACCACCCAGGCTAGACTGAAAAGCCTGGCCAACCCCAAAAGGTTTTCGTGCATCAGTGAAATGAAAGTGGTAACTGCAGTAAGCTGATATGTATTAAAAACTAGATTGGCACAAGAGCCAACGGCATGTCTTCCAATGGCAAGTTGGACGACCGGCAATACGGTATCAGCAATATTACACGAACAAATGTTATCTCTAGACAAAATGAATACTTGACCTATTAGTTCAGCAATCGGGACTGTGATTGTGCCTTGTTTACATAACTTAAGGTTGGCGTTAAGGTACCCTATGCGCCGCACACGTTTACGATAGATGTCAGCGAGGGGAGCTGGTAACGCGCACAATTTTAGGATAGATGTAACAAGCTGCTGCCGCTTAGATGTTTTGACATGACCCCCTTAGTCAAGTCAATGCAGAGCCGAGGGAAGCGATGAATGCCTCTGGTCGATTACGTAAGGTTTGGCCTACTTAGACATGACGCAGTAGAAAACATTCAAACTAAGCGTCCTTTTTACTGTTTTGTTTACAGTGAATGCTTAAAATACTGTTGCAATCATTATCACGAGGCCAAGATGTAAATACTGAAAAAATATTATGTGCGTACATACCGCCGTTTCAGAGATATCAGCGAGGAGAGAACTCGTAGAGAAAATCATTATAGGTACTCTAGAACACATGCCATTATATAAAGTACAAAAAGTGAAAACAAGTATTTTATCCACCTATTCCATGCTACGGTAATTGCTTGTTACAACCATGTAATTCATTTGTTCGTAACTGCAGTAGTTATGGAGGAGATAATTATAGAAAAAAAAATCTACAAAAAATCTATCCCATAAGCCTCCAACCCTGCGCATGCGCGTCAAACTGGAGTTGGTAGTTGTATCCTAACTTGATCTATCATTCCCCAAAATTTCATGTTGATATATCCAACCGTTCCGGAGAAAAGCCCGAAGAAATTAGGCTGGAGAAGAAAAAAAATTCTTACGAAAACTTTCGTTGGAAGACATAATTAGCAGAAGGGGGAAAAGGCCACACTTGAAATACATACAGGATTTGAATTGAAACCTGCCATAACAAAATATACGGTATCAGAACCATCTGCACCAACCTCAGTATAAAAGTACAGATTAATGCATGCAAAAAAAACTTTAATGCCTAGAAACACAAATATAACAAAAAAACCCAATCTGTACTAGTGTGCAAACTGAAGTGTATTGTACAAATGCATATCTTGATAGATGTTAAGCAATATGTACAAATGTAAATCCGCGCTCATTGAAATCAAGGACAGCAATAAAAGCAGACATATTGGTGTCCAGTATGAAGTACATGGCATCAGCACCAACCTCAGCTGAAATGCGTTGAAGCCTAAGAGATATATCCACCTAACTGATTAAACGGCGGAGAGTCATGAAAAGAATACGGCAGTAACTAAGGCATCAAAGTGTTGATAAACCAAAACTGAGGTTTATGTTGCAATAAGGAACAGGTAAGCCCCAACCTCAGTTGACGTGATTACCTCTAAAATGGACCGCTTACAGTTACTAGACATATTAATAGCAATTTCGCACGCGGAGAAAACATAAATATAAATTTGAGGTGCAAACACACCTAAAGAACTGCACATAAGTAAATGGAAAGAGATACGAATGTACTTTTTGAAAGCAGAGGACCTCCAGCAACCCATTCACAGGCCTTCCTTCTCGGCAAAGGGAATATTCAACAATTCTAAACAACGGCCATGTTATTGCAGAACGATATGAAGCAATGATTAGCGAGAAGTGAGGACCACAATAAAAGGATGAAACGTTGGGCAACAATTCTTTGATAGTGATATGCAGAATTTTCAAATTCGGACCAAGAGCCTTGAAAACAACCATAAACACTAGCATAGCTTAGACTAGAAGAAATAAAGGATAACGGAGGAGTCTGGCCAGGGGTGTAACTGGTAGTGTTACTTTTCTACGTATAAATTTATCGACACATCTTAATGAGATAAAAGTAGTTGAAATATTTATGCAATGTGTTTATTACTTAATCTCTGATTCCATGGACATTCCGCCCCGTTAAGAACATGTATCCCAAGTTGTGCGAGGCATCTGGGTTGCCCATCACATGTGCCCTCATTAATAGACCCTCAGCTTTAGCTTTATCATACTCCCGCTCAAGAGCATTCCAGCCCATTCAATGCTTTAGGACTGCCCATTTCCGCAGATTGCTCGAACTGCTTAATCGCCGCACCCTCGTCTTGCTTTGTTCCATGACCTAGATCGAGCTGACCATGAGTTAGGCAGAAGAGAAATACTCAGAAGTGTAGCAGAGAGAAGACCAAGATATTAAAAATAGCAGAATGTCAGAAGGGTAACAACATATAAAATTGCATAATATCAGGAGGTAAAACAAACATGAAATTGCATAAAGTTTGATGGTTTAGAATATGAAACGGCATTATATCAGAAGATAATAATATATGATATTGCATTATGTCAGAATGTTAAAAATATATGAAATTGCATAATGTCAGAAGGTCAGAAAACATATAATGTAACATAATATCAAAAGACAAAAATGTGTGAAATTGCATGATGTCAGATGATAATGAAATATGTGAAATTACATAATGTAGGAAGGTAATGAGAATGCTGCACCTAAGACATATAGTTTCTACTGACACCTACTGTCGAGGTTCCAAAGTTTCTAAACGAATAGGTCGAATTCGGCAGTAACATTTTGAGGATCGACCTTTAGCAATACGATGCCGTAATCGAACATAGCCGATGGATCATTTGTTTCGACCAATGTTTTGAAGAAATCAACGGAAGCTTGGATATTACGCTGAATTCCTTTGCCTCCCCAGTACAACAGGGGAGCAACATGTGTCTGTTTTGAAGAACACCCATTTATGATAAATGATACCATATGCATGTAATGATCACTATTAACGCAATCTCATTTTAATTAATTATTGTACTGCCAGAATTCGGTGTTGTGTGATGTCATGTACCTGCGCGGAAGCTATTCCTCTCGAGGCTTGGTGTAGGATCCATTGAAAAGTATCGTCTTCTTCATCGGTTTGTTCAGTAAGCTTTTCTTCACTGGTGAGTCTCACCATCTCTGTTAGCACCTTCAACACAGACAAGTACTAGTTATAAGGCTTAGACGGTTGAGGAAACAATAAGTGTAGTCATTTCGGCATTCTATGAATATTTGCAATAGTTCGTGGTAACTTACTCTGTCTGCACTGTGGGTTTCTTTGTCAATGGTAATATTGGGGTTTTACGTCACTTTCAACAACGAGGTGATATCCCAACTGTGATGGATGAGGATGATTGTGATGCTTGGACAGCTCCCCTTAAGTGCCAGCGTCAACTTGGCAAAAACCTTTTGCTAGACTGGGCCTCGAAACACACACTGCTGGGACGAACGTTCAGCACGGCACTATTGAGCTACCGGGTCGGGTGCATCCCCTTTAGGAGATGGGACCTGAATGCTTAACAAAAATCAAGTGCCTTTCCTCCTTGGTGTTGGACCTCCAAATTATCCATAATTCATCAATAAATTTTATTGAAAAATAGTGATTGGCTCGATTTATTAAGCTTGCGATTCAATTTTTTCAGGTGGTATAACTTAAACTCCAGCTGTTCCCAGCGTCGGATATCTAATGTAGTGTATCATGTGCAATATTTGGTGTATTCATCACATACCGTCTCGATATTATTTATATTTTAAGGTAATTCATAAAAACTCACAGTGGCGGATATGACGTTCTGGTAAAGCTCAATGCCTATTGGTTGGAGAATACGAGACGGCGTAGGACGAGACTTGCCAGTCTATAGTTGGGGTTCACCAGGGATGCACTCACCGAGCAAGTCTTACTTGTTGCGGCCTCGTGATCATTTGCGGCCTGGTGTCTTGCTCCCGCCCACATTTTCCGTGAAGTCAACTCTCTAAATGATAAATCGAAATGTCCCAGTGGAGTTATAATTACTTATCTTTTGAATGCTACATCAGTCAGCGAAACGACGTGGAAAATTGTGAAAGAGAAAACGAGTGTAGTGAACCCATTTATCGATGAATACTTGCTGCGCTGAACAAGGCGTTACAGAAGAAGTTGAAAGGCGTATGTTTGATATTTAATCCAGCGGGAATATTCATGACATTGCCAGGCTCGATTTCCATCCTAACTCATGCATAGGGCGTGAATCATCAGGTGGCTCCAGCTGCAACGACGATTGCAATGACAAAAACAAGTCGGACGTATTCGGTAGGCACTGTAGGTGCATAATTGATTTGCAGCCTGGAGTTTCTAGTCCTTTAAAGGAGTAGTCATTAGATGGATGCATACAATTCGCTGCCACCCAATACGAACACTCCTAGGGCGTCGTCCAAGTAAGCCACGCCACCAGGTACTCTGTTTATACATCACATTATCTAGTCACGCAATGAAAACCTCACTTCACGATTTTAATGTACAGGTATTGGCTGGAAGTTAGTCTTGTTGTACCTGTAATTGGCTGGCCATGATATCCTGTACCAATTGCGGGCTGATACCGTCCACTGAACAACATGATCCCATATAACGGACACTCTTTTACATATAACGGGCATATTCTTTCCCATATAACGGACACTCTTTTTCATATAACGGATATTCTTTCCCATCTTATAGACGCCCTCTCACATTTACCGACATTCCTTAGCATATAACAGAATATGGTCTTGGACAGAATCGCTTACCTATAAGGTGCACTCCTTTACATTTAATGGACACTCTTTCACATATAGCGGATACTTTTTCGCGGTCCAAACTATTCAAATAACCAACGCCAAGATAAACCGTAGTTGTCAATGGATACTTCCCCGGTATTTCCAATTAAAGGTTGGGACATTATTGCATATAGTTATGCGATCGAACTAAGTCTAGTATGATATCAGAAAACACACAGAGCTCCATACCAACCCGCCCCACCCAAACATCGAATTGACACCCATCGCCTCCGACCCCACACACAACCAAGACCAAAATACGGTTAATGTCAACACCCGTTTGCGCTTTCATTATGATTAAGTACTGTGATTAATTAGCTCACCACTTGATTTACAAAAGTGATCAGCAATCCCGTCCTGGCTCTGAGAGGCACGGTGGATGTTTACATTTCCTGTACAGCAATAATAAAGCACACTTCTGCAAAACACTGTTGAGTTAATTTTACCACTATTTTAATTATTCTTGATTGCCAATGTAGAGCAAGCTCAGTCTCCTTGGTGAGTTTGGCGCCTATCACGTGTTAATGTCTCGGACTTACCTTGCTTTGTGATGAAAGTTAAGGGCATGGCCTGCAGACTATCCCACGTGATATGTTGGAGGATGCTTGATAATTCGTTTCCATTTGGGCTGAAATCCTCTACGTAGATCATAAAGTAATGGGAATACCTTAGAAGTGTAACAAAGGGATCTGTGCAGTATTATAATCAGCAAGATTGTAAAAAAAATTAGCTGCCTATGGTTATTGAAAAATCACAGTTCACGGAAAAAAATAAAAATAAAGGGCATTTGTACTTGAGCTGTGTGAAGCTTTCGTGTCTCTGTTTCTCCAGCACGGGATTTCGTAAAGGTTGGAGTTTTCTGTGAAGACCAGAGGTTCCCCCCGATAGCATCACAGGGAACGTGACTGCATGATAAATCTCTGCATTCATAAACAGAGTTTGCATGTCACAGCGAATCAGACATTATATGCTAGGGAAATCAAAGGACGAAGAAAAGATGGCTGTAGTTTTAAAAGCAAAATCTACAGCGCTAATACATTTTCATTCCAAAATATAGATGCATAATATTACAACTAAAGACACGATGCCAAGGACTCATATGTTGGGAAATGATAAATCGTAACGACCAGATAAAAGTCGAAAATCGAAAGTACTCGTTAGGGATCTGGAATAAATGCTCAACACCCTCTTGCTGGTATCTGATAACATACAAATATCTTGCTCCCTGGTCCTTGGACATTGAAAGAGCGATCAGTTTTGTATGCATTATTAGAAGCCAGGAACACAGACATACATTCAAATTATGGATCACATTATTGGCATGACTTGGGGTCAGGGCGAGATTGGAAAAGCTATATCTTCTTAATTCTATCAGGTATTGTCAGGGTGTATATAGGTCCCTGGAGTCTTGCCAAGCTGTTAAATACAAATCAATGATAATATTATCTAATCCACATATTACATATCTCTATGAGGCAGGACGCCGTGGAGTTTTAGGAGATGGCAGCCCTAACAATCAGTTTTCGCTCGTAACCTAACTTAGTAGTACGCTTTTGTACCCTGTATGATACATCTATGTCCCTTTGAATGAATGGTGACTGCGCTTAAGTTGCATATTCTACAAGGGGCCTGACATGTGCCTTATAAAAGCTCACAGCGCGACTTGTGAACGTCCATGGAATCATGGCAACCTTAGAGTCGAGTAGCCCATTCTGTTCACCAAATATTCGCCTGTACGATCTACATGCAGTGAACTTAATAATGTTAACACACATTTGCTGATCATTTCGCCAGTCTTTGACGTAATATCAGCTTTGCTTAAAGGGATACTCCAGTCATTGATATTGTAATGCCATATTTTAAAAGAATGGGTGTGAGTGAATTTAGCCAGATTTATGAGAATTTTAGCCATAATTAACTAATAAACTTTGCGTTCTCCTAGTCGGGTTCGGCCATGTTGATACGCACATGTTGGTGACGTCAGAGGCGTCAGCCTTACTCCAGATAATTTGTAATTTACATCGAGTTTGATTCGAGCGAATATTCCAATTTTTTAACTTTCTGTAGTCCATGTAATTGACTTTAAAACCCATGACTTACAAAGGTTATTGCATATACTTTAACAAATTTGTCAATCATTGGTAAGATCAAATTTATCTCATATTGGGTACACACTAGGGATGATATTTGAATCCATGACAAGGGTTAGTTTCTAATGGGCACTTGGAATGTTAATTTAATATTTGGTAATGCCAAATAAGTAATCTGTTGCCATGCTATTCAAATGTCTGCACAATATTTGAACAAAACCCCTTGTATTTGTGATTCAAATATTGTTATGCCTACTTGCCATCATTAACTGTCTGTAATGATAAAAAATCCTCTATGACTTTTTGTTTATTACCAATTGTTATACATTACAAATTGAATAGTATATAGAGGATTGGTTGTGTTTATAAAAAGTCTCTACACAGATCAGATGATTCATAATTGTCAATGATTCATTTAAGTTGAATGAAGAATCAATTTATTTTCTTGAGACATTGATATAGATTGTATAATTAATTCTAATCTTTCTAGTTTCCATTAGATGTCGTGTATATACTTGATAAACATCTATTATATACAATAAGAAAAAATTGGCATAGCCAGAATAAATCATAGATACACACTCGTTTGTCAAAGGGTCATAAATGTCTCCATAAATGTTACGTTTCTTGCCACAAGTCCACGATGCTAATATTATCATTTATGAAAAGAACGGGCCGCAGGACCATCCCTTGAGGGAAACCATTTACAACTCTTCGTCCAATCTGATCAATAGGGTGTGTGTGTCAGTGTGTGCGTGTGTGTAGTGTGTGATTGTGTGTGTGTGTGTGTGTGTGTGTGTTAGTGTGTGCGTGTGTGTGGTTCCTGTGGAAAACATTTGCAAGTTTTCATTGCCATATTCAAGCTGGGTAGAGATAATTCGAGCTCATTTTATTGATTGGTTTTATATAAGTTCAGGTTAAATGATAAATAATAATCTGTGACGAGAATTCAAGCTTCTTTCTGGCAAATCATGTGATGCATTTACCATAGGATTCAATTGCTCCTGTTCATGGTCCAAAGAAATGATGCACAGACTTGAAATATATCAACCAAATTGATCTGTCAGTTTTCAGGAAAATAATAGTTAATAGAATATTGCGTAGGTGGGCATTTTTAATGTATGTGTCTTCCTGTAGAATTTCAACAACATTATCCAATTAAACTTCACACTAAAAAGTTTGTTATTTACAAAAGCTATCTTACTGTATAATTGGATAATTGAACCGTTGTTGAGAAGCTTATATTATAATATTGTATGAATAGAAGATATAACATGTATAATTTCAATGCATAAAGCATTATGCACATAAGCAGAGAAAATAAACTAGTCTAACGTGTTTAAAGCGGAGACAAATATGACCATGTTTGTTAGATCTTGTGAGTTAGTTCAGTAGCCAGAGTTGTACGCTAGTGCAATGTTCGCTTTATCTACTGGAGGAGTAGTGTAGCCTGGGTTGACATATTGTTGACCTGGCTGTAGTCCTGGGTTGATTTGTTGTTGACCTGGCTGTACGACATAGGGCAATTGTATGGAGTTACGCGGGTTTTCCTATTGTGGCTCGGGGCATCCCATACACAGACCTATGACAGACTGAAGAGAAAGCCATGCCGCCCCGACAGCCGTGATATAATATGCAAATCCGCTTGGCGCTTCTTTAGTCAAGACAACGAAAAATATGACAGATATAATTCCGCATATGCCTGAAGACAAACATAAAAGTGAACATAATCATTCGTTTTAAGTACACATTCTACCTTCACGTTTAAAACAGATAAAGATAGGTTACAATTGAATGATAAATACTGATTATCAAATGCTGATGAATTGGGTAACCTGCGAATAATCCAAGACATTTCCCGGCTATTCCCATACTATTTTGAGATCCAACAATCCATTTGAGAACAAGAATACCGGCGATGATACTCATAGCAAGTCCTACCACTGCCGCCCATTTAGCAGTCAGGAACTCCCAGCCACCTGAAAAAAATTGTTAAATGTTTTAAGAAGAAGATGAAAAGCCAAATGATCTGCAGTGGAGATAAACAGGTAAATGTTCGGGGGATGTTAATGGATATGGTGAAATGCCAACTAGTATCCGTCAGCAGCCGAGAAGTTGATGTTTTGTTAGGTCATTATTATAGGCCTCCTAAGTGAAAACTCTTATCAAACAATGGTTGATCTGGCAAGCTGTGATTTTACTTTTTCGTTGTACGGGTCGGCCCAAATAAAGCGCAGAACCCAGAGGTTTTGCTTTGACCTTGGCCGCAAACTTAGTTCAAAGTAAAAATTAGTATCTCAAATAATTACGTCAATAATGGTTTGATGTTTACAAACTTTTCACAATTTTGTAGCTCAATCTAACTGCAATTTTTTAAAAATATATATTAGGACATCAAACGAACAGTTTTCTCAAGCGCTCCAATTTTGGGACATCGGTTTGCTTCTAAATAAATGTTTGTTAATTTGTTTTTGTCTCGTGATACAGGTCAAAATTTTGAACATAATTTCAAAAAATGTTAGATGGAATGTTTTATTACTGCGCAGAACCTACGGGTTTGTTATGACCGTGACCTTTAAGGTCGAAAAAGAAAAAATGCTGAATATCTCCGATCGTTAGAATCTTTGCATCAATTTGTAGCGTAATTCAATTGCAAACCCTTTCTGAATATATATATGTAATGTGTTATGCGTAGTCGCATATAAAAAACGGTTTACGGTTCGGTATCTATTTTCGCTTTGGCTTTTTGTATTGATAAACGAAAACAGAGATATACGGCCAAAAAACGCTTATGAAATCGTAAATAATGGTCCAATGGTCATCAAGATCTGGTCAATTGCTGTCAGGGATAGCGCAATTCGTATCCTATTATTGTATAGTATGGATGTAAATGTCATGGGGGAGGGGCTGGGTAAGGATCGATGTCAAGCTCTTCATTTGGGCATCGCTTGACTTGCAACGCAAATACACCAGAATAGGTCGTTAATCCAGAGCCGGACATCGATGCAAGGGCTTGGTGGGGTGCGGAGGTAATTTTATGCATTTGTGTATCCCCATTGATCAGTCTGTCAAATATAAATTGTGAGGTGCATCCTATATTTTCCTCGTCATTGTATTTAAAGCAGAATGTACACCCCACGTTGAAATATCTCACCTCGCACCACATTCCAGTGTATTTGAGTCACGTCCTCTTTAGTGTTCACCCTCAACTGAAGAGTTCGGTTTATGTCTTGGTCGATCAGCTTTATTTCAGGATCGTTAACCACAAATACCTTTCAAGTAAAGCATTAAAAGTCAGTATGCACTTGACCACTTTATTGCCTACCTAATGGGATGACGCTTGACATCAGCCCGCGTTATACGATGTGCGTCTGTTTTGTCAGCATTAAACGTTTCTGAATATCTCTGCTCCATTGCATTCAAGGTTAAGAATCTACATTCTTAGTATGTGTTTTTTTAGTAAGTTATAGCAGTTGAAGGTTCTGACCAACATTAAAGTGGAAAAAAATATTGTTTGTTCAGACTACCATACTCACTCTGGCCATATAATAGATGTAAGACAGTCATTAATAGATGCTAAAACAGTCATTAATTCCCTTCAAGTATTTATTTTAGCGACGGTTCATTCAATGGATGGAAACAACATCAATTTGATCCCAGATAAAATGCAATACACAGTGCTGTAATATAGCGTGTCATTTATACTCACTACAACACACACATCACCCGTCAGCTATATTCACTATAGCCCAGGTTACATATTCTCTACACCCTTAATTAGTCAAACAACATATCATTGAATGTTCAGATTATAAATATCAAAGCAATGTGCGGAATATGTTCAAATATTGAGTCACCACTTATCCTACACAGGGCAGGAGGTGGTAATATTGGAGTTGGGTATTGGCAGGCAAAAATGAACAGTGAATACTCTTAGCGAATACTGTTGCAAATAATGGAAGCCTAATTCATTGTAGACGTTTTGAAATATATGTAATTGTAAAATATTGGACGTTTTCTCGTGGGAAAGTCATGGGGTCACCAAAAAATTGAAAATCCATAATAATACATACTTATACAATCCATAATTATATAATCCATAATAAATATACATATATATATATATATATATATATATATATATATATATATATATATATATATATATATATATATATATATATATATATATATATATATATATATATATATATATTTTATATATATATGCATCAATATTTGTATTACATGAAATTGGGTTAGGAAAATAATGAATAGCGTACCATGGTGGAAAGTTCTGCATTCTGAATAACCAGGGCTTTTTCCGCAATAAAGGAATAATCCCACGTGTAATTCTCCAGAATCGTTTTTTTCATGCAGCCAATATGGTAACGAAACCCCTACAATAAACACGGCAACCGCAATGAGGAAGCAAACACCAAAGGGAACAATCTTCCTGTTACACCCCATTTTAGATGCAGTCCACACGGGAACGGTCTGATTATGCTCAGCTTTTCAAGGTAGGACTCCAAGGGTTAAAATTATCATAAATGCAAAGTAGGCTGCGCGCGCAGTCCTAGTTTTATTCAGTCAAACTAAAAAAATATGAACCCGATGTCTCAATAGGTGACTGTGCATGCCTCAACTTAAGGTTGCACATTGAAAGAAAATCATTAAGTTCATCCCCACTTGGACAGTGTACACGAACATGGAATGCTTACAAGGCAATAAATCACAATCAGTTGACTTATTTATATTTTGCACCAAGATTTAAAGTGTAGTCTAATCTAGCTATTGTCTGGCTGAGATGTATCTCAACGAGAACTGATGCTGTCAACAAGCAACGAACAAGAAAGGGAAGCAATAAACATAAAACAAATAACAATAAATACAATAGAGGCCAAAAACAATGAACGATTTACTACTCGGTAATCATATTCACGCAGTGGTCGAGATCAATGGCAAACTATCTGTTTTCAGGCCACCCCATCATCCCGCCCTGTAATTTACATATTTCTAGCATTCCGATTACCTGCCTGACTGATAACGGATACCAGTTTGCTTTAAATATGGTATTATTATATATGTATATATGTATATAAAATCCCCCAAACGGTCTCTTCATTCTGCCACTGAGTTGCTTTGCTGTTAAGTAAAACTTGAATGGTTAAAGTTATTTTCCTGGTACCACAATGTCCAATGCTTGATTGACAACTTAGAAGTTCCAGATTTGTAGATGAACTGCAGTGTTCGGATTCGTCTTCGGTGTACTCGCTGCACTTCTTATTCTTGTGAGGACTGCTGGGTCAAAAGCGAGTGTTGGAATAGCCGGAAATTTGCTGGAATTAAACGCAGGTTATCTACTTAATCACCATTCAATAGTTACTATTTATTATACCATTGATATAAATCATTGTCTTTCTTCAAAGTAAAGCTAAATCAGTCGAACATTATGTGTACTGACAACGAATGCTAATATTCCACCCAGGAGTGCAGCCTGGCCAACAATATGTCCACTCAAGGGTGCTGCCAGGAAACCAATATATCTACCAATGAGTGCAGCTAGGTCCCCAGCATGCGAACCCAGGCTGCGCTGCTCCCCAACAGATAAAGCGAACATTCCACCAGCGTACAATCATTGTTACTGAACCAACTCACAAAATCAAATGGACTTGTTTGCCTGCGGATTTGTGCATCATATTTTTTATACTGATATTACGTATACGTATACAATATATGCTGTTAATTCAATGGATGTAAAAACTGCTCTATAATGGCTGCTGAATGTCTGTAGTCATTGTTGTCAGTCCTTATCATATACACATCGTTAAATGGTGAACTCATCTATCTAAAATTGGTCAAATCGTGTATATTTCAAACTGGAACAAATGTCTTAAAAAATATTCTGTCAGCTGTTGTTATCCGGCAAGTGTCTCGGCTGTTTGCATATGATTCACATTTCAAATTGTGAACATAAAATCCTCTAACAATATTGTCATGGTGAATATTAATTGTATGAATTGAACATATTTTCGAATAGAACCGTTGACAAGATAATCGTTTGCATAATATAATGGATATATCTGACCAGAATAAGCACATTGAACTAATGAACTAAGTCACAAAATTAATATTATATCTGCCCATCGTTTACTTAACTATGCCGATGAAATTAACTCTTGCATAGGTTGTCCAACTAGCAATAATCGACAAATATTTCCTAATCTAGACGTATAGGGCATTTTGTGTTGGATGCCAACGAGATCACACTGACACGTACGGGTGATATGTACTTGGTTTCAAAAGGCAATATCGAATGGAATATTGCGAGTATAAATTATCTCGTTGGAGGGGCTGGTTTTAAGGATCATTTGCTATAATTATTGGATGGGCACTCTTGGAGGGTAGGGCAATTTGCAAGAATAATCTGACTCTTTCACTCGCAGCCCCTAACCAAAACCAGTACTTCACTTGACAAAAATATCGTTTACTGGGAATCCTTGTTGACACCAGTCATATGTTTTTGTCATTGCTATCGATGCTGAAGCAACTGGATTCTACCAATGTGACAATGTCTAGCAGGATTCTGAAAGTCGATCCGAGTTACCATCCTTAACACCGAGGAATATGTCAACCTGCCACGGTTACCAATATCACCAACTTATTGCGTTATGATGAAAGCTAAAGTTGGCTTCCTCTGTACCGAATATGTGACTGTTTGCACTTGGTTTCTTATTCATTGAGATGACTGGATTCCCTCTCGCTTGGAAAACATGATCATCGCAGCAGCAATGCAAAATCGATGTGTCATGATAGATTGACAACTGCACTGTCTACACGTGGAAATGGATTTGTTAACAGATGTTGCTTCATTGATCACTGGGAATCACCAAGCTCTTTAGAACACAACAGGTGCTAATGAATCATTTGAACGAACAATGTAATCAATTTCACTATGAAGACTTGATTTAGAGTTTATTTCTCTGGTGTAATTTTAATTGTAACCTTAAGATATGATGAACGGCGGAGATCATCAATATTTTCATCTCTTCGGAACACAAGAGGCTTCGGAATGCAGGTTTTGCAAATACTCAGCATCAAATTATCCAAGGACAAATACTCACAGTGAAGTACAGATGTCGTGTTGGCGATGATGTTGTGGAGATAAGGTTTATGGTCGGGACAGAATCACTCAAGTGGACGCAGGTCTTTTATAAAGCGTGACCATATGCAGTCGCCATGAACAAGAAGCGTACTATCAACGGCATGTCGTGGAACTAATATTTGCTTACACATCGAGCTCGACTAACAGATGTTTTGTGTATGTTAAGCGGAGATTATTCCAGTTATGGATTATTAGTAATGCTGAATATTGAAGTTGTTAGAAACAGAGACGCTCCCATTTATGCTATCTTGTCGGTAACAGTTATTGCACTTTAACTGTATCCAACCATTCTCTGTTCAACATCATTACTAGCACCAACTTTTTGTTGGCAGCAAGGGGAAATTATGGTACATTTTTTTCACGAAATAATGAAAAGTTCGGTTCACTTGCTGTTAAGTTTATTTTGCAAGTAACAGTTGCTACATCAGGAATTCGGACACTGCTAACGTGTCTGGAAAGCACGCTGCTCGCTCCTTGACATTTTACAAAAAATATGAATCTCAGCTGATGCAAGGTCTGATGATAATGATAATGATGATGACGTCATATGATCTGAACGGCAACTGTGTTGTTTCTAAGTCAGGCGCACAGGGGTGCTATCATAATTACAATACCGACAACAGCCCCGAAACGGTATGACATGTACTGCAAAAACCACACGTAAGTAATGGTATCATACAATAACTTGTACGAATTCGCCAAAATATAATGGGCCAAAAAACATTGGTAACCACTAGAATGCATCGTCAGTATTAGCTGTCTTTTACAAAAGGGTGCTACATCACAATAACAACCAGAATATTGACAACGCGGATGATAAGCAGACTTTTAAAGATTTACCTTTATTGCAACCTGGTATTAACGATATACCAAATCTAATCGGAGCTTCCATAACGCAAGACTGCATGGTAGATGCGCTTCTGTGTGTGGCGAGTTTTGACACCTAAGTGTCCAGTCAGACATTCTCGCTAGGCATACATGCAGTATCTTCCATAACGATCAACAATGTTTTAAAACCTAGTACAGACAGGTTATAGAATCGCCAGGTACACTCCTCTTGTATGTATGCAGAGATTCCGTGCTGAAACGTATCCAACCGTATTCTATGAAATATTTAAAGACGACCGTGTCAAACAGGTACTTAATAAAGCTGTAAGCTATGACCAGGTAATGACTATGGAGACTTTAACATCTGGCTTTTTGGCTGGTTTCAGTGACTTGTTTTCATTTGGCATCCAATTGACACGGAGTATACTACAACTGTATTAGTTGCAAATACCACTTACTTGGAAAGACTTAATAGCTACTATAGTAGTTAGTTTAATCTTGATTGCATAGCAAACTTCCTAGGTGCTACCACTGCGTATTGCATATTTAAGTTCGATTAGCCTAATTGATATAAACTTTACGTTTAACGCACAGAGTCATGGTCGCACAGGTAGGCTGTATTGAACGCAGCCACCTCCGATCCAGTGTCCGCTGCCATGTGGTAGTAGTGTAGAGCTAAGACACTGCACAAACCGACATGATATATATAAATATATATAAACATATATATATATATATATATATATATATATATATATATATATATATATATATATATATATATATATATATATATATATATATATATAGATATATATATATATATATATATATATATATATATATATATAAGTATATAAATATATATATATATATATATATATATACATATATATATAATATATATATATATTTATATATATATATATGTATATATATATATAAATATTGGAAATAAGCAGTCAAGGGAATGAGTTAACGATACACTCACGTTTTCAAATTACGTTATGCCTTCAGACCTTTGCTCATAATTTTCCCCAACTCGACGTTCTGTTCTGCTATGTTCTGCTACCTGACCCACCTATGGCAGCGTTATTGAAGTCAATCCATGGAGTTATATCTTATTCTAACAGCGAAGAGAAGACAGTGACCTGTTGTGCACTCGGATATTAAACACATCTATTTGGACTCCAGAATAGATTTGGCCCCTGACAGCAGCTTCCGCAAAATAGTTACATGCTTTTATCCTCAGTGTAATTCTTCTACGTATATTTATCGACACATCTTAATGAGATAAAAGTAGTAAAAAAAAAATATTTATGCAATGTGTTAAGTCGTGGAATGTTTAAACATTTTCATTACTAAATCTCTGATTCCATGGACATTCTGCCCTGTTAAGAATATGTATCCCAAGTTGTGCGAGGCATCTGGGTTGCCCATCACATGCGCCCTCATTAATAGACCCTCAGCCTTAGCATAATCATGCTCCCTTTCCAGAGCATGCCAGCTCAGTGCATTCAATACTTCAGGACTGCCCATTTCCGCAGATTGCTCAAACTGCTTAATCGCCGCACCCTTTTCTTGCTTTGTTCCATGACCCTAGAGCGAGCGCAATAGGAGCTGACCATGAGTTAGGCAGAAGAGAAATACTAAGAAGTGTAGCAGAGAGAAGACCAAGATATATAAAATAGCAGAATGTCAGAAGGGTAACAACATATAAAATTGCACAATGTCAGGAGGTAAAAAAACATGAAATTGCATGAAGTTTAATGGTTTAGAATATGAAAGGGCATTATATCAGAAGATATAAAATATATGAAATTGCATAATGTTAGAAAGTTAAAAATATATGAAATTGCATAATGTTAGAAGGCCAGAAAACATATAATGTAACATAATATCAAAAGGCAAAAATGTGTGAAATTGCATGATATCAGATGATAATGGAATATTTGAAATTACATAATGTAGGAAGGTAATGAGAATACTGCACCTAAGACATAGAGTTTCTAATGACACCTACTGTCGATGTTCCAAAGTATCTAAACGAATAGGTCGAATTCGGCAGTAACATTTTGAGGACCGACCTTTAGCAATACGTAGCTCCGGTGTAACGGTAACATGAATTTATACAGTTAGTCAAAAACACAGTCGGCGATATTTAGTTTGGACTATATCTCGCGAAGGGCTACATTTCGCACCTAGAAAATAACATATATCAAGAGCCTTTACAAAAAATAGACCTTTCGCTCCAAAAAAACTTACCACCACTCGACGCTATTCTTCAATAAATGCCATCGATAGTTCGTTTCCGAACAAATCGCGATACGAAGTCTGCCATTTTGGAAACTATTAATTCTCGCGATTTCCCGCATTGCCTTAGCATCCCAAGTGGGGGGCACTTACCCTAACTCGGATAGGGGTGTGCCGCGGGACCTCGAAATCCCGTACCCGTTGAACTCGTTGAGAATGAGAAAAAGTATACTCCATCGTACAAGGTATTATGCGATTGTCTAACCCGTCGTAAAAGTCGAGATGTCAAAAAACCACCCCCTTCGTGCGGCACATGTATACTATATCATTACACTTAAGTGCCCCCCCCCCCCGGGCTTAGCATTAGACTTCGTCATTCTGCGCATGGGCAATGCATGTGGTCTTGAACTTGTAAACAAACATGTTGCTGTGTTTCTGACTTTTTACCGCTTCCCAAATTGATCGAACTATAAATAATTACCATGGATGAAATCCCCCGCCGAAAAGGGATAAAATCGTCCGTAAAACATCATTGCATTCTATAACTCCTTCACTTGTGTATGTTTTGTGCTTGGTAGTTGTCTGAATCGATCTAAAAATATTCGCATTGCGTTGTTTCGAAAAAAGGTAAGACGTCTACGCAGACGTCTTGTAGGGCTAAGCAATACGATGCCGTAATCGAACATAGCCGTGGGATCTTTTGTTTCGGCCAAAGTTTTGTAGAAATCAACGGCAGCTTGGATATTACGCTGAATTCCGTCCGCTTCCCAGTACAACAGGCGAACAACATGTGTCTAGTTTGAAGAACACCCATTTATGATAAATAATATCATATGCATGTAATGATCACTATTAACGCAATACCATTTTAATTAATTATTGTACTGGCAGAATTCGGGTTGTTTACATAAAATTCAGCGCGCGATAGTCCGTTTTGTCGATCGCAGGCGTCATCAATCAACCAACATCGTTATGATCCACGCAAATTATATTACATAGTCGAAGAAAACAGGGATACTGTAGTTATCATTCTGAGTAACCACGCTGCTGATGGTGGGATAGAATTCTATCCCATATTACGAAGAAAATTTCAGGATGGAATTCCATCCAGTCCCTGACTGGTGACGTCTTGTACCTGTGCGGAAGCTACCCCCCTCGAGGCTCGGTGTAGAACCTATTGAAAAGTATCGTCTTCCTCATCGGTTTGTTCAGTAAGCTTTTCTTCACTGGTCAGTCTCACCATCTCTGTTAGTACCTTCAGCAAAGACAAGTACATTTTACAAGGCCTAAACGGTTAAGGGAACAATAAGAGCAGTCATTTCGGCATTCTATGAATATTTGCGATAGTCGCGATATCTTACCCCGTCTGCACTGTGGGCTTCTTTTTTCAATTGTCGTCAATTCAGAAACTTCTTTGAAATAAACTAACAGAAATGGGTTATTAACAGTTTGGTTTAAATCTTTCATTCATGAATTGGTACAATGTATTTATTTATGATCCCGTTGGTGATATACCAAACACACACATTTAAAGAATAAGAACACATTAGCGCAACACATATATTATTTGAAACAACTACAATATAATGAACTTTGGTATAACGTAACGATCAAATATGTTGAGCAGGTATAATTAAGCGTGTTCTCGATCCATGGTATAATCATATCAGCCCTGAAATAACCTGCTGGCCAGAGCGAGTAGACAAAGTCCGTAAATGTTCCAGAGCACACAATGTTAGATGTGAGTTTGCCTGCAGAACAAAGAATGCATCACACAAAAACGACCCACATTTGCCCAGTCGTGAGTACAGTTATTCCCTCAATGTAGACTGTGAGCGAGAAATTGCATGTGTGGTAGCTGCAACGACGATTGAAATGATAAAGCTAGACGGACGTATTTGGTACGCACTGTAGGTGCATAACTGATTTTCAGCCTGGAGTTTCTTGTCTTTTAGAAGTCGTCTTCAGATGGATGTAAACGATTTGTTGCCACCCAACACGCAATAGTTTAAGGCGCGTCAAAGAAAAATAGCCAGATTTCCTCGTCTTGATATGACGATTAGATTTAAGTGCATTGAAACGCTGAAATATAATAATTAGCTCCCAAAAAGTATATTCATAATTGCTGAATGACATATAGGTGGCAACAGGGAATTATAAACCTGGTCAATCGAGACGACTCGACGACGGAATATCATAGCTTCTGCAATGAAGCCTTTGATGGATGCATACAACTCGCTGCCACCGTTCAAGTAAGCCACACCACAAGGTACTCTGTCAATACATCACATTATCTAGTCACGCAATGAAAATCTCACATCACGATTTCAATGTACAGGTATTGGCTTGAATTAAGTGTTGTTGTACCTGTAATGGGCTGTCCATGATATCCTGTCCCCAATGCGGGCTGATACTGTCCACTTAACAACATGCAGGGGAGACGTGTCAATTACCGGACACTCTTTGACATATAACGGGCATTCTTTCCTATATAACGGACACTCTTACACATAATCGGCATTCTTTCCCATATAATCGGCATTCTTTCCCATATAACGGGCATTCTTTCCCATCTTATTGACGCCCGCTCACATGTACCGACATACCTTAGCCTATAACAATATATGGTCTTGGACAGAATCGCTTACCTGCACTCCTTCACATTTAATGGATATTCCTTCACATACAGTGGATACTTTTTCGCGGTCCAAGCAAATAACCAACGCCCAGATATACTGTAGCTGTCATTGGATACTTCCCCGGTATTGTCAAGTAAAGGTTGGGACGTTATTGCATTTAGTTATGTGATCAAGGTCTAGTATGATATCATAAATCACACACAGCTCCATACCATACCCCCACCCCCACTCCCACCCCCACCCAAAACACATCGAATTGACACCCATCGCCTCCGACCCCACCCCGACACACACCACCAATATCAAAATACGGTTAATGTCAATACCCGTTTGCGCTTTCATTATGATTAAGTACTGTGATTAATTAGCTCACCACTTGATTTACAAAAGTGATCAGCAATCCCGTCCTGGCTCTGAGAGGCACGGTGCTTTGGTGGATGTGACAAAAGCTTACCAGGGTAATATAATTAACGTTTACATTTCCTGTACAGCAATAATAAAGCACACTTCTGCAAAACACTAATGAGTTAGTTTCACCTTTATTTTTAGTTGATTGCCAATGTAGCGCAAGCTCAGTCTCCTTGGTGAGTTTGGCGCCTATCACGTGTTAATGTCTCGGACTTACCTTGCTTTGTGATGAAAATTAAGGGCGTGGCCTGCAGACTATCCCACGTGATATGCTGGAGGATGCTTGATAATTCGTTTCCATTTGGGCGGAAATCCTCTACGTAGATCATAAAGTAATGGGAATACCTGAGAAGTGTAACAAAGGGATCTGTGCAGTATTATAATCACAAAGATTTTTTTTTAGATAAGCTGCCTATGGTTAAATCTAAAGTGATAGCGAAATGATGATCGCGTATGGATTTCATAACGCAATTTCAAATTCATCGTGTACAGCACTACCATTTATATCATAACGTTTGATGAACACGTTGGTGAATAAGTGCCAAATATATTTCCCCATTGCAGCTATCGTTATATTTCCTTCCCGCCAACAAACAGGGAGAGGAAGGGCCGAAAAAGAATGCCAATAATTTTACATAGACATTATATAACGTACTTTTAATTCTAGTGAATACGAAGTTGAAAAACTGAAAAATCACAGTCCACGAAAAAATAAATAAATAAGGGGCATTTGTACTTGGGCTGTGTGAAGCTTTCTCTGTCTCTGCTCTTCCAGCACGGGATTTCGTAAAGGTTGGAGTTTTCTGTGAAGACCAGAGGTTCCCCCCGATAGCATCATAGGGAACGTGACTGCATGATAAATCTCTGCATTAATAACCAGAGTTTGCATGTCACAGCGAATCAGACATTATATGCTAGTGAAATCAAAGCGCGAAGTGAAAATGGCAGTAGTTTCAAAAGCAAAATCTACAGCACTAATAAACTTTCATTCATAGTTCAAATATAGCTGCATTATATTAAAACTGAACACACGATGTCAATGACTCATACGCTGGGAAATGATAAATCGTAGCTCAACGACCAGATGAAAATCTGAAATCGAAAGCACACGACCGATTGCTGGTATCTGATTATATAAATACCTTGTTCCCTTGCACATGTTGGAAGAAAAAGCTTTTGTTGATAGATGGCAGTTAGCCAGATGGGGCAATGGGCGAGCGGTCGGTCAGGTCGGTTGTAGGGTTCGTGCAAACTCACAGTCACAGTAGACTGCGCATGCGCCTCTTCATAGCAGCGTCTCTTTTTCCGACACAGTCCATATTCAGCATTACTAACAATCCATAACTGTTAACTGTTAACATACACAGAATATCTGTTAGTCGATCTTGGTTTGTAAGCTAGATATCGAGGCAGTTTTAGTTCCACGACATGCCGTTGATAAGACGCTTCTTGTCCATGGGGGCCGCATGGCCACGCTTAATGAAATACCTGCGTCCAACTGAGCGATTCTGTCCGGACCATAAACCTTATCCCCACAACATCATCGCCAACACGACATCTGTACTTCACTGTGAGGCGTTGTCCTTGGATAATTTGATGCTGTGTATTTTCAAAACCAACAAAGCTATGAAGTCTCTTGTTTCCGAAATTACCGAATAGAAGAATGACATGAATAATATCTACACTATCTCATTTGTCATAGTTACAAGTATTATTACAATCGCAATCCAGGATTCGAAACACCAGAGAAATGGACTCCAGCACCAAGTCTCGGTAGTGACGTTGATTACTTTATTTGCTCAAATGATTAATAAGCACCTGTTGTGTTCCAAGTAGCTTGGTGATTTCCAGCGATCAATGAGGCAACATCTGTCAGCACATCCATCTCCACGTGTAAACACCGCATATGTCAATCTATCATAACATTTAATGACTTTGGAATGCAACTACCATGATCATACTTTTCAAGCAAACATTTTGAATATGATAATTTTTTTACTTTTTTACAGTCGCTTGTTTGGCGAATTAATACAGGGGGCTCACAGTACAGAGCTGTGGTATACATCATAACGTATTACATTTGCAACATGTGTATCGAGAAGATACATTGTAATCATAATGTGTCACCTTAACTGTACTAGCTTTATGTTCTTCTGCGACATTGGATTACTTGGGAGTACCAATGATATTAAGTATAAATATATGTCCCATCTAGGTCCTCCTTAGACATTGTAAAAGAGCTCAGTATGTGTATGCATTATTATAAGACAGGAACAAAGACATACATTCACAAATATGGATCACATTATTGACATTGCATGGGGTCACGACGAAATTGGAAAATCTATATCTGCGAAATTCGATCCCAGCCATAGTTTTTGTCATTTTATTTAAATATCACTGGAGACTGTACCAAGCCAATTTAATGCGGCTCGCAAAACGAGTTACGTGTCAACGCAGTGGCCGTGAACAACGTCACGCCACAAAAATGACGACCACTATGAGATTAGCCCTTTAGCAAGCGTTCAAAAACAATAGTGGAAAACCATCCAAACTATGGTTCTCGCCGCTTTTAAAATCCGGCAATATTCAATAAATGAGTTTATTCTATGTAATTATAATTTCGTTCAGTTGGCTGGAATATCATTTGAAGTTATTTGCCGGATTTGTGCTCCTCACTAAGGAGTAATGTTTGGAGTAATGTCGCAGGACCGACCCTTGAGGTACACCATTTAAAACCCTCGTCAAATCCATTTATTAACACTCTCCACTGTCTACAATGAAGCCAATCACACAGTACAAATAAACAAGTCATATGGGTTTGAGGAGGAGATAAATATGACCATGCTTGTTAGATCTTGTGAGTTGGTTCAGTAGCCAGGGTTGTATGCTGGTAAAATGTTCGCTTTATCTTCTGGAGGAACAGCGAAGCCTGGATTGACATATTGTTGACCTGGCTGCACACCTGGGTTGCCATATTGTTGACCTGGCTGCACACCTGGGTTGCCATATTGTTGACCTGGCTGCACACCTGGGTTGCCATATTGTTGACCTGGCTGCACACCTGGGTTGCCATATTGTTGACCTGGCTGCATTGCTGGGTTGACATATTGTTGACCTGGTTGTACAATGCTGACCATTTGTTGGGAGTGTCCATGGCTTTGCTGATGTGGCTCGGGCGATCGCATACACAAACCAATGGCTGACTGGAGAGAAAGCCATGCCGCCCCGACAGCCGTGATATAATATGCAAATCCGCTTGGCGCTTCTTTAGTCAGGACACCGAAAAATATGAACGCAACTCAATTATTTTTAGATCGATTCAGACAACTACCAAACACCAAACATACACAAGTGATGGAGTTATAGAATGCAATGATGTTTTACGGACAATTTCATCCCTTTTCGGCTGGTGATTTCATCCGTGGTAATTATTTATAGTTCGATCAATTTGGGAAGCGGTAAAAAAGTCAGGGGGGGGGGGGGGGGCAAGTGTAAAGATATAGTATAGTATACATGTGCCGCACGAAGGGGGTGGTTTTTTTCAACATCTCGACTTTTACGACGGTTTAGACATTCGCATAATACCTTGTACGATGGAGTATACTTTTTCTCATTCTCAACGAGTACAACGGGTACGGTTTTCGAGGTCCCGCGGCACACCCCTATCCGAGTTAGGGTAAGTGCCCCCCACTTGGGATGCTAAGGCAATGCGGGAAATCGCGAGAATTAATTGTTTCCCAAAATGGCAGACATCGTATCGCGATTTGTTAGGAAACGAACTATCGATGCCATTTATTGAAGAATAGCGTCGAGTGGTGGTAAGTTTTTTTGGCGCGCAAAGTCTATTTTTTTTGTAAAGGCTCTTGATATATGTTATTTTCTAGGTACGCAGAGTAGTCCAAACTCTTCGTAACGTATAAATTCCCTGGGTTTCTCAGTGTAGTTTGGTACACATATTGTTACTCTAAGCTGTGCAACAAAACTGTACTATTTTTATTTTTCAGTGTCGATGATTCAGTCCAGATCGAATGAGCTTCTCCACAAAATTATGGCATACAGCCCTGCTTGGTTCCCAACCCTGGGACTCTATTACGTTGTGATTGATCGGATTTGAATGTACCGTGTTTTTTTACGTGGAACTAGTTCATATTTCAAAATGGAATTTCACTTTATCCCTGGCATGTACCCGGAACACAGCTCCCCTCCTGGTGCGAATGAGGTTGAATTACTACGTGGAGGTTTATAAGGGGTATACGCCAGTGCCCCTATGTGAGGGAATATGTTTTTCGGGGTATTGTTAACCACACACACACCAGAAAGGGACTGAAAACTAGTACAGGAACACACACACAAATGAACACCACATAAACAGACACACACACACAAACATAAATAAGCACATATACATACACACGCAATTTACATCTTGCCAAAAACTGGCACATTGGTTTTAATACACCCCTGTCTTCAATCCCGTTTATATACATGCCATACACACATATTTCACATTTTACATTCAGTATCCGCTTTTGCGTAAAATTCAATTTGGGAAGCGGTAAAAAGTCAGAAACACAGCAACATGTTTGTTTACATGTTCAAGACCACATGCATTGCGCGGGGTGGGGGGGGGGGGCACTTAAGTGTAAAGATATAGTATACATGTGCCGCAAGAAAGGGGGTGGTTTTTTCAACATCTCGACTTTTACGACGGGTTAGACATTCGCATAATACCTTGTACGATGGAGTATACTTTTTCTCATTCTCAACGAGTACAACGGGTACGGATTTTCGAGGTCCCGCGGCACACCCCTATCCGAGTTAGGGTAAGTGCCCCCCACTTGGGATGCTAAGGCAATGCGGGAAATCGCGAGAATTAATTGTTTCCAAAATGGCAGACATCGTATAGCGATTTGTTAGGAAACGAACTATCGATGCCATTTATTGAAGAATAGCGTCGAGTGGTGGTAAGTTTTTTTGGCGCGCAAAGTCTATTTTTTGTAAAGGCTCTTGATATATGTTATTTTCTAGGTACGCAGAGTAGTCCTTCAACCCAAACGAGAACTTGCCGACTGTGTTTGACAAACTCTTCGTAACGGTATAAATTCATGTTACCGTTACACCGGAGCTAGTCCAGCCACTGCCGCCCATTTAGCAGTCTGGAACTTCCAGTCATCTGGACAAACAAACAGTAACCAAAAATATACATGGTGGTTTTAAGAAAGAAGATGACAAGCCAAATGATCCGCAGTGGAGATAAACAGGAAAGCAAAAATGTCAGTGAAAGCAACCCGTCCTCCTCCGACTTCGTGTATTCGATCGAGAGACGAAAGAAGGCTGGTGGCAATGTAGCACTGAGCGGACATATCATTTTATTTTAACGCCCATGATCGTCACGAGCCTCGATTGTGGACAAATTTATCAGATTAGCTGGAGAATGCACAGCTGGTTTTAGCATCTAGAAAACAACATATATCGAGAGCCTGTGAACAAATTTCATTTAACAAAATGCCTGTTATATATCGATTTCCGAAACATCTGAAGACCACCATTTTGGTAAATATGAGGTCACGTGGTATTTGCTTGCACTCCGTTCGCTCATGGAGTGGGTTTCACTCAGTGTCTCATAGTACAATCAGGCACAAGCTGTGCCCCACTGTACATATTTCAGCATCTGGCGTTGAAAGTTCGGATTCAAACAAAAATAGCCCTGCTAGTGGGGAGAATTTGTTTTTGTACGGACCGTATTGTAGTATAAAACAATTCTATCATAAACGTCATGTAGAGCTAGGCAAAATGATACAATGCACGGTAAATGTTATTCAAAAATGGCCTTTATTTATACAGCTTGAGTGAATTGGTGACACACACGTGAATGCTATGGTAAAAAAGACAACAAACAAACTGGTGTCGCCTTCAACCACTTCAGTTTCGATCTTGTATTCAGTGCACATTGAATGTGCTGGTCTTCAATCCTATTTAATAATGGCAAATATTTACTTTTTCCGTTGGTAAAATCCCAACCCTTGTCACACAGACTACAGCGTATTGAGTGGTCTTGAAGGGAAATGTACCGTTTCCAAAAGTTTGTGGAACTAGTTCATATCCCTAAAATCGGAATGTCACTTTATCTTGGCATGACCGGAACACACTCCCAGGTTGAGAGGTGGAAGGTGGAAGCTAATAGAAGATACGCACGAAATAGCAGATATTTCGGGGTCTTGTTAACCACACACACACAGAGAGTCACTGAGACACAGGAACACACACACAAATGAACACACACATAAACACACACATACACACAAACATACATACGCACATATACATACACACGCATATACACACACAAATACATACACCTATACCCGTACCTACTCACCTATATACGCATACACACATAAACACATACATATATATGCATATAAATATACAGACACACACACACACACACACACACACACACACACACACACACACACACACATATATATATATATATATATATATATTTATATATATATATATATATATATATATATATATATATATATATATATATATATATATAATGTGTGTGTGTGTGTGTGTGTGTGTGTGTGTGTATCGATGCATCTGTATATATATGCATAAATTGATATGTAAAAATACATAAATACATACATTCTTAAATATATTAACATATTTATATATATATTTGCATGTGTGTGTAAATATATATATATATATATATATATATATATATATATATATATATATATATATATATATATATATATATATATATATATATATATATATATATATAAACTGTGTGTGTGTATACATATGTATGTACATTAATGCAATATGGAATAGCGTACCTGAGGAGGAGACGCTGGTGCAGTCTGAATAACCAAGGGATTTTGCGCAGACAAGAAATAATCCCAGGTGTAATTCTGCAAAATCGCTTTTTTCGTGCACCCAATATGGAAGCGAAGCCCCAACTATGTACACGGCAACAGCAATGAAGAAGCCGACAGTAAAGGGGACAATGTTACGGTTACACCCCATTTTCGTCGCAGTCCACACGTAAACGGTCTGATTATGCTTAGCTGTTCAAGGTAAGACAGGATTCAAGGGTTAAAACTATGAATCGATTAAACAGTGTGCGCACAGTCCCTATTTCAAGTACTTATCTAGAACAAATTTGACCCCGATGATACAACAGGGGACTGTATTTGCGTCAGCGTATTGATCGCACATCAACCAGAATTGTCGAGGACCGGAATATTTGCGTCGCAGTAGAATCAGCGGGGGATTTTGAGATCATGCGCTCATGCGCTTCAACCAGAAAACTACGCATTCGCAATGTGGTGACATTTAAACTGCCCCCGTCCTTTCGATACCCCATTTCCTCTGATAGGAATGTATTGGTATAAGAAAGCTGATTTTGATTCAGTTCATTCATCAGTAGGATACAAGGAATTAACCAAGCCAGTATAAGCAGCTCATTAAAAGACAAACAGCGACGCTGGCCGCTTATCTACGATAAAATAAATACTGTTCTGTTTGATAACGCTTTTTATGACGCAAGGGGTTTAATCACCGCCATAATACTTTAACGTTGGGGAATGAAGTTACGACCAGCTTCGCCTCCTCGCAAAACAAGGTCCCGGTCCATGTCGATTTTATACCTTCTCCAAAATGATACACAATATGTTCGAGGATTGCAAGAATAATGACAACTAGAGGGTGGCATACATTGTGCGCGGTAGATAGGAGCATCAGTCTGAAATGTCTGCCTCGTGGTATCGCATTGCCCACGATCCAATAAACTTTTGGTCTGCATTGTTAGCTCGGGAATTAAGCTCACAAATTGAAATTTGGTGAAATATCATATCGACGCTAAGTCTTTGACTGAGTTTTCATTCCCCGCGTATGCTTGTGTGCCAGCGCAGGTTAACGTCGTGCAAACTGTCATAATCGCGATAAGGGCGACGTGAAAGGAAAGCGCTGTAGTGTAAACTGTTGTCACGTCGCGATTACTTTAGAGCATTTTCATCAAAGAATGATCGTGTTATCAATGAATCATTCTGTCTGATAGCGATAACTTGAAATATACATAATGTAATCACCGATTCACCGCGTATGCTTGAGTGCCGTCACGATGTTCTCATTAAGTAACATCATAACGTTCAAGAAAGCCAACAAACCACGTTATGATAATCAGTCGATCACAACTTGATCGATGGGATTGGGGTGGGGATAGACAGGCAGTTTTCAAATCCTGGCTAAGACCCTGGGGTCAGGACAGCGTGGGGGTGTCTAAGCCAAGAGTTCAAACCGTTTTTATTCCTATTGAGTGGCAACTTTCGAATTTATTGTATTTTCTAGCGGTCATACGAAGTCTTGGTTGTTATGCTTTACTGATGTAGGACGCAACAAGTATAGACTAGACTGTTCAATGCAAATATAAGTAATATAAAAACTGTGAATTGTGAGGTGTAGATATGTTCATTGATTCTTAAATATGAACTGTCTGTCAGCACCAGCAACTGTTACAGCAGCAGCAGCAATAGCAATAACAAGCAGCAGCAACTGTCAGCAGCAGCAGCAATAACAATAACAAGCAGCAGCAACTGTCAGCAGCAGCAGCAATAACAATAACAAGCAGCAGCAACTGTCAGCAGCAGCAATAGCAATAACAAGCAGCAACTGTCAGCAGCAACAGAAACAACAACAACGTCAAAACGAAGCCGATATGTGTTGCTGGGTATTGCTTGTAAGACGCACATGCTCCAAGGATGCGCTGTGTTTTGACGACATCAAAATATGTCTGAGCAGACCGGCACAGACCACATTGAGAGCCCATTTGAAGCAAAACCCCGGCCCCCCAGACTCAGATCCTGGCCCACAGTTTGAGCTTAATGCAGGGGTTGGTTGAGGAAGTCTAAATTCCCCCTAATATATTCAGAGTAATAATTTGTTTGTCGTCTTCGAGATTTAGGATTTGTTAATTGGAAAACGTTGAAAACACTGAACACTGACTCCTGGACCTCGCTGGTAGCCGTTATGATCAATCATCATCAGGACCAGATACTGCGTGTCAGTGTATGCATATATGTACATGGTGTCTGACCATAATGATGTCCCGTCATAATGTCGACAGCTGGATGATCCTTTGAAGTAAAGCATCAAATACGTGTCCAAGCGTCTCAATAACCCTCATCCATCACCGTCACAATAGCACATCGTTGTTGAAAACGCGATAGGCGGACACACGCACTTGAAGGCCGTACAACACCCTTTTAGGAGCTCAGTCAAACAGTGAATCATATAGTTCAAATCTGGCGAAATATGCAGTCATCTCTACGATACATGAGAGATATACTTATATTATGTGCTTGAGTTCGATTTTGCTCTTAAATAGGACTTAAGGGAAGCTGTCCAAGCATCTCAATAATCTTCCTCAGTCCCCATCGCAAAATCGCCTCGTTATTGTAATCAACGTAAAACCCCTAATATTCCATTACAATTGATACAGTTCCTGAGTCGTTCCACTCTGACAGACAGTATCTCTCTCGGTGCCACCCAACCTTTGATCCTGAACCACGTTATGACATGACATATAACGACATAACACACATAACATTACAGAGATTTATAATATTGACCATTTAAATTTCAATAGTACAGCTTCATAAACATAAGCTCTCAATAAAAACCAAGTAACTGACCAGAGGGCAAAACTCTGGTGATTTCGCTGAATTTTTGCACTTCTTTCTTGTTGAGAGTGAGTTTTTAAATTTCTACCGTGTAATTCCCTCAAGACTGGAAAGGGACCCAAACAATCAAGGATTGATAAAACGCTGACTCCTCAATAAAGTGTTGATGCCATACATCAAATCCACAAAATGAACGTTTGATTGCCAGAGAAGCTTACTCACTTTGTGTGTCTTTGATGCATACAGAGGGGAGAAGTACTTGATAGCTCTCAAAATTGACATTACATGTGTTGTTCCTGTCCCTTGGGGCAAGCTCCAGTCCATGGATATTGCTATTAATGGAGACTTCCGAGTGTTGTGACTCAGTGATAATTGGTAAACGGTAAGCATAGAGATCCCGCTTACAGCTGCCATCATCAAATCAAATTCATGGTAGATGGATCACAGAGGTACTGGAGGAACCACTGAGAGTCATTCCATGGGTCCTCCAATGCATATTGGAGATTTTCATCCCCTATGATCCTTTCTAGAGGCAAAGGAGGAACCCAATGTGGCTTTGAGAGTCAAGTCCCAAAACATGATGTTCATATTCATACTTTGCAATCTCTTTTGTTCTGAACTGTCACAACTGCATATTTATGTTTACATTGTTGAAATTTGTGCTAATCCAGACACAAAATGTACCTTGTATGCAGTAAATCTAGCTTTACACAGCTGGCCATTAATTTCGGTATGCCGACATTCGGGTTTTACAATATGTGATCATAGTTATCCGACCCATTGATAAATTTATGCCGCCGCAACAACCCCTGTCTACTTGTTGTAGCTAAGATACGAAATATTTGTTCCATAATTAGATAATGTCAAGCATACTACATTTTATTTGATTGACATATTTGTAAGATCGACAGGTAAATAATTTCATGGCACCTTTTCAAAAATAGTACTAGCGCGCAGTTTTGGTCTCTTCTGGAGCAGTCAAGCTACGCTAAGTATGTTCACTCTCTGATCAATTCAGAGGTGTGGTCACCTCGACCTATCCGATGACTCCATATCTTTAGCAAACGCCGATCACTAAGACGTAGGATCAACAGTCCCATGTGCTTTTTGTGATTTCATGGTATCATCTCCCAAGGACGGGCGTGCATTTCATGTAGTTACATAATCACCGCACAGTCTGCCCGAGTGAACCCTCTTAGCGTAGTTATAAACTGTTTGGGGCGATTGCCAGCCTTCTGGTCATCAATTAAAGACAGAGCAGTTCGATCTTTTTCCAAATAGATTACGGCTACTCGTATCATAGCTGTAAGCTATTCACTTATTGCTTGTGAATCTTGTTATTTGATGGCATTGATTTTGCCATAACTTGCTGATTGTCTTATTGTCGTGAAGTGGTGCATTTTGACATAACGTGCTGATGTTCTTAACGTCGTGATGTGGTATATTTTGTCATAACGTGCTGATGTTCTTACCGTCGTGATGTGGCACATTTTGTCATAACGTGCTGATTGTCAAATTGTCTTGATATGGCGCATTTTGTTGCATAAGTTTGTCGCTAAATAGGCAATGTTAGTCAACTCATCGCAGCCAGATTACAGGGAAAGACAACACGTTGGTTGGAAATAAGTTGATTAGATTTGGTTAAAGAGCTAATTCACACTACACCACGCATTATCCATATCAAAGTTTGGGTAGGGGAAAATGTAAATTCATTCAGATGTATACAGATCTACTTTTGTAATGAATACGATATCTCTATTGATTGGAATAAAGCGAAGCAGCTCAAATGCAAAAGGACTCGATGAACACAATTTGACACGTAACTCATTCAGTCCAGTAGAGTAACAGTTGATAGAAGATATCATAGCCACGCATGTTGAATGCATTTGGCTTCCAATGGAACTGTTTTCACAGCGATATAAATTTAGAAGCAAAAAGTTTTGGTTAGTGATTTTAGAAAGCACCATTTACTGAACTGGAGTCAACAAACTAGTATTTTAAGACAGACTGTGGAGTCAAGTATGACCCAGTTGGTTAGATATTGCAGGAAAGTTCAGTAGCCGGGGCTGTTCTCTGGTTGATTGGACGCTTCATCTGCTGGGGAAGCATCGAAGACTGGGTTGACATATTGTTGACCTTGTTGCACTCCTGGGTTGACATCTCGTTGACCTGGATGCACTTCTGCTTTGACATCTCGTTGACCTGGTTGCACTCCTGGGTTGACATCTTGTTGACCTGGATGCACTTCTGCTTTGACATCTCGTTGACCTGGTTGCACTCCTGGGTTGACATCTTGTTGACCTGGATGCACTTCTGCTTTGACATCTCGTTGACCTGGTTGCACTCCTGGGTTGACATCTCGTTGACCTGGATGCACTTCTGCTTTGACATATTGTTGACCTGGTTGCACTCCTGGGTTGACATCTCGTTGACCTGGTTGCAATCCTGGGTTGACATCTCGTTGACCTGGTTGCACTTCTGGGTTGACATATTGTTGACCTGTTTGCACTTCTGCTTTGACATATCGTTGACCTTGTTGCACTCCTGGGTTGACATCTCGTTGACCTGGTTGCACTTCTGGGTTGACATATTGTTGACCTGTTTGCACTTCTGCTTTGACATATCGTTGACCTGGTTGCACTTCTGGGTTGACATCTCGTTGACCTGGTTGCACTCCTGGGTTGACATCTCGTTGACCTGGATGCACATATGCTTTGACATCTCGTTGACCTGGTTGCACTCCTGGGTGGACATCTCGTTGATCTGGCTGCAATCCTGGGTTGACATCTCGTTGACCTGGTTGCACTTCTGGGTTGACATAATGTTGACCTGATTGCACTCCTGGGTTGACATATCGTTGACATGGTTGCAATTCTGGGTTGACATCTCGTTGACCTGGTTGCAATTCTGGGTTGACATCTCGTTGACCTGGTTGCACTTCTGGGTTGACATAATGTTGACCTGATTGCACTCCTGGGTTGACATATTGTTGACCTGGTTGTGCCATGTAGGTCATTTGATGGGTGTTTCTATTGTTTCCCTTTCGTGGCTCGGGGGATCGCATACACAGACCAAGGGCCGACTGAAGTGAAAGCCATATCGCTCCGACAACCGTTATATAATATGCGAATCCGTTTGGTACATCTTTAATCAGGGTACCGTAATGCATGACAGACACGAGTCCACAGATGCCTGGAGACAAATATATGTGGACATTACCATTCGTTTAGAGTAAACATTATGATTGACAGTTGCAGCTTTACTTTGACAATGATCAGTATAAATTGCTAACCTGCACATAATCCCACCAATTTTCCGGCTATTCCCACACTCTTTTTAGATCCAACAGTCCACACGAGGAAAAGAATCATAGCGGTTATACTCAAAACTAGTCCGGCAGCAGCCGCCCAAACATGGAGCCGCCAGTCACCTGTTTTAACAAATGTAATGTGCTCGGCGGTTTAAACTTTTTAGATGAATGGTGCATTTCATCAATAATCACTCGATTTTTAAACGAAAAATGGAGTTGCTAACTGCAAGAGTATTTGAATTGGTGCTGATATCCGGATTCCAAAGTTGGAATGGTCGTATATATTTCTTGTTGTTCTTAAATGAACTTTCAATTCCTTATTTTTCACGTCGCGTCAAAAATAACCGTTAGTTGGAAGTTCATGAATAATTCATTCCGAAAGCGCAGAAACGTCATCACTCGCTGTCGTTTGCCGCCGGCGCATGTATAGATTGTACTATTTTCATTGCTATAATGGACGACTTAAGCAAGAAACGAAGAAAAGGTTTGAGGGAGAAAGAAGCTACTATCAGATTCAACAACACAGAGAAGGAAGCGTGAGCGAGATAAGCTGCTGTCTAACACCAGGGTCACTTTTAAGGGCCCAGTTTGCCAGATGTGAATTGTTCAGAGAAGTGAGGAATTTGACCAATGAAGAAGCTGCCCCACCACTCTTTCAGTCATGGTGACATCCCCCCAAACTCGTATCCAAGGTGCTATTCTCCACACCAAAGGACTCTGCTGCCCCAAGGTAGATATAAATATCTAAACGGCCTATATATCTGATATGATGGAAGAAATCTTAAGGCGCAGACAATGCAACAGAATTCACTAACAACACCCCCCGCAACATCAGTCGGAACATTGCTCCGGTGCCAAGGCCATCTAACCAAGAAATAGTTGAGTTGCAGGTGTCTCGTTATGTTAAAGGATAAGATTTGGAAATTTGATTTTGTTGAAATGAATATATCTTTTATTAGTCACATTCATATGTGTGCAAATCCGAACTGTAATAGAACACATGGAATTGGCAAATGAATAATACATGAACCCATTTCAGTGTCTCTTCCTTTTTCATCAGGGCTAGAATTATGGCCATAAAAAGTCAAATATGAAGATAACATGTCGTGACTAATTGACATTGGTAAACCTGGGTAATTAATTTATGCATCATATTTTGTTCTGTGTTTGTGAGACAAAAAAACTGACTAATATATATATGCCCATTACATTATACTCAAACAAATAGACAAAAATATAATCCACACAAAAATAACAATCAGAAGAATGAGATAATTCCTGATTGAAATTTCAAATTAAAAATTTGAGCTAAGAATATATACCAAATCTACTATGTTTAATCTGTCCATACTGGTCAGGGTAGAGGTCTCTGATCTTCCAGACACACAAGGAGGGAATAACTCTCCTATTGTTCTCCCCAAAAAAGCCATGAATCCGAGAACTAATTGCCGATAGGCACCATGTCTAAGCATTTTATTTTGGTCCTCAACAACAACATCTAACTCCCCTAGCAAGTACGCCCGGAACCAGTTATTAACCTCGATGACCATCGGGTCGAGCACAACTCTTTCCATCTGAGGTAATGCAGATGTGCAGAAGTCTGGTCTGTTATTGCAACATTATAACTCCATAGGGGTAGGCATCTCCCTACAATGAAGGCAGATGCTCCAGTCTGGCGAAGTGGTAGTTGGCAGAGGGTGGAATCCTTCTGTTGCCGGTGTGGGTTGTGCGGACACGAACTGGGCGACTGTAAGCGCAAACTGTGGCTGCCGGACTAAAACATCAACCAGCAACTGCTGCATTTGGATGGATGGAATATTTCCAATGCAAATCACTCTCTGTGACCAAAATTGCATGAAGGTTTTTCGAGCAACTGAATAGTACTAACTGCTGAGTTGTACAATACCTTCAATTTCTCTTTCCGTGACAGCTCTAAAGATTCAGAAGTCACTCTACTCGACCCCTACCCTCTTCTTGTACTTCATCCCATTCTTGGCGTTTGGTTTTCCTTTAAATTTGAAAGTGAGTTGGCTGAAGTTAATCAATGAATGCACATGACATGATTAATTCAGTCAATAATGTTATAATTATAACAGTGTTTGAGCCAAAAGCCTAAACAAAATGATAATTGACAAAACAATTTGTAAATTATACAGATTTAAGGTCATCTCAGACATCTGTCACTCCAATTTAACAAAATTTATTCTAGCTATCCGAGGCTTCTACAACACCAGCATGGTGTTAAAGTGGACAATTACGGACACACATTCTAAACCATACGTAAAAGTCTCATCGAAGTGGATGTAACAAACTTAAATTGCCACAAATCAGAAACAAAACCTCCCCACCAGTCTACTGTCCCTTGTCCCACCCAACCCACACGATGATATGTACCACCCCAAACTCTTAGTGCGGATGTTTCAGCTCGTCATAACGACTAACGTAGACGTGATAAGGGCAACCCAAACCCCTTGATTTACAATACAATTTAGACGTTGGTTCAGGAATATTCAACTGGTTTGCCGTGAAAAAGCACTGATAATTGCATATGAAAAAATCAAATTCCGAACAAGTGTCATCCGCTCTATATTCCAAAACGTGGTAGACTAGGCAAGAACATGGGCAGGGTTTGTCTGCAGGTGTGACGCTATATTTATTGTTAAATGTACGATGATCCATTGTAACGATAGTGTTCACTATATTAAGGTGGGTTCTTTTTTTACACAACATACGAAAACTCATCCACTCCAAAAGAAGACTCATCGAGAAACATAGGAATCAAAAGACTCACCATCTCGGTTGCTCGCGTTCCCACCTTCTGTCGAATCCGCACTGCTCATGACGTCATGACTATGTGCTGTAAACAAATGACCCTTCAATACGCATGCGTCATTTTCCGGCGGATATGCGCTCATGTTTGTAAACACGGTGAGTGACCGACATATTTCGATACGGTGTAATCGACGATATAACGTTAAACCAGTCGTTCCCGTGAGCATCTCACTCAAAAGCCTATCATGTTTGACCATATCGGATTGTTTTGTGGGTTCAGACTAACTACTCACCCTCTCTATGTATGTATATATAAGTAATAAATATTTATTTATATATATCTTCATGATTATATCTATACATATATATATATATATATATATATATATATATATATATATATATATATATATATATATATGTTCATATATATATGCATTTATGTATATATATACATTTATATACATGTACATGTATATATATATATATATATATATATATATATATATATATATATATATATATATATATATATATATATATATATATATATATATATATATATATATATATATATATATATCTATATATATATATATATATATATATATATCTCTCTATATATAGAGATCTCTATATATATATATCTATATATCTCTATATATATATATATATATATATATATATCTATATATATCTCTATATATATATACATATCTCCCTATGTATGTATGTATATACGTTTCCGTAATATTGAATAGCGTACCTGGGGAGACGCCGTTGCAGTATGTATAACCATGGGTTGGGCAAGTAAGAAATAATCCCTCGTGTGGTTTAAAGAACTCGTTTTGTGAGTGCATCCAATTTGGCAGCAACGCCCCTACAATGTACAAGGCAGCAGCAATGAAGAAGGTGACACCATGGGGGGCAATGTCCCTGTTACACCCCATTTTCGTCACAGTCACGGGAACGATCTGATTGTGCTCAGCTTTTCAAGGTATGACTCGGTTCACGGGTTAAAAATATCATAAAAGCTAGGCAAGCTGCGCACGCAGTTTCATTTAGTTAAGGTGTAAAAATATGACCCCGATGACTTATTAGGTGATCGTGTTTGCGTCAATGTTATGTTGCACTTTAATAAAAAAATTACTTGACTCGGATTATATGCAGTGTCAACGTTTCAACATGGGTCTGTACATGCGCTCTAAGTGCTGAACATGTGCTTCAACCAGAAATCTACACATTCCCAATATGATGATACTGTCCCCGACATTTAAATATCTCCTCTGATATGTATATATTGGCATCAAACGTACTGATATTCCTACGGTTCAAACATCAGGAGTTTCCTTGCTTTAAGAAAAGCCACATTAAAACTTGGCGTGTCAGGAAAGCGTGGGGGTGTGTGGGCCAAGAACTAAGCCACTATTACTCCCGGAGACATGGGATAGTGCAATATTACCCATATGGTACTGCTACGTTGTGTAAAATACACGAGCAATTCTACTCGTTTAGATCCCACCCCTCAATTTAGTTGATTCAAATGTATTCAAATCTGCCTTTTAAATACATTCGATGTGCACAATTTGACAACTGACGCGTTTCACATTTTCAGCAGAAAAACAAATGAAGGAAGATTTCATAGCCACGCATGTTTTCCTGTTAAGGGCACGGCCTTTACCAACGACGCATAACTGGCTGAATGAAATCTGAGTCGCCTGGCGGGGTCACACACACACAACATTTCAATAAGATTTTACAGGTCAAAATTGTTAAGATAACGAACACTGTCACAACGGCTGGTTATCATAATGCTTCGTAACACTGTTAGAAAAGGAAGTTTTTCTTTTCTGAGACGGAAAAGCGAAATCTATTCTAGCACGAAAACATGGCGCCTATTAAAAATTAATCATGTGTAAGAAATGCTAAAAACTTTCGTCATTAAAATTACAGTCATAATAAAGCAAATACAATCAATGATAAAAGAGCTTTTCGGAACTGGTATATCAGTTTCATTTTCTGCTGATGCAAACATAGGGCAATCCAAAACATATTATAAATTCCCATAGATGATTAACATATTTTATTTGTAGCTCACGAAGGAAAAAACTGCATGTAGTTAAGACATATCAATAAATTCTTACACATACGTCTCCTTCTATCTGTCATATATGAGTGCCATATATGCCTTCTCGTGTTATATGCAATTAACATAACTTAGATCATGCATCTGAAATGAACAATCAACATTCAAGAATCAATCGTGTCAGATGTAACACCATCATATTTAGTCATCTGGTATCTATTTGATAAGTTAATTGAAAACCATTGTTATGCTGGTCCCCATATGCCATAACTGCCTGATGTTCTTAACAGTACGTTATGATAAAAAGTATCAAAATCTTTGGATAAGTCCGTCAAAACACCAATAACATGGTTTTCACATCAAAGGGTTTGGATATCATCAGAAACTTAAGGAAGGGCTAAATCCGTTGAATTATCCTTTCTAAATCCATATTGAAGCTTGTACAAATCCATTAATGTAGTCTTTAAGTCTTGTGCACATCAATCGTTCGAATATTTTAGACAGGCTGCACAATACAGAAACTGGTCTTTAATTGAAAACAAAATTATTTCCTTGTCGGAATGATTTGTTCACTTAACGTAACACTGGATGCAATATTTTTATCTGACTGATTGTAACATTGAAGGTTTGATACCATCGTAGGCACCATACATAAGTCTATACTTACTTGATACCATCGTAGCCAGCACTTGTATTTTTGAGGGATTCGAAAGCATTCAGCAGTTCTTTCTCACCAACTGGTTTCAACAACATTGATTTATTTGACATTAATTTATTGTGTATGATGTTCTTTTGCTAGATATGGACCTGCATTTGTGAACTATTCATTGAAACATTTGGTTACATCCTTTGGGTCATGGATAGTGCTATCACTCATTGTGTTGATAGAATCTGGTAATTTGCCAGGCTTTTTACTGCTCTTGATTAAACCGTTGATTAGGTCCCAATACCTTTTTATATCACAATTACTTTGCATATCTTGCCAAATATTCCTTAATGTATTTCCGCTTACTGATTCTGAGAAGATGTGTTAATTTGTTCCGAAATTTTTTTATATATATTCTTAGTAAAAGCACAAGTATTCTGGATATATTTGTGTATAATTTACTTTTTATATTTTATAGAGTAAAGTAGACATTTAGTGATCCATGGTTTATGTTTGGATTTGATACTTAGTTTCTTAACAGGTATATATTTATTGTAACAAGTTATAAGTTTCGACATCAATTCGGTCCAACCGAAATTAATGTCACTACAGTTATAAATTCCATACCAGTCATATTGGAGCAGCAGATTGCTTGTTCTAACGGATTTCACCTTATGCGTGATGTTATTGGTTGGATGTCGAATACGTGCTTACCGCATGTTAAGCTCACAATTAATGGCCGACTTAGTACAATAATTTGTATCCCCCTCCACGAGAATTTGTGTAGTGGCTGAAAAGAGCAATTGTTATCCTACCCTGGTACTGGGGACACCCAATTCCTCGATAATTTATCGATTATGGCACTTGGAAAATAGTCCCGAACTTTGCAAATGAGCAGTGTCAAGGTCGAAAAACCACCTTTAATAGGGCTCCATTAATAGGAAAAGCACTTTTAATAGGGCTCCATTAAGTAACTTCTCACGTCACAGGCAGAAATATTTAATGCTACACAACACACTACCTATGGGGCTTAATGGATAATGGGGGATAATGGTCCCCGCCTCGAGAAATACGAGAATCACGCACCCCTACAGACTTCATCCGAAATTAACGATACCATGCTATCCCAAAGGAGAGTTTACTAGCAATGAATACATAGGTCCCATTCAACATACGTAATAAACCGCAATCGCTGCTTATAACGTCAGAGCAAGCTTCGACTCCTTGACCAGAGGAAGTTTCAATAAAGTCTTAACAACTTTACAGATGATCACAAAAGCAGTAGATTAATGTAACAAATGTATAATAATGTTTACTGTCAGTATCAACATTTCTTCTACATAATTGTCTGTATGAAACCCATATAATTACGAATAAAAAAACGGTGAAACTGGGATAGATTTCAAACAGTACAGCATGCAGTGTCAAAAACAGAAACAAACGTTAATATCATGGGAACTATCTACATTGACAAAAGAAACCCGCGAGTTTTTGACTCACATATCAATCAAAACAGCACTGAACAATCATTCTTGAAAATACGGTACAGTAAAACGCGTCCAGGAATTTCCATCTCCTAGTGATCTTCATGATACAAAATAAAAAATCCCGCCTCCTTTTGCCGAGAACGTCGATGCACAAAACTATCAAAACAGCGAGTGATCATAACGCTACGTTACATACATTTTCTGAGTAGGAATGAAAAAAAGGTTTCTCTCACATAATAAAACACAACTAGTGCTGAATTTTGAAAATCACTTACTAAGGATTTGAAATGGCATCCCCAAAGAGTGTAGTTATTACGTGTGCAAAGGGGACGCCGTTTAGATTACCCATACTTTAACGTGGCAATGAACTCATGTCGCTCGGCTTTGTTAGTGCCTTCGCGATCTCGCAACTAAGATGAATGAATTGTATCAACGAAAAAAAAAGGAATAATTCTTATTATATCGAATATCGTCTTCCCACCAGTTAAAAAAATTAAGCTTGAATGAAGCAAAGTTTGTAAGATATATTGAATATTAAATCCATCATTTTGGGGTTGAATGAGTAGTGAATATGTGAAAATTACGTTTTGTCAATATAATATGCGATGGGTGGTGGAGGTAGAGGTAGTGTCAGGGACTGGGAGTGTGGGGTGGTGGGTGGGGGGTAGGGGAGGAGAGAAGTGTGGCTCTACTGGTTATCTACACCACTGTATCTTGTTCAACTTTACCACTGATGTAAAGCAATTTGCCAATGTATAATATCAAAGAATCAGAACACGCGTTCTAAAAGAAGCGAGACAGTATAGGAGAGACAGTGTAGAAAGAGGGCAAGCTTACCAGCGCTCTAGTCACTTAATGCTTAGTGACACAGATATAAATCCTGATAATAACGATGGGCATCGTGATGCATCGATGGGCATTATGATTATATCAATTGGCATTATGATAACATTAGTTGTTATTGTGATTTTTCGGTTGGCTATCATGACAGCTGGTGTAGACACGATTATGCACCGTTGGACACAACTCGCTACCATGATTACACGTATGTATCTTAAAGGACATGATCACCCCCATGGTTCGAGCTTTATGACCTTACGTAATCAAAACTACAGCAATATTTTTCGCCATCGATTATCATGTGAACTGCATTATTTTACACTCGCCAGCATAATGTGCATAATTTTTGAGCACCACAGAATACCTTATTGCCCCTCGGCGGGTTTGATCATCGTCCGGATAGAGGCAGAGCTAAGTCGCTATGAACTCGATGTTAGAGCAAACACCGAGATTCGAGCGTTAAAATGTGCTAAGCAGCTCTGATTATAAGATGAAGTCCCATTGGTGTTATGCTTACATGGTATCAATGTGAATACTTGTTGAGGGAACAATGACTCCCTCGGCTACATAAGAGCCACTAATCGCGTGTGGTAGGGGTTGGGGAAGACAGGGGGTGGGAGTGGGTTGAGGGGATAACAAGGGAGCTGTAAGTCAGAGGGCGATATGCAGGACGAGGTTTATAGAGGCTGTGAGCATATGTGAGCCTTCAATTATTCATATAGCAAACATATAACTTGGTTATAACGGTAGCAACTCAATAACATGTGATTTCTATCGTACAATTTACATGTATAAACATATATATATATACATATATTTATATATATATGCATGGATATATATATGTATTTATAAATGTTTATATATATATGTATATATACATATATAAGCATATATATATTTATATATATAAATATATATATATATATAAATATATGTGTATGTATAAACATACATATATATGAATATATACATATATATATATGTATATATATGTATTCATATATATATGCACACATGCATATATATATATATATATATATATATATATATACATATTCGTATATATACATATAAATCTATATATATACATATATATGAATGCATGTAAGTATATATGTATATGTATGTGTATGCATGTGTATGTGTGTGTGACTATATATATATAAATATATATGAATATATATATATATATATATATATATATATATATATATATATATATATATATATATATATATATATATATATATATATATATATATATATATATATATATATATATATATATATATGTATATATGTATATATTGCAGCTTTCAATGTGTAGTTATCCAATATGGATTCTGTATTCTCAAATTCACTTCTTATTATGAATGATGTCACAAACCTAGAAGATGAATGTATATTCGATTGCAGTAATATTGTCAGTATGTGTCAAATTATAAATGTCATTGATTTCAAGTATCTGCATCAATAATCAATAGCTCAAATACAAAGAGAACAATGACCAAGGAGAAATATTTAAAACCCCATTACATCATGTGATCATCGGTAACTGGTCAGCAGTTAAAAGGATAAAGCTATAACAACACTATGGCCAATTCTCATTCGGTTTTTTAAGGATTATTGCTTCACAAAACCAGCATGCTAAAAGTACAAAAAAACAGCTCTTGAGTGCTTGAGCAATTATGTTAATTATATATTAATTATATTCATCATCCCATATAAAACAAATGCACCGATACAACACAAAAAAATGACTGGACCAATGTCACTTCACAGCATTTTCTTCCTAGTATATATATATATACAACCTATGATGATGTAAGCTAGTTAATAGCGAAAGTAGTAACGGTGAAAGTTATCAGGGGACCAATACAAGACTAGTCACAATCAATGAGCGGTCAATCTACCCGTCATCATATCAAATGTTATATTCCTCAAATTCTTGACAACTCATCGATATTATCCTCTTCTAATGGACACTGGGGTTGGTTTCATTTTGGTACCATTAAGATAAGTAGACAGTATAGGGAGGCAATGCACATATGAAATTTCAGGGAACTAGAGAATAAATAACGATTACTGGTAAAATGCTATAAACTTTGATTCAAGACACACACACGTAGAAAGCTGAGTTAACAGATGGAATGGTATTTATGCGGATCAAATAACAATTCACAGCAACAGGAACACTGGATGAAGGGATGAATGGGTTGGTGGTTAACAAGAAACCACACCCTACCAACAACATCTTCTACATTAACATTAACATTAACAACAACAGCAAAAACACAACACCAGTGAAGTCTTTTCTGTATAGTAATTATGGGATAACTGCGGGCTATACAAGTTTGCATTAAACATTTAAATAATAAAACAACTGTATTAACATCTGCAGAAGTGTTTGTCTATATATTATCCTACCTTACATATATAATAAGACTACCTACTCTTCGCAATCATTGTCAATCAAAGGAATCGTCCATGAATTTAATTTTGGTATCACTGAGAGCTTGATCCAGGTTACTGATTAAGCTTCCTATGCAGGATCCTTGGCCGTTGGGTTTTGCATCCAAAGAAAGGGTTGATTTCTCACCAGGAACATCATCCGAGTCCCTGCTAGTGGACTTTAACGGAACATTAAGTCGTGGATCGTTAGTTTCGGGGGCGGACGAAGGTTTGCTGTTGCTTTGTCCAGCTGGGAAGAATTGCTGGTCTGTATGATCCAGGTCTGTGAAGTTTTTGAGCTTATCGGCGCTTTGGAAAGGTGTAGATTCTTTACCATCCCAAGGAGATGAAGGACTTGATGCAGAGACAGGGTTTTTGTCGCTACTGTCCAGTCCTACGAACGTGATTGGTTGAGCTGTTGGTTTGGTTCGTCGAAGTCTGGGGCCGATGGCTCGGACTGGGGGCGGGGCCAATTTAGGAGCGCTTGGAATAATGGGAGGACTTGGTGAGGTGGCTAGGTTGAACACCTCGTCGTAGATAGGCGAAGTCCTAGGGGAAACCCCATGCATAATGTAATACTCTCCCTCTTCGTTCTCACCCGACTCGTCGAAGACATTAGGATCTCGACTCAGCAAGTTAACTGTCTCTTCCTTGTTAATGGCGTCTCGTTTGAGGAGTGGTTTCTTTTTGGAGGAGACGTCTGAAGGCGGTGAGGAAGGGGCGCTATCATCTTCGTGATCTAGCCAGCGGTGTGGGAAAGCAGACCGGTTGTGACCCCGATCTGCGACAACACAAAATGTACACTTACTTAAAGATGAGGCTTAATTCATACGAATTCGTTTATGAATATGAATACATAAATAAATTAAATATATATTCCATGACTAAAATGTGAAGCAAGTGTCACACATATCCTAACCCACTTTCACACAACACACAAGACAATATCAGCTCCGACTGGGTGGGTGGGCGGTTGGGTGGTGGGTGTCGATGTAGTGGGCGGATAAGGGGCACCGACGATTCTCAGACTGTGTAACTAAAAAGGAGCTACTTGGACGAGGCCTTCGTTTGAAATGTGATATTGTCGATTAGAAGATAATTAAATTGATGGAGGAAAGAGCATGGAACAGGGAACTGTGTCAATCAAAACTTGTTAGGGACAAGTTGTAACCGGAGCTTGCGGATACCAAAACTGGTACATGATGCAAAGCACTTTGCCACGTGCAAGATATATTAAGGAGACCCTACCACCTACCCCACCATTACCACAACAACGCAATACAACGATACAAGCAAGTATGAATCGATGTACATTATATCAAATCAATTATACAAATAGAAATGCATAATTATGATTACACCATAACATAACCTCTTTCATTGATCAATGCATGTACATTCAAAACACGTGAAACATTTTAGGAATACTTGTGCACATATTTGAATTTCATGAGAACAAAAGTGACACCAAAGCTGATTAAAGAACACGCCAATCAGTATTATGTTGTGCCCCACTGAATATAATACAACTTATATGAAAATAAATACGATAATTACAGTGCAAAAACACATCTTAATAGATCATATAAACGCTACCACTGAAGCCAGAAAGTAATTTGAGTAAAATGTATTCCAAACAGCCTGAAGTAGACTACAAACCATATTTTGAGTGAGAATGCAATTTCAGCGTCAACACCACAAGTTGGGTCACGCCACTTTTATACCTAAGATGACACAATGTCAATAAATTTCTTTTGTGGCATCGCGGTCGTGTTCTGTGAGTTACAGAATGCATACTACTTCGTAAGGCTCGCATAAATGAAAGCAGTTGTTTAGACCATTCCTATTACGTGATTGGATGAAGAGCTGCGCATGCGTGAGAATGAATGTGGGATTAATTTGTAAGCGTTGGCTGCGACTACATGATGCCGTGGCGCGGGATCAGGCGGTCACTAGACTGGATTAAAAGAGAAGGCGTGGGGAAACACAGCACACAAACACCCATACCTGACACGGAGTTGGAAATGAGGTGATAGCAAGCGAGTTTGCGTCCCGTTGAAGGACTCGCGTTCATGCAGGATAAGGCGGCCTTCTTCAACCTACCGCTGCTTCCAACCAATGGCTGACTTGTCGCTCCTCCAGAGGACGATGCGGACCTCCGCAAAGAGGCAGCCTGCAGTGGAGGCACACACGGAGAGTGAGTAGGGGGGATGTCATACGCAGCCATGGTGGTGGTTGAGGGCAGGGTGGCACAGCGTGCAGGATCGTGCAGGGTACTGATGACTGCCTTGGTGTGGTTGATAGTACTAGGGCGGGGTGGGGGGTGACTTGCTGCTCTGCTGAAAACAGCAGCCGAGCGCACGGAGGGCACCATAGGCGCCGAGAAAGTCTTGGTAAGGGAAATATGATTTGGGATGCTAGACTCACTAGAGTCCTTCACAATTGACGATGATGCTTGACCTGATTTTCGTTTGGTCACCTGCGAGAACGTTTGAAATGGCCTTTTAGATTTTGCAAAGCACATTCTGCGAGTGAGAGCCGGGGGAGCAGTATGTGAGGCCACTAATGGTGGTCTCTGACAGCGTCCATTTGGCCGCTGCTCACAAGAACTCATTTTGGGCGGCAGCAATTCTGTTCTGGCCAAAGGTTGGCGCGTGGTCGCAGCCACAGGACTCCTTGGTGCATTTGGTAATGGGGGCAAGGCACGAGAAACAGGCTGTGAACATGTAGGGCACCTCAAACCCAGACAATACGTCATCCAACTGGCAGACTGCTCGGCATGGCCCCCCACAAGAGCAGGCGCCACATCTCGGTCAGCAGGACAACTACGATTCGGTTCTTCCAGCTCACGTTTACTGCCATATGCAGAAGTCAATACCGGGGCAACAACCAAATGCCATCGCTCGCTTTTCGCCGGCTCCAGTTTGCTAGAAACAGAAGCCTGCAACATACAAAAGTTGCAACGAGTTGCCTCAACACTCTCATTGATGGGACGACACACAGGGGAACCACTACCCAAACGACGACAACGAACCAGCCTTATAAGCTAACATGCCATCACTTAGCTTGACCTTATCGGAGTGTTAATCAACGAATATCCACCAAACACATGAGACGCTTCTGTAATGTACCAGCTCCTTCCAGTGAGGTCAAGAGTTAGACAGGCTGTCCACTGCATGCATAGTTGTCCACCACGTACAGAATACAACGGCCAGTGGAGTCCAATACATCACAATAGCGACTTGAGTAAGGCGTCTTATCAACCACGAGGGACAACACAAACGGAGACGAAGGATATGAGACAAACGATGGAGTTAAGACTTATCATTATATACAGATTGTCACTACAGGCATGCTTGTTGACCCAGAGACCACAGGAAAATACAGAACGAGGAGACAAAAAGAGAGAATTTTGGGTTACACAGGCGTTCTCAAGGTTGCTGAAGGTTGCCACCACGGGTAGTATCTCTTTTCACTGATGCTTGATATCGTTGGAGTGTCAAATAATTAGGTAATGGATTTCATATTTCTGAACAGGAGTTTCATCACAGTAACTCAATATGTTGCTAGCGGTACACGTGCCCAACTAAATTATGCAGGTGCCTGACATCAAAAATTAGTCCGAACAAATACTTAACTGTAATGTATATTCTAAGCAGGTCTCTGATATCAAAGATGGGTCGGAAGAAACACTTACTACATGTTTATGTCTAAGCAAGTGGTTCATATAGATGTGTAAGGAACTGTTTCATATCAGAATCTGTTCTGAATAAAGGGTTTACATAAATAAAATATATATATATACATATACATATATATACATATATTTATATACATATACATATATATTTATATATATATGTTTAAATATATACACCCACACCCACATATATATATATATATATATATATATATATATATATATATATATATATATATATATATATATATATATATATATATATATATATATATATATATATATATATATATATATATATATATATATATATATAGGGAATTTCTCTGTTTTGTCAACGCTTGTAGTAATAGGTTAGTCAAATATTTGTATATTTTCCTGGTCAGCCATCAATATTTCAGCCTGGGTGACTTGCAATAATGTTTGAATATGTAGCGTCGAAATTATTTGCAAATGATTAATAGCAATTTCATGGCCATTGTTGCCCACACTGTATTGATGGCGCATCAATAAGGTATTGAACGTATAATGCCAATGACATGTGCTGAATTGATAAAATTCTCCGTTGAATTGCAAAACCCACGACCCTCGTAATCGAAGGCTACAAATGATTAATGCAAGTATAAACAAGTATGTATGTGCACAATCTGTCAACAGACAAGGGATAAAGTGAAAGTGTATAAAAAGAGAGAAGTTGATACATCGTGCGAAACACAATCACCCTCAGCTTAACAGAAACTGCTTGTGCAAAATTAAAGCCAACCGGCCCTTTGCACTACCGATATATACATGCACCAGTTACTTCAAAATCACCGAAGGACTGGATGTGTACTAGTACTTTGCTCTCCTTTTCTGTAATGAATTCAAAACAATGAATCCCAGGACCAATGGCAGAATCACGTGAAATCCCTCCACCTTGTAACATAAGTTGTCTGCACTATACTACCTGCAGCACGGGTCCACCACCTATGACGTCACTCAAAGCTTGGCAAATACAGTCTTACAGGTTCAGCGTTCGGTAAAGCATGTCAACACTGGATAGCGGCACCTGTGAAGGGAATGAGACAAGCCAAACGTGGGGCTGATTTTAAGCATCACAGATTCGTTACACGAAGAGAAATGGCGACAAATGTCGGACGAGGTTCTTCATTTGTCAGTGCATAAAAGGTAAACTGATTATTTTCACCATTCGATATTTCTTAGCGAAATGATTCTCCCACATATATGACTTGACAGTATCAGAATAGTTTGGTTGACTGACTTTACTCAATATCGACTATGCTAGCAGCAATAGCGCTATTAGTTACGATTCGACAGGAAATAGCTCTTTCTTGAAAGAAGTGTTCTGCCTAACTTAAAATGAGCATCTACAATTACGGAGGTTTGTGTAACCACCAAGTCGTTTTTGTGAAATGCACGGTGAACTTTAGTATATGTATTTAAAAATACCGTCATTGTGAGAGGAGAGATGGTGCAGTTAAAGAGATCAGATCACAATCTGTGTATGAATCCTTCTCCAGGCATTTGTTGTTTACGCGTCATTGCCGTTATTGTTAAAACGTATATGACGTTTCATACTGAAGCTAATACGAACTAATGGTTACCCGAAGGTAACAATTACATTAGCAAATTCTAGAACACTTCCCATCCCATCGTTTTCCAGCCTCCAAATGATGTTGAGTCTATGAGCAGTGGCGTGTGGTAGGCAAACATTCATATACTCCAATCTTCGTCTTCTGTCAATCATAAATGTTTTATGAAGACGCCACATGTGTATTTACAGGTGGCAAACTGCCAAAAAAATAAGTCGAACGAAAAGGAAAGATCATCGACCCTTGATAGCTATATGTAACGACAGGTGTTAATCGGGTCATTGTTAATGTTATGGTTGGTATCGCTACAGGCAATTGTATTTAGATACGGCTGTGTTGCTCATCGAGAGTTGATTTGATCCTGATTATTTTGATATAATACATAAGGTCAGTGATTGTATTCGTATTGTATTAAGAATAAAATATCAGCTTTAATATTGCAACAAGTGAAATGAAAACCTATAATTCAAGGTTCTTATTTCAATGTCATAAACAGAGTTTGAAAGGTAACAAATGCCCATAATCGCGGCTGCAGATATATATCAGGATATATTTCGGGTTGAACTGTTTATTTTCCGCATTATAGATCACATAGTCATTTTGCACTTGCTTGACATTTCAAATTCATTGCGCGTTCAGACTCTAGGCTAATGAAAGGGTTACCAATAAAAACACCCGTCGCTTATATACGATCAATTCGCGGAAGCTTGATAAAGCATTGTTTAAATTGTAAAGTATCGTGCTGGATTGTCACTGTACGTTTGCGATTCATCATCGGGAAAAATGGACAATCATTTCAAAAGTTAGTTCAAGTAAAAAAACAAATAGTAAGTGACATCGGGAATAGAGTTAAAAAGAAAGAGAGAGAATGCAGACGGAATAATGATGCAAGGCGGCAAACCAACACTTACACAACTGGCACTTACAAGAAGTGTGCGAATGACAATGCACAGACAACTTCAAAAAATTTGCATACTTAGTATTGCCAGCACCAACCACATCGCAGTACATCACAGGGTGACTTTCAGCATGCGAATTGTGGAATTAGTGTTTAGTACAAACGGCAAACGTTAACTTTATAAGGTTTAAGAGTGGTGTGAAAAATTAGCTACGGATGGGAGGTGCTTTATTTTACCTGATTGTGAAGCGCTGGAGAGCCCGCATGAAGTCGTACTTGAGACCCGTGAGCGTCTTGCAGGTTGCCGTTAGAAGTGTCCACCACCGAGCCGTGCGAAGGTGAGCCTTCTTTTGAAAGACTTTTCTTGTGACTTGGTTCACCGTCTATTGCACTTCCGGTAGACGCTGCCGCCCCACCGGTGCTGCCATCACCGTTTGAATGCTCGTGGTGGTCGGATCCCATATCCATAAGCTCCATGGAACGAGCAAAAGCATCTCTCAAATTCACAGAATGAAAAGAAACAATACTTCCATTGCGCTTGGCTCTTTCGAGGGCCTCACGTCGTTTCATAGCTTTCTCCCGGCGCATTTGATCTTTGTAGTACTCGGCAAAATTGTTCACAATTATAGGTATGGGCAATGCGATGACAAGCACGCCACATATACAACAGACACTGCCAACCATTTTACCCCAAACTGTTGTGGGGTATATGTCACCATAACCCACTGTTGTCATGGTGATGGCAGCCCACCAAAACGTCTCTGGAATACTGCGAAACTCCGTTTTTTCTTCATCTTTCTCGGCAAAGTAGGCAAGACTAGAGAATAATAAAATGCCGATGGCTAAAAACATCATTAGAAGACCAAGTTCTTTGTAGCTCCGTTGAAGTGTATGGCCAAGCGACTGTAAACCAGTAGAATGCCGGGCGAGCTTGAGAATTCGCAAGATGCGCATTATACGAAAGATTTGCACTACCCTGCGGACATTCTGGAATTGCTCAGTACTTCGATTCGACTCCACAAGCCCTAGGGAGATAAAATAGGGAAGAATAGCAAGTAAGTCTATAATATTGAGACCACCTTTGAAGAACTTCCATTTATTTGGGCTAGCCCAGAAGCGGAGAGCGTACTCGCATGTAAACCAAGCGATACACACAGCTTCTACGATGGCCAGTTCTTCGTTGTCCTTTGTTTCCTTCTTGACCCCGCCTCTTGTTGTGTTCGAGGCGTTACCAACAATTACATACGTCTGGAAAGCTGGCATCGTGTTGAGCGTGAGACCGATGGTTGAGACAACGATGAAAAGAACCGAGATCACTGCGATGACCTGCAGCAAAAGGCAACTATACATTAAGATACAACAGAAACGCCCAAATATTCTAATGAAATTAACACAGTTCTTGCTCCCTATTCTCATGAAGATCCCAAATCCGAATAAACATCAGGCGTCAATCGGTTGTCGTTCGCAACGCGGATATGAAGTCACCGCAAAAGGAATAGATTACAGGAACCACGCACTTCACTCTATGAGGTTATAATCGACATTTAAGGGAGTGAGCTCAACGGTCTGCTGTAGACAGATATCCGCTATTCACCAGGTATTAATAATAGATTATGGAATTTCATACCGAGACTTTTTGTAACTATATATTATATCGTTTGATCTCTTGGGGCAGGCATTTGATGCAGTGCTAGGGTCATTGGGTTTCACAAATAATTTGGCACACTGGATTCAAATCGGTAATATTCATGATTATTTGTAATGTACAGTTAGTTATGTGTGTTAAGGGGTTCACATACAATTTGGCTACACAACTGATGTATTGAGTTATGGATGAGATATAAGCTATTTCAACCTAGAACACCTGGTTTGTGTGCCTGCAAAATCCCACCCACACAAGCATATCTAAAAGTTTCGGAGGAAAAAGGCGGGTTCGGAAATATATTATGCTTGGGGAGCCCTAAGGTGCCTGGGTGCCAGATCCAATCAACTTGGGGTGGCAGGTTGTCGATCAAATACATTTATGGCCGTGGTTGCGACGAGCAGTGCATAGGTTCGTGTGAACGACGAGTGAAGATGCGCATTGCAGCTGGTAAGCTGTGTTCAGAGAGCAAATGTATCAATCATTATGTAACTTTATCTGACTCGTTAACCCGGATGTGAAGGGTCAATATAAGCGATGCTATGAACAGAGTGGTCGTACAAACGTATCCATGTATAGGATGGTTCTAGGCTGATCTGTAATCAATTTGTTATCATTTGGCGTTGTTTAAATCCCAGCATGAAGCAGAAGCAAAGTTTGTCAACAGTTGCCGTTTGGTGGACGAGGATGATTGCGAATATCAGGACATTGGTACAAGCACTCCTAATGCTCACTCTGGGATGCGAACCCACGATCCGCGCATTACATGGGCAGCACAAAACCACTCTGCAACTAACAGGCGCAGTTGTGCTATTACTGAAACTTGAGGGTATTATTGGAATTCATATGTTATAATACTGACTCGACTGATCAATTAGGTACGAAAGTTGGTAGATATAAGGTTTAATGACACATCAAGGTGTGGTATATATAAACAGATTGAGCAGCCGCCTTCTTGGATAAATGGGGAAATAATTGGGAAATCCATGTGGATTAAAATGACAAAAAAAAACAAGAAAGCGGAAAATAAAAAAATGAAAACGATTACACTAGGGAACGTCACCGCTAGCCGATCGACAGGTCAAGAACCTTCCATCTTCTCGTCTGCGTCAAATCCCGGCCAAAGTGGTGAATTGCAGATATGACCCTCACAAGGACCGCTACCGGGATCCCATCTTCCACCGACACGAGTCGCAACCCACGACGAACACGTTGCCCGTATAAGTCCGCCATGAGACACGCTGGAGGATACAGCAGACCTTTTTCTACACCCGCTTCGAAACTGAATCACCAGTTGACGCGAACCATTTACATTTGTAAATATTTCGAGGAGAAACAAGACTGAATAATTTTGCAAATGAATTATCAACTAAAATGTCTCTATAAGATTGCTAATACGATCACTGTTATCTAGTAGTTCGTGAGACATATTAAACATTGCATTTTAAATGAATATCTTCCTAAAACAATTGTTTGAGCTAATTATGGTGATGTTCATGCGGTTTAAACATTCGTTTAAAGAAATTGGCACTGTTAAGCTGTGAGGCACCAGTTTGATAATACATATGGATAAGTTGCAAATAACACTTCGTACATTTTTTGGGCTGTCCGTATCATTGTAAACATGACCATATTGACCCAAATAATAGACAAACGGTGATCCAATTAAACTATGATGATAAACACACACACAAAAATAGCACATAGATATGTAGCGTTGGTTTGTTTACACCAGCCATATAAACCGACCGGCCCTTTAGCCATCCTTCGTCGTTTCCCCTTCCTTGTCTGTCACACCCTGAGTGACGTCATTGCCCGCTTTCACTGATCCCCAAACATTAACCTCGGAGCTAAGTTGAAGCCATTTACAGTGGTTTGGTGAGGGGGCGTAGAAGAGGGCATTGGAGACAGGCGCCACAGAGACAGCTGTTATTTTCCCCTCGCCCACAGCGTCCCTGTAGTCCCTAATGCCACACCACACTAAGTGCTTGCGTATAGTCACCGCCCTTCCGCGAGATCGGTTGGATCAAAGAGGAAAAGAATCGTCCGACAGTATTATGTCTGATAATATTTTTTCCCCTTATATTATTGAGTTTGTGGGGTATTAGAAGCGTCGGTGAGCTGGGAAAGGCGGCGTTAGACTGATGAGTGTGACTCGGAAGGAGAAACGTATACCAATCCCAATCTTGCAGACAAAATAAGAAGCCTGAATGTCATCAGATTTATTGGGGGTTGTTGGAAGTTGAGAATAAATATTATTGTCACGACTGTCTAGACCCAGACCGAATAGCAACATACGTCATCAGATACAGCGACTCTAAATTATATAGACCATTCATGCACCGAATAGAACTTAGTGGACCTGACCACAATAGGGATGATTCCATGCAGACGATGAATGCTGAGATGAAGGCCATACAGAATGGCCTCTTTTAAATGCAAGTCAGGGTTCTTTACTTGCCTCTTAGGCCATCCTATGGACGTCGGACTTAATTATCTCAATGACTCCACTGACAAGAATTATTTAATAATGCATGTAGGGTAGTGTGATTGGGCCCGCTCCGAGACTAGGCTACACAAACAGCATCTTTCATATGAGAACTGGGTTTATTGGACATAAAAAGCGATATCTTAAACCAGGATGATAAACATGAATATACATTTAAATGGGATTATCCTGTACTTAAGGAGCTATTTTGTGGCGCATCAAGATGAAATCTTTGCAGCAAGTGAGGGTAATTTCATGAAGTGCACATGACGCATGCGTTTCTAAAATTGGGTTAGGGTTAAATCTAGTTCCTGTTTTGTCGTGTATAACCAAACCATTAACACATAAAGGATAGCTGTATACAATGAAACTTTTCCAAGTATCTCAACGGTTTCATGTTGCCGTAAAATGTACAGCTTTCAAATGGTCTTAAACTGTAAACCAGTAACCAGCAACACTGCTCCGCCATCGCCTGAAGTAGGTCTCTCCAAAGAAAGTGCTGACGCAAGCATTCTTGCTGGGAACAAAGCTGAACCTACAATACTTATCGCGTGTAAACGTTGTCAGGCTGTCAGTAACTTTCGAGCGACGACATCGCGCGTCAGGGAGGCTTGCATGTGGCGTCCCCATTAGTTCTCCGCTGCTGTTGATCGATTGTCGAGCGTTTGCGACAACTAAGTGGCGTGTACGAGAGAGAGGTACTTGTTTTTATTTACAACTGTCATATATTGGCCGGAAAACACTCGACAACGCCGCTCAATGATCATCATCTCATGACGCTCATGTCAGATGTTTTTGACCATGACATATGATGGTGATTAATTCATGGTGATGTAAGGGGTAGTCGCTGCTAGTTGTTCATCTAAGATGACATTTGTAATGGGAACAGTTAAAAAAGAAGTTGTGTGCTTTGAATATATGCATATTGCTTTGTCAAGACTATATCAAACAATATTGTAACGCAAAAAGAATAACTTATATGATATCGTCAGTCAATTGTTGTTCACAGACGTAAGGGTCTTGGGTGGCCATTATTGTAAATCATTGTAAATCAAATGCTTGCTTACATTTGAAAATAATTGGCAACAATCAACAACTACCTGTTATCTATATGCCTTTGAGAATCAGCACTCCTCGCTCGAGTAACTATTGGTTACACTTCTGACCGAACCTTTTAGCAATGATATTGACAAATCAGCCATTTAAATAAGGAGTTAAGATTGTGCAACTACATGCCTACAATAGCGGTTGTCAATGTAGCATTCAAGTTGTTGCTGTTTCCATTGCAACTAGGTAAATAAATGCATTATCACTTTTATCGTCGCCGTTACCGATTGGCAAGAAAATGAAGAAATCTTATTGCCTTTAAATTCCCGTTTACAGTTTACTTATCAAAAGAACTAGTATTAACAAAATCATCAAGCACCAAGCATTGGACCAGGTGCGTACAATAAATGTATCGTCTCAACAAGAAAAAGACCACAGTGACATTTTCACATATTTGTATCTTAGCATTGCAACACAGTTCAAGGTTATCATTGTACAACAGAAGCGTATTCCGCAGACACCTAGCCATGCCAGGTTTTTTATGCTAAAGGCCGCCATCAAACTCCCTAATTCAGTCGGCAGTTTGCGTGAACAGCAGTCCAATCTCATTGTCATTCACCATGGCAACAGAACAAAGTGGTGTGCGCTCAGTGGAATTTCTCTCATGTGGCCCAATTACAGCAAAACTATGCTCAGACGCTCTTGACCGGGCAGATTTCGCGTTGTTCGCAAGGGGAAACCTCGCGTTGACATTTTCTGGGTTGATCGAAGACGGCAAGACTCGCAATCACAGTTTCTAGTTTGCTTTTTGACACGAGACCCGCATCAACAATTTGTGGATGTTCTGAGTTTTTCGACTTGCTACAACATTTTCTGGTTTGTTCAAATACAAAAAGGCGAATGGACAATTTCTGTGTTGTTCGTAAACACAACAACCTGCTCCGACATTATGTAGATTCAATTTGGTTTGTTCGACATCAGGCGATACTTGAAGGGCGATTGTTTTAACCTGCACCTTATATCATTCACTAATTATACTGCATACATTAAACAGAGTTCAAAGCTACGAAAGTCAGATAAGGAGACAGACAATTTTTTCACGTGGTATTAGCTTTATTTATCACCTCTTCGCATTGACAAGCATTTATTCTGGATGAGTATCCAATTGTGTTTTGCTCGGATTTCCGTTCGCATCGTTATTCCTTCACTTCCTCAAAACTCTTCCACATACCTCTTGGCCCAATCACCGCCCACTGCCGGTGCACCCCCTTCAAGTTCATCAACTGCTAGTACACCACCAACGGGTTCATTACCTACTGATTCATCACCAACTAGTTCATCACCCTCTAGATCATTACTAGTTCATCACCTACTAGTTCATCACCCACTAGTCCATCACCCACTAGTTTATCACTAATTCAAAACCTACTAGTTCAACACCCACCGGTTCATCACCCACTAGCTCATCACCCACTAGTTCATCACCTACTAGCTCAACACACACTTGTCCATCACCCACTAGCTCATCACTAGTTCAACACCCACTAGTTCATCACCCACTAGTTGATCACTCACTAGTTCATCACTAATTCAAAACCCACTAGTTCATCACCTACTAGCTCATCACACACTAGCTCATCACCCACTAGTTCATCACCTACTAGTTCAACACACACTAGTCCATCACCCACTAGCTCATCACTAGTTCAACACCCACTAGTTCATCACCCACTAGTTGATCACCCACTAGTTCATCACTAATTCAAAACCCACTAGTTCAACACCTACTAGTCCATCACCCACTAGCTCATCTCACACTAGCTCATTACCCACTAGTCCATCAACCACTAGTTCATCACTAATTCAAAACCCACTAGTTCAACACCTACTAGCTCATCACCCACTAGTCCATCAACCACTAGTTCATCACTAATTCAACACCTACTAGTTCAACACCCACTAGTTCATCAACCACTAGCTCATCACCCACTAGTTCATCACCCACTAGCTCATCTCACACTAGCTCATTACCCACTAGTCCATCAACCACTAGTTCATCACTAATTCAAAACCCGCTAGTTCAACACCTACTAGCTCATCACCCACTAGTCCATCAACCCTACTACTAGTTCATCACTAATTCAACACCTACTAGTTCAACACCCACTAGTTCATCAACCACTAGCTCATCACCCACTAGTTCATCACCCACTAGCTCATCTCACACTAGCTCATTACCCACTAGCTCATCACCCACTAGCTCATCACCCACTAGTTCATCACCCACTAGCTCATCACCCACTAGTTCATCACCCACTAGTTCATCCCACTAGCTCATCTAGTTCATCACCCACTAGTTCATCACCTACTAGTTCATCAACCACTAGTTCATCAACCACTAGTTCATCACCTACTAGTTCATCACCCACTAGCTCATCACCCACTAGTTCATCAACCACAAGTTCATCACCTACTAGTTCATCACCTACTAGTTCATCAACCACTAGTTCATCAACCACTAGTTCATCAACCACTAGTTCATCAGCCACTAGTTCATCACCTACTAGTTCATGACCCACTAGTTCATCAACCACTAGCTCATCACCCACTAGCTCATCACCCACTAGCTCATCACCCACTAGTTCATCACCCACTAGTTCATCACCCACTAGTTCATCAACCCACTAGTTCATCAACCACTAGTTCATCAACATCACCCACTAGTTCATCAACCACTAGTTCATCACCTACTAGTTCATCAACCACTAGTTCATCAACCACTAGTTCATCACCTACTAGTTCATCAACCACTAGTTCATCACCCACTAGTTCATCAACCACTAGTTAATCACCCATTAGCTCATTACCCACTAGTTGATCACCTCATATATTCATCACTAGTTTTCACCAGCCCCATCCCTCTTCCCCAGTTACCGACTTGCCCAGTGTCTCCACCGACTCGCGTTCACCATCTAACGATTCACCACCTGCAGCCGCACTTTACCTCATCAGGCAAAAAACAACTCTTATGGAAAGCACATTTTGTTCGTAAAACTCAGACCTTTTTATTAAAAATGGTAGGTCGATCAATGCATTGAAAATGAACGTTTAACATTTACTGATGGGCCAAGGTCGCTTTTGTAGGAGCGCTTCTACAAACAAGATTCAATTTGCAATAAACCTCGTCCAAACTTCCCCCGCACAGTACAAAGACTTCGTCTCGTCGAACTATATTGCTCAGACAATCGACATTGATGGTGGTGTCTTGTCTTTAAGGCTGATTTAGTCCCTCCAGAAGCGGCCGTAAGGGTACGCTAGCGGCTTTAACGGCGGGACAGAAAACTGCAGGAGAGCATGTGAGTGAGTAATTGAGAAGGCCGGCCAAGGAGCAAAGGATCTAACGAAGCCCGCGCTATATGCAGAGGAAATGACAGCCACGCCGGGTGCTTCGTGAATTAGTCCACTTGGTCTGGTGAGATATGGCGGGTGGCAAACGAATGCGTCTGAATACTGGCTTTTATTTATGAATCGAGGCGAGTAGACTCGCCAGACTAGTCAGGATATTACCGACGTCTCCCGAGCGATCGTATTCTCCCCTTGGGCTAAATCGTCTGCAAGGGGAGCATAGGTTTTCTGGTGTAATGATCTGGCGGTTAATGATTAACGTGGAGGTAATATCTGCTACGCGGAATCTGGGGGAGTGGTTGATAGCATGCGAATGCGTGGTCGATGTTGAAGAATGATGTTTATTTAGGGGTGTCACGTCAGCGTGCGAGGCCCGAACGAGGTGAAATGTGTCTGAAATACTTGGGCGATAAACCGCGAGCATGATGGACACGGGTTGTTTGGAGAAGAGGAAGCAGGGGGCGGAAGAATAACTAGGAAAGATTAAAGGGAGGGGAACTGATGTATAATGGGCAGTGAGCTATGGCGACGGGGGTTGGAGTCAGAATTAGAGGGAGAGAAAGGAATGGATGGAGAGAAAACAAGAGGGCGGCCTGGGGGAGAATGAATATATCGGGTGGGAGAGCGAGAGACATGTACAGTGAGAGAGAGAGATGAGAGAGAGAGAGAGAGTTTGGGATTGAGAGAGAGGGAGAGAGGGAGAGATAGCGTTTGGGATTGAGAGAGAGGGAGAGAGAGCGAAAGAGTTTGAGAGAGAGTTTGAGTGAGAGGGTGCGAGAGCGTTTGACAGAGATAGACAGAGATATAAGTACTATATTTCGTAGGTGGGGGTGTGTGGATTGGGTTTTAACTTATCGGTAATGGTTCCTATGTGTTAGCCTGTATAATTTAGTTAGACGTTAATAGCGACCAACTTAGACAAAGCGCCCCCGCGTCCGCGCAGCAACGCAATGACATTTTGACGCCGAATGAATATTTTAGGCGCGCGTGAATAATATAACGGGTCCGCCCCTAGATTCTTATATTTAATGACGCCAGATTGACCTTATCGATGTAATCACAAGCCACCGTCATCGTTCACCATCGTAATTCAATTCCCGCGTTTTCCTCGTGTTTTTTTCTTGGAGTGACCTTATTTTGTTGATTTCTGCCCAGGGTTCGGTCACGTGATGTCAATTGATCAGGGAAAATGTCCAGACGGACTCTGTGGCTGATTTGCCCCTGGTAAATCAATCTCTGCACGTCACATATTTTGGAAAATCAGTAACACAGAGGATATATTATCCCGCTTTACATCACACTGCCCTAGTGTGGGCGTCCCCTGTAAGGATGGTAAAGGGGGAAGGGCTAAAAATGCTAACTTGTCATGCCCACTCGCACCGTAACGATTTTTATTCAGTGAACCGAAGCGGTATATCTCCTTCACTTGTACCATATGCGCATAATTCAAAGTAGTTTTGGGGAAACGATGTTCGTCTGAAAATTAAGTGGAGCACTGCTTGGCGTTCGCATCCCGCAAGTTAATGTAAAGTGGTACGACATAAAAAAGAAAGTGGTCGAAATTGACATACAGCATGTCTAATGAATTTACGAAGCTGACAAACAACATGTCTAACGAGCATCTAAAACTGAAGTACAACATGTCTAATGAATATCTGAAATTGACATACAATATTTCAAAGGAACATATGTAAGTAACACAAACCATATGTAATGAACACCTGAAACTAACAACCGACAGTATCTCACGTATGGCATGTCTAATGAACCAAGGTCATATGGGCAGATAAGCGAAAATATCTCTTGCACAGTTAATTCCGCTTCGGCTTCACAAGAAGGAGAGTTTTCCAAGATACCAGCTACCACTGTATAGCACATGACGTTATGAAACTATAATTTGCAAGGTATTTCGAGCCAAGTGGCTACCATTACACTAAGTATGGCGTCAATGTTATTTGCACAATGCTTTTATGATTGCAGTTTTCGTACCAAGCCTTTAGTTGGTGGCGTGTTTAACAACCCAATGACGTCACGGGACAATAATAATGGTTCCCATGGCCCATACCTCAGGAAAAATTATTTACTTTTACATATAAGATGGTAGGCAATTTAAGCGAAAATGATACCTCACGCTTCAGAATGACCATGTTGCAAGACTGAAGGGGATTACAAATTATAGATACAGATCTTAGTAATGGATTCCTCTTATTAGCTATTATTCAACAATATTCGTTAGCTTTGAAGAATTATCCGAATCTCTAAAAGAATATTAGTTGGTGTCATCCTTAAAACTTGGCCATCGATATTGAATTGTCTTAGAATTGCATGTATGAGTATACAAATTTACCCCGTTCAGTGTTTGATATAAGATGAAAAAAAGATCACGGGCGTTGCAAAAGGTCACTGGTCACCTAGTCGCAAAGAAGAACTGAGATTTTCGACTGAAATATGGCAAACGCGAAATGATATTGTGGAAATTTTTCGTAAAATCAGGTTTGATGGAAGCGATGCCAATAAGTTATTTTGGGTAGTTTTTGATGAGTTGCAGCAAAGTGTAGTTAGCTTTTATTCTGAAGATAAAGGTTACCACAATTATTCTGCCATTACAAAGCTCAGTCCAATGATGGCTCTTCATTAAATTGCTTTTGCTGAAATGGACCTCGCAATGCCGAGTCTTGTTCGCCATTGATCGCTTTGAAGTGGTGGAGGGTTGCAATACAGCTACCCATTGGTGTAGAGTATGCATATGTTCAGTAGTAAATGGAGTAGATGGATTGGTGCAGCATATACAGGAGTGTGACGATAGAAAACACGCCTTACAAATGACGTAGGCAACACGAGTCTGTGGATATATGATAAGACAAGGATATGTTATTGATTTCGGCCTTCTCATCCTACCCCAGTGTTAACTCACACACACACCACCACCATCCACCAACCTCTCAACCCTCACCTTCCAACTCCTTTACCTCAATTGATTGCTCGCACCTGCTTGCCTCGCGTACATCGTACCTGTTGCAGAAGCTGACAACACCAAGTGCCGAGTCGACCTGCAGCAGCAGCAGCTGAGCTCGGGCAAAAATTATGTCAATAGACGAAAGCAATGTAGTCCGGGTTAAAGCCTGTATTAAAGAGCATAGTTCAACAGAAGGCAGGTCCTTTTTTATAGCTTCCTCCTGAGATATCTGCTATAAACAACCGTTAATTATTTACAGGTATATGCTGAGAAGCGGTACGGGTTTGTAGCCAATTAGGAGCCATGATAAGTAGGGGTTGGGGTGAGGATAAATTAAACAGGGCACGTGCGAGGTGGCTGTTGTGAACGGCGTATACCGCGTGCGCCTAGTGTGGATTGACAGATGGCGGGAGGATGTCGGCGGTGTGTGTATGGCAATAAAGCGAGGAATCGATGGCGTACCGTCATATCTTGTTGAAAGCCTCAGCGAAAGTCACTTCTTTATCTAACATTAGTCTTGAAGAATCGAATGGGTCACTTCTTCTTGATATATATGCTCTATGGTAACTAATGTAGGCGCAGTTCTCAATCACGGGTTACTTTTTCGAAATATTCAAGACATCGACGAAGAGATCGGTGATGGCAAGGTTCGACCACGGTATAGGTGCGTGGGTGTTTAAGTCCTGTGAATTTAATACCGCAGGCAGCGGAGAAGATATGGGATAACAACTATCTCAAGACGCTATGTTCTTATCTATTCAGGTAGGTGGGCGGGTGTTGGATGTGGTGTGGAGGGGTGGGGTTGGGGAGGGTACTGTCTCTTGCGTCTTTCCATTGGATGGGATTCTGTGATCCACCCTTTGCAGGAACATCGTCTTTCATCTGTTGGAGGGGATGCTGTCTTACTTGCATGTGTTGGACGTTACTCACATCCGTTAGTGGGGATACTGACTTACGTCCGTTAGTGGGGATACTGTCTTACGTCCGTTAGTGGGGATACCGTCTTACATCCGTTAGTGGGGATACTGTCTTACATCCGTTAGTGGGGATACTGTCTTACGTCCGTTAGTGGGGATACTGTCTTACGTCCGTTAGTGGGGATACTGTCTTACGTCCGTTAGTGGGGATACTGTCTTACATCCGTTAGTGGGGATACCGTCTTACATCCGTTAGTGGGGATACTGTCTTACGTTCGTTAGTGGGGATACTGTCTTACATCCGTCTTACTGTCTTACGTCCGTTAGTGGGGATACTGTCTTACATCCGTTAGTGGGGATACTGTCTTACATCCGTTAGTGGGGATACCGTCTTACATCCGTTAGTGGGGATACCGTCTTACATCCGTTAGTGGGGATACTGTCTTACATCCGTTAGTGGGGATACTGTCTTACATCCGTTAGTGGGGATATTGTCTTACACTCCGTTAGTGTGGGATACTGTCTTACATCCGTTAGTGGGGATACTGTCTTACGTCCGTTAGTGGGGATACTGTCTTACGTCCGTTAGTGGGGATACTGTCTTACGTCCGTTAGTGGGGATACTGTCTTACATCCGTTAGTGGGGATACTGTCTTACATCCGTTAGTGGGGATACTGTCTTACATCCGTTAGTGGGGATACTGTCTTACGTTCGTTAGTGGGGATACTGTCTTACATCCGTTAGTGGGGATACTGTCTTACGTCGTTAGTGGGATACTGTCTTACACTGTCCGTTAGTGGGGATACTGTCTTACATCCGTTAGTGGGGATACTGTCGTCTTACACATCCGTTAGTGGGGATACCGTCTTACATCCGTTAGTGGGGATACTGTCTTACATCCGTTAGTGGGGATACTGTCTTACATCCGTTACTCACGTCCGTTAGTGGGGATACTGTCTTACATCCGTTAGTGGGGATACTGTCTTACGTCTGTATTACGTCCATTAGTGGGGATACTGTCTTACATCCGTTAGTGGGGATGGTCTTACATCCGTTATGGGGATACTGTCTCACGTCCGTGAGTGTGGGGATACGGCCTCACGTCCTTCGTCAGTAGGGGAACTACGTCACGTCTCACGCCCGTCGTCAGTGGGGATACTATCTAATGTCCGTTGGTGGGGAAACTGTGTCACGTCCGTCAGTGGGGATACTTTTTCACGACCGTTAGTGGGGCTACTGTCTCGTGTCCCTTTGTGGGGATGCTGTCTGATGTCCGTTAGCGACGGGGTCGTGGCTTACACGGGGATAGCGTCTCACGTCCGTTGAAAAGGAAACTGTGTTACGTACGTTGGAAGTGTATTGTCATTCATCTGATGGAAGGGATACTCACGTCTATCTGCTTGAGGGAATACTGTCTTATATATTTATATATATAGTGATACTGTCGCTCATCTATTAATAGTGATTATGTCTCGCACATTTGAAGGATGGGATATGATCTTACATAAGTTGGAGGGGATACTGCCTTTTATCTATGGAAGAGATACTATCTTGAATTTATTGATAGTGATTCTGTCTCGCACATCTGACAGAGGAGTTAGGGTCTTATATAAGTTAGATGTAATGCTGTCTTCTATATATTACTAGGAATACTGTCTCACTCTTCTGATGGAGGGGATATTGACTACCATATAGCGGAAGGGAATACCGTCTTTAATGAGAAATCTGGCGTGCTGCTAATAATTGCACCAGCACCTGTCCATCATACATTAGGGATTATAATTCTCCATTATGTAACGTAATTACTATTGCAAGACCCAGTTGCATAAATTGGTGCAGCACCTTACGGCTGCTTGCTGGTGACAGCGGAATTTAATTATCGACTGTCGGTAGGTGTTAAAAGCTGTCTACCTAGATGGGGGGATATTAGGCGTCAAAAGCTGGGAGAGGAACCATTCAGACGGCGTATATTGATGGGCTATGCCCTTTACGAACGCACGAGGCACTTGTACAAAGCGACGACATGAGAGGGCGGTTCGCTTATGATGAATGCAGTCGAGCCTATTTTGGACGTAAGTAAGGGATGAGGGGCGTTTAGGGTGTTTGGGTGGGAGCGTGCATGGTGTGGGGGTAGCGGTGACATTGTGATATAGGTTCAAGCATGCTCTAGTCAGCTTCAACCCCTTCCCCACCCACTTGCAGATGCTGTAATGCTATCTTCATTACATCTCCTCTTGTATGTATATATAAATGTATATAGGTACCACCCTACCCTACGCTTCCCCGCAAGCATCCATCGAGCGCTCTCCAGGAACTATGGATGCGCAAGTGTATGTATTTGTAAGCGCCATGCCCAAAGCTTGCCTAAGCAGGGCTTTCACGCGCAGCCAAACCTCCACACTCAAGACTCACGCGCTTACATAACACAAACAATTGCCTATGCTTGCATAATGGACGATCTTATACTATGGATAAAGCATACGCAGTTATGTTATAAAGTCGTAAAATTGTCACATTTTTTAAATATAAAATGACGTAGTTGTTAGAAAGGTCATGCCATAAAATGATATTGATATTGACATAACTATGACATACATTGATACAATTAACGACCAGGTCATGCTATCTAAAGATGTAGTTATTGGAAAGGTCATATAGTTATTGGCGTAATCTGACGTTGTTGATAAGTAGGTCGTATCATGCACTGTCGTAGCAATATAAAGTTACTGTCTAAAACCGGTGTAGGTGATGACAAAGTTCGATCTTGTTAAAGTCACACTATTTGACTGACGTATTCACCACACATGACGGCAGACAACAGATGCATTTGATCACTATGCCATCAACTGCATGTCATCACTCGGACAGGCATTTATTGGGTAAGGTTTATTTTAAAATCCGAAACTTTATAACTTAAGTAAAGTAAGACACTTCATACAATCCCTAGTGGCAACGCAAAAACCAACATACTTTCTGATATTATTATAATATTAGCGATAATCAAACCTCGTTGTGGTAACTTATACCAGACCATAAACATATTATGACGCAAGGAACTGTGAATGGAATTTAAACATCGGGCCATCACCAGGGTTAGTTTTATAGCACTTCACTCTGACCAGATCGATAATTGGTATATCAGTTATTTTATGTGGGTGTGTGTTCATAGCGGAATCTAAATGACGGATGCAAGCAGCCATTAATATAGTTAGAACCATTCATCAGATACCCGCATCAGCGTGTTGCTGGGCGCCATGTTGACAAACCTAGCGTGTTTCATAACAGGTCAACAACAGCGATGCATGGGCTCACAAATATGAGCTCTTTTGACTATGATTAATATTGTACTTACAATGGCATATAAAATGTGCATAAAAAACCATTGCTGGCGTATATTATACGATGATTGGGATTGTATTGGAAACAATGACACTTTTTCAGGGAATATGTTTTGGTACACTGAATATAATATATAAAAAAACAAGCTTTGCAGTACCCAAATATACAAGTAAGGTTGTGGTGATTTGAAGAGTGATCGCGGTATGGGTTAAAGGCGCGATGTTCGGTGGGGTTACACAAACAGAGACCCATCGGAAAATATTTGACGAGCGTTTCCGTGCTCAGTTAGGATTTTGATTGATATAATTTATGCAACAGTGAGCAGAAATTGAGAACGATGCGTTGCGTGCTAATGAGCGCCAACGGAATAGGACTTCATTCGATTTGCCCTGGGAAATGTTTTTTTTTCATTCGATTGTTTCATTCCGGATTTCATTTCGAAAGAAGCTAAGTTGTGCCAGGAAGGAGTGATAAAGGTGTGAATGTGGATCGTGCGTCTTGGATTCCTCAATCAATCACTGTCTTCTCTTTTTCTTGAGTACTGATTGGTTGATTGGGGTAATCGTAGTGAATGGTCTTAATCAGTCACTCGGTCGCAAATATATAGCTTGGAACTTGGCTTTATCCTGAAGCTCATTGCGATGATGTCACACAGCTGAGCAGGAATTGTTATGGCTGTTGGCTATTTGATCGCTTTTTCATAGATCTAACAATTGACTTATACTTACATTCAGCTTTGTCGGTCGTCGGCAAGTGCTAGATAGCCATATATGGTAACCATCAACCATAATATTTCTACTTCCATGTGCACCAGATGTCCTATTTTGCACCTTTACCTCAACACCACAGATGAATTCAACCATTGCTGTTCCTTTGTTCAAATACCAAACAAACGAAAAAGCAGTTAACTGTTCAGTCTTCGATTTTTTATTTATGTTGAGCGAATTGATGACAGTGGCGTTGCTGATATCTCAACCGACTCTGAACTTTGACCCCCATGAAATAATTGACGTACGGAATAAATTGGAATAAATTGGCGAACCTTTGTTGCCAGAGAAAACAAGTCGCAATTACAGGGCAAGAGATAAAAGCTAGTTATATCTGCTATACGAAACACACTCAAATATAACCTTTCTTCGTATCGAATCTGTGCACACCTTCTCGGCAAGAATACACCTACGGGTATTGTAGACTATTCTCCACTAATCCAACGCTAGGGATGTTCGAGAGATTCCTTCAACCGACGATATGTAACACCATCGGGCTTGTGTGCCTTCCTCAAGGCATGCCACAATCCACAAAGTACGGGAATCAAGTGGTTTTGATAGCTACCGACCGGGTATTGCGTTACCACGCGTTGCAGCTGTAGACGCTCGGAACTCGAAAGTCTAGTGCACTCGAACAGGATCGGAATCCGAGCGCCTATAGCTGGAAGCGAAACAACATTTCGATGTTTGCCGATTAACTCATATAAAAATTCGGTACTCACCCTTGCAGCCGTCGACGTCTGAGGCTTCTCCAATAAATCCCATATTTTCTGTCTCCATTTTGCACAGGGACCATCCCCAAAGTCCTCTTGCTCGCGCTCTTTGAGGCTCTCTGCCTCTTTGCGCATCTCCTCAAAGACATGTTCTTTTTTCTGGTGGTATTTATGTTGGCAACACGACTCTAGATAAAGCTCATCCACGCCCCAATATTCCAAGTCGTCACTGAACGAGAGAACACACATTTCCTCGACGAGATGGAGTTTTCCCGTGCGGTAGAAGTTGAGAATGGAAGCGAAAGATCGCGGATGACGATCAAAAAAGAATTCCATGTCAAGAAGATTATAATCATCACATAACTCCATTATAGATTCATGTGTTGAGCTATGACGTAATTTGCCGAGGCGTGTGTGTGGCATTCGATCCAGAGTTTTCCAAAGGACCTCGTGTTTAACGCCCCCTACGTTGAGAACAACGCGTCGCGTCAGTTGCTTGCAACGCGTGATTGTATGGGGGTCCGGGGGTGGTCCTATTTGAAGACTGAGGTGATTTGGACAAGTGAGATGAGAGAATTCTGCAGGTCCTTGGTTGCTTGGATTATATCCTGGAAGGTTTGGTTCACGGATGAGTGCTGGAACCGGGGAATATGTCCGGAGCCGGGCACTGCTACCCGGTAGGCCCAGGGCGGGCGGAGGTGATGAGGAAAACGCAGTATTCGCGTCTCCATCTGAAGCACTCATGTTGGCGCGCGCGTGGTGCGATGGAGAAACGCTGATGGGAGGTATGTTGCTGGAAGGGCCTCCCTCTGCAACCATTCTGACTTCACCTGCATCGCCAGCCACAGCAGCAGCAGCCTGCGCGCAGGCGACTAACGCTCCGCAAGACGGCGGCGGTCGGCCTGTGGTAGAAGAATCGCTGCCTGGTTTCCCCGCAGTCGGGTCGACCGACGATGAACTGTTTGAGGGTCTGTTTGATGAGGAGGTGCTCTCGGCCGTCCCCTCCCCCGCTTTACCCGTCTCTCCATGCTTGCGTATCGACATGTTTCTCATCGCGAGAGCCTCTCCGCCGCTACCGCCACCGCTTCCGCTTCCGTACCCAGACGACGGCGGGCTCTGCGGGAAAGACGCCGGGACGGACTCCGTACGACCTCGGAGAGACAGCTTGGGGGGTCCCCCGGAATCCCGTCGTTTGCTGACTTGGTTAGCGTGCCTCAGCGATGCTGCGCTGCGTAGATGTCCCCCATAATCGCCTCCTTCTCCACCCCCAGAACTGCTATGGTAAAACATAGTTACTTGGTAATGCCGAATCACAGAAGAGATTCAGACGCTGAGTAGATAGACGCTGTGCAGGGCATGACTTAGACAACACAACACTCTCCACAAACCTATGGCACGCCGACAAATACAGCTTACACCTTACACCCTATAGCACTAACACCATAGGCAGATGCCGGGCTGGTAATTACAGGGCTACCATATGTCACGTCAGTTGCGCGAGCGATGAATTATGGCGGGTCGCCGTGAGCGCTATAGCGGAGATAGCGGGATATATAGACCGGCAGAGTCGTGTGCATATACTTATATATATATTTATATATATATATATATATATTTGTATATATATCTTGATATATAAAAGTGAGTAGAGATTCTTCATGAGGGCGAACAGGTAGAAGGATGCCCGTTGTTTCCCGTCGCTGCATCACCCAGGTTTAGTTCAATGGCAAGTTTACAAAACACTTGTTCGTTGAACGTGAACACATGACTGGTGGTAAAGTATGCTGGCTATTGATTGGGATGTTTTGTGAGATCTGTGGAGATGAGTACCGCGCAGGTGATACAGAGAGAGAGAGAGAGAGACGAGACGAGAAGACGTTACAAAGCCGACCAATACCACGACCATAACACTACATCTGCAAATACACACAGAGACAACACGACATAGAGAACACAATCACCAAATCATTTACTGCGGAACATTATTGATTAGTGTACAACAACAGGGGTGAGTGGGGATGGGGGCGCATAACATCATGTATCAGTCATGAAATATACATGCATGTGTACACCATATATAAAGTGCACAGGCTGAGAGAAAGAGAGTGAATTGGGCGAGGCAGGGTGTGGAACTACCAACGGCACAGCTGGAAATAAGCTCACAGGGTGCAACTGTTCACGACTCAGCTGGAAGTTAAAAGCATTTATCACAGTACAGATAACATTAAGCATCACGGGGTTTAATCACTCACAGTTAAAGGGAAATAGAATAATAAAGGTTAGTTCTTACCTACCTGTAAAGCAATCAGCTTTGTCTTAAACTACCTGTAAATCAAACTGCGTTGTTTTACCTACCTGTAAAGCAATCAGCTTTATCCTAACCTACTTGTGAAGCAATCAGAATATACAATGGATAAAACGGACCTGTATAAAATCCACTCTGAATTAGAATAATTCAACTGCTCGCCAGTAATATACAAACTATCAAAACCCTATCTCCGCTGTGCGATACAACTCTTTTATGAAAATCCCTCTTAAATACCCCGATTCATATCAATGCCGCATCATATTCTTAAGGGAGCCAAATCACATTAGATCTACGCGACATTAGTGGGTGTATAAAAATCATAACAATTACGCCCCCACCGCATATGAATCAGAGCGCTCTTCAGTGTTAATGACCTGGGCGACGAATACATCCTCATGCTTGCCTTTTGTATGCAAATGTATAAATCAGCTTATCCTTAAGGATTGGCATAAGCGTAAGCTCTGCAAGGCGGACACAACTGACAACCATCAATTCCCCTCCAAGAGAAGGATTGAAACATCGATGCTTCATGGACAATATCTAGATAAAGTCAGCTCGCCATCGATAACCAGTGTGTAGGCCAATCGTAACAAGGGAGATTAAGTGTAAATATGGGCAATAAATCATCAAATATCAGCAGTTCCATTACTGGATGAGCTGGTGGTGATTAGGGAGGACATTGTGCCTAGGCCATGATGCCTTGACAGGATCTCGAGGCTGAACTATCTTCTAACATGTTGGGTTTTTGTGCGGCTTAAACGCGTTCCCGGGAGAACTATTGTATTAATCCCTGTGTCTCCCAATATAACAGCCATTTTTATCTGGCAGTTCAATCTCGTGTCACCCAATATAGGGGCTATTAGACCGATCAATCGTGCGTCACCTGATATCGCCGATACCATTATCTTCAGTCGGAACACCTCATGCGCACACAGGCGCTCGGACTCCGATGACAGGTATCAAGCGCTCGGAACCCTATAATTTGGATTCTGTATTTTCTATTACAACTGGGGACCATGGCGTCCGAAGACGGATTCGAATCCGTATCCGCCAAAAGAGCGGTGACCGAGACAGTCCTACGGACTAAGATGACCCCAAAACAACGTTTTGGCAGGGTTAAATTACCTCTAGAACCACAAGACCCTTACCAATTTGTTCTGCATATTGCATATCGCTGGTTTTTCCTATGGCATCACACTCCTCGCGAGAATCCATCAAGGCAGGGTTCACCGAGTGCAGACAGCCGCCTAGATTTACAATGAACCCTTCGGTGTAGTCAAGCGTAAAGCATTCGATAAACTAAGCTGTATTCATATTAGATTACCATAATTTATATCAACGTCAGTGTACATATCCTGGCGTTGTCAATTAGAAGTAATTATTTCAGTGACAGCACAACCTTTTGATGCGTGTGAAACACATCCTATTTCCGGCTGCTGCTTTTGATATGTAGCACATGTCACGTGACGATTTAGCGGGCGAACTGACTCGCCTCAATTACAGTAACAATAATCACACCGAATTGGCATGCAATATACAAAACCAAACCACCCAATTAAGCTTACCCCAAGCTGATATCGACTAGTGAAGACCACGAAACTTGTGCGTAACCTTCCACGAACGATTCCTTAGAAAGTTAACACGATGTCTTTGATTGAACCACGCGGCAAACAGTAGCCGAGCTCCACCATAGTCCACTTGCCCAAGCTCAGTTCGTCTGGAAAACCCTTATCGTCAATCGCAGGTCAATCTTTGTGGTCGCGCATTAACCTGCGCGAGTAACAGTTCATGCCTGAGTTGAAAATATTGTGCAATCAAAGCGAGCCCCAGCGTGTCAACGACAGCGTGTCGCCTCCTAGGTTACCCCTATAGAATTGTCTTCGGTCGGCACACGAGTGGGATATCAAAACGTATACTGGCTTTATGGAGTATAAGTACGGTCTGTTATGTTCTTCCATACTTCTCAATCTGTACATAACGTCACGGGACTACGTCAGTGTTCAATATCATTGTTGGCGAACCACCTGGCAAACTGCGAACGGCAGATCTAGTCCCAAGTTACCGCCTGATCCTGTTTAACATAGACATCCTCGTTAAGTACATCACAACCAGACAAGAATTCTAGTCGAGAAAGAGCAGATCTTTTACCGGCACAGCAATATTGGTACAGACCTAATGATTATAAAACCAACAGTTGGCTTTGATTCCATAACGCTCTGCCCTTATGACGTCATTTACGCTTTAGGGCTGCCCGCAGAATAGAGTTAATTGAACCGCTCGGTCTTACTGAATCGACCTGACAACCCATTCGCATACGACCCGTAAAATTAACAGTAAACTACAATTCCATTAGCAAGGGAGAGGTTTCCTGAACGGGTTAAAGCATCATGCATGATGTTGTAACCACCGCACCCACAGGTGTTAATCATATCAAATACACGTGCTACCAGAATAATCGCACCCACAGGTGTTAATCATATCAAATACACGTGCTACCAGAATAATCGCATGCTCTTACATTTAACTAACAGGATTTGTATCGTCCAAGGCCACACGCTGTTTTAGCGTCGAAGTCGACAAATGCTGTCATTCAGAGCGTTCATTATTGAATATAATTATATAGCATTTTCTGAAATACTGAAAAATGTGTTGGTCCAGCTATGATAATTCATTGCTGTGATGTAATGGCATGGTTAACTTGAAGCCGACCTCATGCTTTTGAAAGTATATCGCCATTTGTACTATGCATTACCAGCCTGAGCTAACCATTTCTCCCGGAGATACCTTCACCAACGATTCGGAAATACACAAGCATTTACAATATTACAGATATATGATCTCGACTCATGCACCTTAAATCGCTAGACTTGGGCGAAATTAAGGCGAGTGAGATTTTTTTACGGGAACATTTCATGAGAAACACGTCAACATGACAGACTTCGAGACTACAACGGTAATAGAAAGAATAGGTGCAGAGCAAAGAGTAGGTGTCTAAATTCCTAGCTAGATGGCAAAATATTCTTAGTATCGCTAAATCAGGTCAAATCCCCACCCAACCCCAAACTCAGTTTTGTTCATATATATGACATCATCTACAAATATACCGTAAAACTTTGGGTGCCTTAAAATTCTAGGCGCATATACAGTGATTCGACAAAAAAAACCAACGCAACCGAGGTAACCATTTGTTCTGTATGATTCCGTGGGCGAGTTGACCTCTGGCTCTGAATGATTCCGTGGTTAAGTTAACTTTTGGCTTTGTATGATTCCGTGGCCGAGTTTATTTATGATTCCGTGGCCGAGTTTATTTTGGCTCTGTATGATTCCATGGTCGAGTTGACATCTGGCTCTGTATGATTCCGTAGCCGAGTTAACTTCTGACTCTGTATGATTCCGTGGTCGAGGTGACCTCTGGCTCTGTATGATTCCGTGGTCGAGGTGACCTCTGGCTCTGTATAATCCCGGGGTTGAGTTAACCTCTGGCTCTGATGTATGATTCCGTGGCCGAGTTAACCTCTGGCTCTGTATGATTCCGTGGCAAAGTTAACTTTTGGCTCTGTATGTTCCGTGATTCTGCTCTGAATGGTTAACCTTTGGCTCTGTATAATTCCGTGGCCGAGTTAACTTTGGCTCTGTATGATTCCGTGGCCGAGTTTATTTTTGTTTATTTGGCCGAGTTGGCTCTGTATGATTCCGTGGCCGAGTTATTCCGTGGCCGAGTTAAACTTATTATTCTCTGTATGATTCCGTATTATTCCGTCCGAGTTTTTTTGGCTCTGTATGATTCCGTGGCCGAGTTAACTTTTGGCTCTGTATGATTCCGTGGCTTAAGTTAACTTTTCGCGTTGGCTTGTATTATGGCCCGTTAACTTTTGCCTCTGAGTTAACGTGTTTGGCTCTAACTCTGTATGATTCCGTTGCTGAGTTAACTTTTGGCTTTGTATGATTCCGTGGGTGAGTTAGCCTCTGGTTCTGTATGATTCCGTGGCCGAGTTAATTTTTGGCTCTGTATGATTCCGTGGCCGAGTTAATTATTGGCTCTGCATGGATTCCGTGGCCGAGTTAATTTTTGGCTCTGTATTATTCCGTGGCCGAGTTAACTTTTGGTTCTGTATTATTCTGTGGCCGAGTTTATTTTTGGCTCTGTATTATTCCGTGGCCGAGTTTATTTTTGGCCGTGGTGGCGAGTTAACTTTTGGCTCTGTATTATTCCATGGAGTTAACTTTTGGTTCTGTATGATTCCGTGGCCGAGTTAACTTTGGCTCTGGTATTTCTGTATTAACTCCGTGGCCGAGTTAAATTTGGCTCTGTATGATTCCGTGGCCGAGTATATTTTTGGCTCTGTATTATTCCGTGGCCGAGTTTATTTTGATTCCGTGGCCGAGTTAACTTTTGGCTCTGTATTATTCCGTGGCCGAGTTAACTTTTGGCTCTGAATGATTCCGTGGCCGAGTTAATTTTTGGCTCTGTATTATTCCGTGGCCGAGTTAATTTTTGGCTCTGTATGATTCCGTGGCCGAGTTCTTTTGGCTCTGTATCATTCCGTGGCCGAGTTTAACCTCTGGCTCTGAATGATTCCGTGGCCGAGTTATTTGATTCCGTGGCCGAGTTTATTTTTGGCTCTGTATGATTCCGTGGTTAAGTTAACTTTTTTACCTCTGGCTCTGAATGACTCCGTGGTATGATTGGCGTTAACTTTTCGCTTTGTATGATTACGTGGCCGAGTTCACTTTTGCCTCTGTATAATTCCGTGGCCTTTATTTTGGCTCTGTATGATTCCTCTGGTTAACTTTGCTTTGTATAATTCCGTGGGTAAGTTAACTTTTGGCTTTGTATTATTCCTTTATGCTCTGTATGATGCCATGGCCGAGTTAAATGTTGGCTTTGTATGATTCCTTGGCCGTGTTAACCTCTGGCTCTGTATGAATCCGTGGCCGAATTAACTTTGTACACTGTATTATTCCGTGACCGATTTAACTCTTGGCTCTGCATGATTCTGTGGTTGAGTTAGCTTTTTGTTTTGTATAATTCCATGGTTGAGTTGACCATTTGTTTTGCATTATTCCGTTGCCGAGCTGACCTTTTGTTTCTAAAGATATCGTGTATATACTTACCAGTTGATCAATATGACGCCAGGACCCGGATCGCCCTTTAGTCTATGTAATAGAATGGACAACAACATCTGACATCACACGAGGGCCTACCACGTCCACAGCAGCGTCAAGTTGTCTATTATTCAATTCAGTATTCGTATACAAGAGCGTATTACATATGCGCCTTTGACCATAAAACCTATTTTCACTTGGTGGCTGTCTTAAGTGGTTAACAATTGTGATAAGGTTTTTGTTTGAGAATAATAGCCAGTCACTTCCATTAATATGTCAGCCACTTGAAACCTGACATCAACAGAATACTAGAAACGAGCAACACTCGAGTTGGCTGTTTGAAACAAGGACGATATTGCAATGTCTAGGAGTAGTAAGACTTGGGAACTTGGCCTGATTATTGGAAGATATTTGGCACATGGCAGGTTAATTGGGCAGCTGGATGTCAGAGTAAATATGGTTAGGTGAAGGGAGGTCGATTGCTAGGTATCTATATCAAGTACAGGAACATAGCGGGTGGAAAATGGCGGTAAACAAATACACTGTAAGCCCGATCATCTGTGGAACGGTCGGGGTGAACGATAATAGTTGTCTCATACGACGACGGTGAATAACCCTCTACATTCCGACACCCACACCCACACCCAAACTCCACAACACACACACACACACACACACACACACACACACACACACACACACACACACACACACACACACACACACACACACACACACACACACACACACACACACACACGGAGTTGAATGTACGACCAAGAAAAAAACATACCAAGGTTGGGTACGCGAAACATATGAACTGTTTAGGTGGAACATCTGACAAAAACTAGACTAGGAGAAAGCAATCTTTGATTATGACAATCATGGGTACAACAGGCGGTTGAGTGCGAGACGTCATCTGAGTGCCCCAATTCGGTCTTGTTTTTGGTTTGACAGGAGTCCTAGGTAACTCATTGGCTTTTATGGTGGTCTTGGATATGGATTGAGTTGCTATGCTAATAACTGGATTCACATCAGATATATAGCTACATGGCATCTAGATTTACAATACCATGACCACCTCCCTGCTGCTCAGCCCCTCACAAGACTGGGCTGGTTCCGGGAAGACATATTGCATCAGGGACATTAATTAACAGCTTGACGGGCCTGATTCATCCATAACGAGATTACCACACTGGGGCATCCTGCCTCAGAACGCGCTCATTCGCATTGGCATGAAATCACCCTCTACGTAAGCAGCCTTGATGTCTAAACGACCGTTTACATTGACCATGACCATATTTGAAAATAAACCTAAGATGACCTTGAACCTGGATTGACTGTCTAGAGCAATCATTGCTCTCTCGTTTGAATCCCAGCAATTTGTGACCGTTTCTGTTGACATTTGATATAGTCGCCTTGATACATCGCTTTTCTACGACCCGAGTAATGTCTTTGATTTGCAAATTCCAAAGACCATTGCTTCTTAACGGAAGGCAGTTCATGTATATTTGTAAGGAGCTGTGTTTATATGCCATGAATAGCTTACTATCGCTCCGTGAAATTACCATCATCGGCCTTCCAAAAGGATTCACTCTGCAAATAGCTTCTTAGAGGAAATCGACAATATTGTCAGGCTTCTTATCACGTTGTGCCAACCCCGTAATGGACTCATCCAAGCATCCACGTCAAAGTGTCAGTTTCTCTCCGTAAATGTGGCTTATCGCATCGTCCAGGCCCGTGATAGGGGTGTAGGGGTGCGTGAAGAATTACTGTGACATCACATACCAAAGTCTGACAGCATGCCTGGGAGCTGTGTGATATACCAAGGCTAAGATGATGAACCTTCCACAAGACGTATATTACCGAAAGCTCGTCCCGGAAAATTTCAAAGCTATGAAATATTCACAGCGTTCCCACAGGAAATAGAAAGCCACGGTAGGTCTCTCTTTGAAAACCCGAACTTCATCCGTCCACACTGATTGGTTGACTTCCCTATTGACATTCCCCACTAATTGGTTTTCATGAAACGTCAGTCAAGATGAAGTACAATTCATTTTATATGCGACCTTCAATGCAAATGACATAGAGCCAGTACTTAGAGTACTAGGCCCTCTCTCGCTCCCTAACTCGATCGACTCATGTGCACAATTATAGTATCAGGGCCAGACAGGTCAACCACAATACCGCGGATTCCGTATTTAACGTCTTCCAAGCTGTTAAGTACAGCCCGACCCCCACACCACCGCCCACAGCAGCGACTCTTGACGATAAGCATGGAGTGACGGGAGAAGTGATGCGATAAAAATTCTTCTGAAACATCATTAGGAAATGTCACCATGTTGAATTCATTATCATTGTGAGGTATGCGCTATATAACGTGCAAAACAAATTATAATTGGTGATTTTGACTGTACCCGTTGTTCTATGGTAATGTTTCTGAATTCCCTGCACAATGTGGTACCCTCAGGAACAATCACCACACTTTGCATAATGAGACGCGATGTCTGACAACCTACAGTGAATTGGTCAACCAATAGGAACAAGAGCATCAGTTAGGCTAAAAGGAGACTACAAGCAGTTGAGTTTATTGATGGAGTCGAGGGCCAGGGAGGGATGTCTAGGATAAGTTGGAATAAACAAATAGACCAGTTTATTAGATAATATTTGGCGTTATATTCAATTGACATGTTCGTGGGGGAGCTAAAAGTAAGTGCAAACATTGCGAGATGAATGAGATCCGATTTTGCGGGTTGTGCAATTTCCACAAAAACACAAAGAGGCATAAAAAGATCGTAATCCATGGAAAGATTAGGAATGATAGGGGGGCCAAGCGGGTGGGGGGTGGGGGGGGGGCGTGTGATTTAAGAGTGGTGGTAAATAAATTGAGGGAAAACAAAACTTACTGCCTTGTTGCCCAAGTTCCTGCGAATGAAATATCTGACACAACGCTGCTGAATAACCATTGATACCCCGTTGTTCCTCTAGCCGCAGCCCTTACGTCACATAAAACGTCAACATGGTTGATAGAGGATAAGCGACTCTAGTAGGATAATCAAAAACTCGGTTAGCTGCAAAAGAGATTTGGCAAAGAAGAAGACTCTAGGAAGTGAAGAAGCAATCGCCGTAATGATGACAAATATGAACATTTCGGACTAAAATTGGAACGGTGATATTTTTGGCTTCATTGGTTGATTTTGTCTACCATCAATCCTCTAATTTATCAAATGTTTCCTACAGCCGTTCGATTGCACCAAATGGTTCGACGACATATTTAGTCTGGTATGCGAGAGAAAATGCTTTCAGCATCTTTCTATCCTTAAGTGATGTATGACCCAGAAATGGGTTAACAGTTAGAAACATTCAATATACAAAGTGGCTGTCATCAGAAGAGTAGACACATCATATTGTATAAGACAAAACGAACATCAAGGGGTGCCGGAGTGGAATAAATCCCAAGCATCAATACACATCGAGATACATTTGTGAATATATCACACATACAAACGTTTCTTCTTGCAGAAGACTGACGACCTTCCATCCTTCAATCTTTACAAGACTGAATAGGTTGAGGTATGAAATATTGCATTACATTGGGGTTATTGTGCTACCCGCTTCATTCACATAACGGCGTTATTGAAAAGATTCATTCTCTCTGCTTTCCCAACACCAATAGCTTGCGATCTGATGCATTGGTAAATGCTCCTTACCTTTTAAAATCTGAATAACCGAATCACAAATTTGAATGACTGTGGGCCTCGACTGATCTTGAACTATGGTTTGATTTGAGTATCCAGGAACATTTTCACAGCAACATCATCAATAATGCTTATATGAAGATGTAGTCAGCCAGAGGGTATTACTTCCTACTTGTGCATGGGTTAAATTTGGATGTCATTCAGGGTTAGATATAGCAAGGTATTTATCCGCGAGACTTGCTGCAAATAACGTGCATATCCGTAGATGGTTAAATTGTCCTCACCATTGCGGCTTTAAACAGGTACGCGTAGGATAGAAAACAATGATTATTTTGCGCGTTCATATTCTTGACAAAACGCAGTTACAAAACTAAGCGTGCAAGGGCTTTTCCTTCCATATAAGAAAGAAAGTTATGATTAAGGAGAACTTATGGGACCGACAATTGATGACTTTGTGGTTGACAAAATCACGCCAGTTAATTGCCCTCATTGGCGGATGAACTAGTTCGCCATCAACGGAGTTCACTATTACGCAAATGACCAGTCAGAAAACCATTACTCTCGCCCGTGATAGTCCTCATCCCAACGCTATTGAGCCGTGCACAGTTACCATCAGGGCAACACACAGACGGCAAATGAGTCGTCGTAAAAGTCACGTTTTTTCTGACATATACATAGCATGTTGTGGGACATTTTACGCCAATTTTGCAAGATCACCTTTCACGTAATAACCCAATTTCAATGCATGGATGACAGGATTTCCGAAGAAAGAGGGAGTTGGGTCTGTACATGGCTGTTGTTGGAATGCATGATACAAAGTGCCCGGGTTATTCAATCTTTAAGTATTAGGATATCTTTCAATATTGCTCTACAAATAACGGCCTTCTTACGCAACTAAACCCAGACAACATGAAATTGAGAGATCTAAAATTGTCCTTTGTGTCATCGACTGTTTGCTTGGGAGGAATACCAACAGCCTCAGAGTGTTGCGCTGCTAATATATGGACTTTCACAGACCTACTCAGATGCTATCAAATGAGTTAGTATGAAACGTATGATGAAAGTTGAAACGAGTCAAGGGGTCTAGCAATTGTCCTTGTGAAATCCAAGCAGTCACCGTATCTTTCTTTATAATATCTTCCATATCTTACAAATGGACCTCATTCAAAGTAGTTTCATCACAGCGATTCGTCAGGTTCAGTAGATTTTCCTACTGCCTGCGCAAAACATATTCCAGATATTTCCACTCGAACACCTCTATTGGAATGAGTAAGGCCGCTTTTGCATGCATGCATATTGCTGTATCAGAATTGATTACGCTTTTGCAAAATGACATTCTTTTGAAGACGATGACACAAAGTTCCATGGAGGCCGACTTGCCAGGGATTACTTGCTACAATCGCTTCATGCGGGTATAACTTAATTACAGAATATAGTCCCAAATATGTACTATGGTTAAACGCATCCAGAAACAGCATACACCGTGTCAAACCTGTAATGCAATAGGTTTGTTTGACTAGCGAAATGGAATACGATTTATATGCACAACAATGTTCTCGTCACAAATTTATGAAATCTTATTAAAATGGAGATAGGTTTCAGTGTAAAATTTCAATTTCCGTATAATTGTTTGGTAATAACTATTCTTAATCTATAAGTCAGTCGAACCACAGAGGCAGAGAAACCCACGACTGGCATTAGGTTGCTTGTAGAATGTGGAGTCATATAATATGGTCTTGGAGAGGCAGGGTCTGTCAACCAGACAAGGCTAGAGCAAGGTGTTTGGCCTTGAGCTAGGATGACATGTTAATTGGAGCACTCGGTGTCTGGGTAAATATTAGGAGACAAATGCTAGCAAATGGAGTTAGCTGTGCTGGAGTATTAGCTTGGCATACAGATATAAACGGACGACATAAATTTGTTATGCCAAGCTGTACAATATTAGGGATGGATGAGGAATAAAGGACCATACAATTCGCCGGGTGGCTTAGGCAATTGGGCATGTTATATCATAAGGAGACGCTTTTAAATGTCCAATCGAAATCCATTGTTGTCTTGTTTTACAGCTCCCTGACCCGACATGAAATAGCCGAATGGGTTAACTTGACGCAAACGGGAAACAAAGGGAACGCAGTAGAGCATCGGTTGAAAACGAGGCTGATTTAAATGAAGGGCTGTTATAGCATTTAAATGCGCACAAAAAACAAGTAATGACTTTTTTCTACATAATCACTTTGATTGCAGTACTCCTCGTCTAACAATGTCGATACATTTGTTATAAATCTTATATACTTATTGTGTCGATTTTCAGAGTAAGAAATTAAACAGTATATCTTTTATGTGTTTGTCTCCTGTTATATTGTTCTATCAAGTGAGTTTATGTCTGTTATTGTCTTGCCACTGTGTGATCCAAATGATATTAACCGCCTTTATGCTAATTCAGATATGCTTTTCTCATTGAGACCCTTTCCAAGATATCCTTCAATTGTAAAATTTGGGCCTCTATCTACTATTTTAATGCAGTCCTCTTCCCGGTCTAACCCTACCACTTCAGTTTTGTGTGTTTGTTCTCAATCACAACCATATTTATCGCACATATTTAAGTACAACACAGCATATTCATAATATAAAACAAAGACTAACACTATACGGTTAGTAATGACTTTGTGTTGGTGGCTTGTGTCTGACGTAATCACAATGTCTCATTAATGATTTACCTAGAATGTATGCCAATAAAGCTTTTCAACTAATCCACTCATTGCCCGATATGACGTCTGTTTGTAGAAAATTTAACGTTGTTTAACGTCTATACGTCGGTTCGTACCTTTCATGTGCAATTATCAAATCATACCTTGCTTGTCTGCTAAAATTTGCCAGCCAGTTATAACCAGACAAAGTGTTAAAGTTTGTCCTGTTATATCCTGCTATCTGTCACAGGATGTCTGACCTTTAATGCGTCTGACAGATTCGGCTTTATCGATGCATATTGTTATGACGGCCGGCATCCTAGTATATTGTCATTATATGAAAGAACGTGGGTCCCGGTATGACGAAAGCCTATACCATGAAAAAATAATGATGGAATTGTGGCGAGACAAGTCGGCTACAGCAACACTGTTGCTGTATTAATTTGCTTGAAAATGTGGCATTGATGTGCTCCCCTATCCTCTTTACAGCTATTGAGGAGGAGAAGCATGGAGATACAGAAAACGCGAGGGGGATCAACCGTTGTCTGGAGCAACTGTAGGAAAGATCACAATGTAGAATTTTACATAACCATATGCTAAAGCGTATATGACTATACCTCTGCAGACAAAAAAGAAACGTGCGATATTGACTTAACCACCTGTTTATAGGGGATGAGGTATTTGACATTACTCTTTGTTCTATGTGATAGAATGTCTGACCTCACCCTTTGCCTTAAATGCTACCCCTGGGAACACTGCACGATGGCTGACCCATGCCATCATCTGCGGTAGATTTCTCAAGTGAAGTCTTCAACAAATTCGGCTTGGCAACCAGGTCAGGCAGTTGCAAGAAATTTGTTGGTGCAAACGTGGTATTATAATGGGAGTCGATTTTGTGAGCTGCTTTATAGTACCACGGAAACACACAACATACTGACAGAATAGAAGGACGCATTGCTAAATAAATTGAGGGAAAACTGAATTAACGGTAGGGTTGCTCAGGTTACTATAAAAGAATTATCTGCTGCATTGCTGCTTAACCCTTCGTACCCCATTTTCCATTCAACCACCACCCTCCCTTCTCGTAAGCTGGGTGGGTCACATGGCTGATAGAAGATGAGTTACTGAAGTAGGATATTCAAAAACTCGGTCTCCTGCATAAGAGCTTCGACCGAGAAAGGGTTAATGGAAATCGGGCCCATATCAATGACAAAATGGAATCGTTTGGGACTCAAAGCAGACCTGTAATATGTTCGGTTGCAATTGTTCGATTGACGGTGGATTCTGCCAACGCATCTTTCAAACCCTTCAGTGAGGTATCACCACTGCAAAATGTCCACATTAGAAACAGACTCAATAACTTTTTTCCCACCATACAAGCAATCAAATTCACTATTGAGAGGTCTTAGATAAATATTATACTTGTTCAAAATGAACATTACAGAGCCGCTGTGGTTGAGGATCCGCAAAGCAAATATACCTTCGGAGATAATTGAGCTCCACACTCATTGACATCTCTCACGTATATACCTCCAGCAGTTGTGTTTATAGCACACATTCAAGCATGTCCTTTATAGTGTGTGATGACATTAAATGTCTGGCAAGGAGGTAATGGATATTTGCACAGCAACTGCGTAAATAGCTGGATCTATTGGATAAAACGCGACTATTTGGCAACTCGATTATTGCTTTCTAACAGATTGATTAACCAACTTCATCAACAATGAGACTACCACAGAGTGATATCGTAGTAGGCTCATTTTATTTGGTTTCCAAATTTCAACAGCATTTGATCCATTGGATCCATAGTATTTGCGTAACGATCAAAACTCGAACGATGAACCTAAAATGACGATAAGCTTAAGGCAACCGCGAACCATGGTTTGAGTGTTGGTTAATATCGACGACGCTCTCATCATCAAAATGTGAACATCAATTCGAGCCAGGGGATTTATCCTCGTGTTTGTGCATTGCTAACATCGTACAGGATTTTCTTATAGCTATGTATTTCACTGCATGACTAGACCTTTACTGATTTCATCGGGTACATTCCCCAGTCTTGCTCCAGTAAACAACCATGTGATATAAAACAATGATTAGCTGATCTGACCCTCTGTCAGATACACATATAGCTCTATAGCAAACAGAGTAAATGTTGTCCTTCGCTGTTAGATGGAACTTTAGTAATAAGATCAGTAATTTATTGTTTACTTGATTTCTGATAGTGTCAGTAATTTGGCCATATCGATTCCAAGACGGCCCATTGTTTCCAAATATTATGACAGACATTCCGTGTTTATGTCCATGAGGCTAAGAAATGTAAATTCCTTTCCAGAATATCTCAACATGGCCTCATAAAATTGTGATTATCGGCCCAGTGTGGTGCACTGCGTTAATGGTGCTCCAGACAAAAATCGTCATGTTTGCCAGGCGCCACCTCTTACTGAGCTATGCCGGTAATAGGCGCATCAAAGTGTCAGGATCCCCCCTTTTAATCATTAAGACCAGCCTAGTTTAGGTGCATATGGTAATGCCCTCAGATGTCATGTAATCGAATAGTTCGTGAAAGCTAGTGCAGTTCCAGTGCCACGGGAGGGAAACCTTAACCAGCGTGGATTTGTGACAGCTGTCTAGGCGAATATTACCGACAGTTCCTTAGAATGTGCTGTATGTGAATGTCAAGCTGGCTAGAGATGGACGGATTAACTAGTCCATCAATGGGGTTATATAGCAAAAGACCAGTCACAAACTATTATTCCTACCCTCGAAAGATCTCATCCCGCCGCGACTGGCAACCGTGCACATAACACCATTAGGGAATAAAGAGTGGGCAAACGCGTCGTAAAATCTACAATTTCGGACAAATACATAGCATGTTTGGCGGGCATTGTACGTGCCGAGGTCTACCGGATCAATAAGTGCACCACTTATAGTGCCTGCCAACCAATCTTTGACTCATGACTAATATTATTTGTTCTAGAAATAGCTGTGAGTGGATATCTTGATTGCTTTAAGCTGAATGATGCAATGTGCCTTTATTACAGGCCCTACTGTGGAAGACTACCTCCATCGTGGATCCAGAGACATCTTCTAGCTCAAACACACTTGTGTACATTGTAATCTATATTTATATTGCTTCACAAAGACATGCCATTGACAACGTCTAATGCTAGACAAACTCCATATGTACCAATAATTTGTATGATGCAAAAATATTATTTGCATATTCAACTCTATTTATTCAGCTTCGCCGAGTTTAGTCACAAATCTGCTCATATGCTACGCCATAAGCTGCATGAAACGTGTGATGAATGTATCGCTGAAACATGGGTCATTGACCAAGCATTTGATATTTACAGATCACAGAACTCACCATAAGTCACCATATTTCATACATAGATAACCATCATCACATCAAATCATCAATGATTTTCACTCCCACATCAAAAAGTCGTATGCTGTATATTCACTTTCGAACGTCTTTATTGCATTATGATAATACAACAGTTGTATGGTACCATGCTGGTGCATCTCAGTTTGTATCACATTTGCCAATTTACATTATAATTGGCTTGCTGGTAATTACTTAACACGCAGCGAAAATTTGTCCATGCTGGTACAAATAGATTTCAAAAGGTACTTTAGTGTCTGAAGATACATTCGGCTAAGAGCTACGTATTGCTGGAGGAACCTTTTTCCATTGCACCGTGTATCATTATTGTGTTATATAAAAAAATACTGAATAAATGTATCCAATGCAGTATTCTGCAATTGGCGTGGGAATCGGAATATAATTTGTGTATAATTGTTGCAAGTCAAAAAATGATAATATCTAATTTACAAGTTTTTGTCAGATACCGCTGACTATTTTGCCATCAACAGTTGCTAATCTGCAAAACTAGTTTGATGGCGGCATTTGCAGAGGTGGCGGTAGGTATGATTAGGTCCAGTGTCTGCTTGTTGAATCCAGAGCCGTGTTATAATGGTTTGGATACGAAGGGTCTGGCAGCCAAACTATTCTGCTGCATGGTGCCTAGCTGACACGTAAATTGGTGCGCTGAATGGCTATATAAATATTATAAGATAGATGACAACCGATTCTGCTTGATATGTTCAAGTATCAGCAAAACAAACACATGGGGGATTAAAATTCGGAATGCCAAGCTAGTTAATATCGGTGGTTAAAAGCAGAAGTGGATGAATGACCAAACTGTTTGCAGAGCGGCTCGGGCCATCGGATATGAAATTTATGACGCAACGCTATTGGAAAGCCAAGTCATACATTATTGCTCCCTTAGAGGGATTCGCTCCTTTATTGTATACCGTGATTTGAAGGTAGAACGCCATCATATATATATGCTCAGATCACGTGGTTGACCCCCCACCTAAGAGCTTTGCACCAAAAGGGCCCACATGATGAAAATACAACTTGACAACGAATATTCTCATACTGTGTCAAATACGATATTGATAACACAAAACGAGATAATTTAGCATCATACTGATTAGAATCGCCCACTTGCATGCCAATGTCGTTTGTCTATGCAAGCTTCACTTTTACCTGAGTTCCAGCACGCTCATAGATTTTAAGGTGGTCCTGGACATTGACACGTAAGCTGCGTAATAAACTGGGTCCGCCGCAGACACGCAGCAATATGGTGACTACGGTGCCTATCATCCACCTTTCAGAAGGTTTGGTTGTTACCTTGATGACATGGAGCACATGGAACATTCAAATGCCTTTAAATTTAACAAAAATAAATTCACATAAGCAACCATGATAATGAAGTGATTACATATCAAGTAACATTTGGCCTCATGTGAACTTAACTGCAAATGGCTATGAAAATAGATTGACCCAAAAATGACCATTGACTTAGCATTTCGATTGGCTTTAATTGACCTCAGAGGACAAGGTCAATTGAACAATGTAAATGATGTGGTTTTCATAATAGAACGCAACATGAAATTTCACTGCCTAATTTGACTACCTTTAATCACATTTCCTCATATATGCTAATACTTATGTATGGTAGTTTTCTGCATCAATGCTGGATTAGTAAGCTATGCGTTGCCTTGCTACTATTAACCAATTTTACAAAATATGGTGATTAAATGACTGTTACTGTCTCGTCCCTGAAAGTTCCAAATGAAAAAATGGAAAACTGCCGTTGATCTTTTAATTTTATCTATTTAGACCGTTTCTGGTTACAGATAATGAGATGATAATGCTGAAGCCTTCAAACTCGGCCAATCGCATCCAAATGGAGGCTAATATTGTATATTAGTGTTTGCGGGGTAGTATAAGATTCATTTCTGGGACAGCTTATTATCTCGTGGCGAAATCATCGCCGTGAGATCATCGGCCATCCAGTAGATATGACTCGGATAATGACTTTCTTATGCAACTCGCCAATTTCAATAGGAACCTTGTCACAGTATGAGCGTTATGTACTCATACAAGCATCTTCTAAAGATTATCACACCCTTTCCTTGAAATCGGCTTATCACAAAGTCCGGCCGTGTTTGGAGGGCTTGGCCTAATATTGAAAATTCCTCTTACATCACGGAGCGATGTGCCTGGGAGCTGTGCTATATATCACGGCCGTGGCAGGATATCTTTCCCTTGTAGTATATGGGCCGCAGCTCGGTAGATTAATCAACATTTCATTGATAAATGCAGGCTGTGGTGAAGGAGGATATAGGCACCTCAGAGGGATACACATGCTTGCTGTTGATTTGAGAATTACTCTGAAAGACTGATTCACTTCTTCTGGATATTGTAAAAATACCTGACGCCAATCGAGAGCCACATTCTGTCTACATGCCATAACCACCAACGCATCATAATCAATGAATGTTCAGCTATCTTCATTTGCATTTGCCACTTGTCCTCTTACCCGAAACAATATATCAACGGAACTCTTTTACACACAAATGATCAATCACACAGCAATTGCTCCCACTTTCGAAAGTTTTGTTGCGGACTCCGTTGTTGCCCATGCACAATCACACTTTCAGGGCAAAACACATTGGGTAAATATGTCGTCGTTTTTGGCAAGTACATTGCAGGTTGGGCGGGCATGCTACGATATGAAGTCGAAATTCACTTCACACTACCTCAAGCCAACCTCACAAATGCTACCACTCAGAGACCCCGAATCAATAAGTGCACTTACCTAGTCAATTACGATGCCTGCTAGCCTCAAATGATCTTAACGTCCAATAACCATGAATATTGATCAAATATTAAATGACATAGCACATCGATAGACTTTGTGTGTTGATAGATCTTAAACCTCAAATGACATCGCGGGACCTGGTCAATCGACCTAAGTTAATGGTTTGCAAGGGCTTGACAATGAAGAACATGCAACAGCCCCAAAATAGGTGAGGTAAATATCTTAGATAAGGATGAAAATCTTATTATGAAAGATATGTCTGTCCTTTCATTCGTCTGAAATGGCATGCTTTGTAGGCATAAACATGTATGATGTCAGAAATAGTTGAGAGTGTTTCATCTAATAATCACCTGTCACGATAGTCTAGAGAAATATATGTAGTAGAACAATATATTGACGAATGTTAGGAATAGCACCCTATTACCCCAAAGATCATGTCTAAGACTTATTAACTGTCTACGATTGCGGGATTTCGCCATGACATATAACACTTATAACACTTAATCTGTCAGTCGCTAGAAACCTGGTATCAGATAAGATGCACAGAAATCATGCTGGATCGTTAACTACAAAGCCACAGGGCAGTTTCAGGGTACGACAACCAGACAAGGCTATTGTAAAAATAAACTGGCATTGCGTTTGGTTCATCGATCCATCGGGAATATTGAACATACTTACAAGGTGGGTCAGGTCACCGCAGATGAAATACCCAATGCAACACTTTGAAAAACCCTACTGAATGGTATATTCACCACCATCCTCCCTTCAGATTAAAGAGCTGTATAGTTGAATGACAATAACCGAGTTGAGTTGGGTAATGATTAAACAGCTGATTAGGGCAGATACACAAAGAACTGTAAAAGTATATCACATATTATTATTCATTTTCGGGTTTCATTCGGCTGCAATACGTAATCTACATTGACTAAGAATTAAGGACTATATATTTCTGTAAAGGTATTGTTTTGAATGGATTAAGGCCAAATGCTATGTTATGTCAAACTAGTTTTACCCGTTAAAACCCTCAAGTGATGCATATTGCCAAAAGCATTTTTCTCATCAATCATTGTTCCACCAGATTGTCAGCCACAATTATGCTCAAAGCAATATCATGTTTTGGTCGATATATAAGCAATCAACAAAATGTCGGAAAAATGTCTGCATTAATAACAGTATGTTATGAGCAATGAAGTGACCAAGTTGCAGAGGATTTGCTTTGCAGAATATATTGAAAGATGATTTCGTGCATCCCTGACTCACTACGTTCAAATGCATCCCTACAGGTTATGTGTATTCATCACAAATAAAACCGGCATATACGATCATATATTTTATATGAGCTCCACAACACCCATTGGCGTGTAAGGTGGTCCTGGATGTTGACACAGTTGCCGTGTAAATATTTGGATCTACCGCAGACAATGTGGTAGCTAACACACAATGACAATCTCTCCGCCTATCTGCCCTTCACAAGGCTGGGTTAGTTCCGGCATGGCATCTTGCATAATATTAATGTATAGCAGACCAACCTAATGAGTCTGATTTATCTGTGATGAGATAACCGCAAGACACATCCCGCCTCAGAAAGCACCCATTCAGATTGGGCCCAAACAATTGACGCACTCGTATAATAGGTACATTGCAGGAAAGTAAAATTACATTTGAATTCCCTTTAATTCCAATGATCATGACTTTCTAATGAAACAAAACAAAAACGTCAAATGACATAGAAAAATTTATTGATTGTGAGCACCTATCATTGAACTGTCTTTCGAAAAAAGTGATTCGTGACCGTTTATGTTGGATAAAGCATTGTGTTCTTGATATATCACACTTATTACGGCTGGTTTTGTTGGTTACCTTCGTCAGCTTACTGCTTCGCAACAACAGGCAAGTCATGTATATTTATGTAAGGAGATGGGATATGGGATCCATTACTAATCGGGGGCAGAAATTGAGATCATCAGATAGATAACAAGTAGGGTTGACTCGGAAAATCGATATCTTGGAGATACGGCCAGATTAACCAGGAACCATATCAATTGCAACGCCTTAAGAACATAAATTGGATGTTGTACTTGTTCCCATGAGACGCAGCAGTATGCCAGCATAAACCGGCAATAGTATCACGAGGGGACTTATCCATGATATGTTCTGTATGGGCGGGAGCAATCAATGAGCAGGTTGAGGGATTAGCTTCTTGGAGCAGGGGAGTACATTGAGTGGATGACAGAAGCCTGCCACTTGACTCTTGTATTCAGGGGGATATCCATCATATATTTCATTAGATATCACAAATGACCTGAGAGTTCCCTTTGACACCAAATCAGCTTTCTGATAAGAACAGTCCACTCGTTCGGGATTATTCGTGCTCCAGACAGCTTGTGGTTATGTATGAATTTGTATTCAGAAAACCAGTTTTTGATGGTTGATGTACATTAGGCATTAGGACGGATGGATAGCACTGCGAGACGGATGGCGATTGGGCATTATGACACAGCGAGACATATGGAGAGTGGGCAATATGACACTGCGAGACGGATGGCGATTGGGCAATATGACACAGCGAGACATATGGAGAGTGGGCAATGACACTGTGGCGATTGGCACTGCACAGCGAGACATATGGAGAGGATGGACGATTATGGGCAATATGACACAGCGAGACATATGGCGAGACATATGGAGAGTGGGCAATATGACACTGCGAGACGGATGGCGATTGGGCAATATGACACAGCGAGACATATGGAGAGTGGGCAATATGACACTGGGAGACATATGGAGAGTGGGCAATATGTCACTGCGAGACGGATGGCGATTGGGCAATATGACACAGCGAGACATATGGAGAGTGGGCAATATGTCACTGCGAGATGGATGGCGATTGGGCAATATGACACAGCGAGACATATGGAGAGTGGGCAATATGTCACTGCGAGACGGATGGCGATTGGGCAATATGACACAGCGAGACATATGGAGAGTGGGCAATATGACACTGGGAGACATATGGAAAGTGGGCAATATGACTCTGTGAGACGGATGAAGAGTGGGCATTATGACACTGCCAGACGGATGAAGAGCGAATTTAATGGCACTGTAAGGCGGGTAGTAGGGTGGGCAATATGTCACTATGAGGCGGATAGTGAGTTACATTATGGTACTGCAACATGGATGGAGAGCGAACATCATGGCACTGCCAGCCGGATGGAGAGTGAAAGTTGTGGCACTGTGAGACAGATGAAAAGCAAACATTATGGCATTGCGAGACGGATAGAGAGTGAATATTATGGCACTGTGATGCAGATGAAGAGCGAACATTATGGCACTGGGACGCGGATGGAGGGTGAACATTATTCCACTATGAGGCGGATGGCGAGTTATGTTATTGCACTGCGAGACCGATAGATAATGTACGTTTGTGTGACGGATGTAAAGTTACATTATGGCACAGCCTTGCTGATGGAGAGTGTACATTATGACACCGTGTATATATCGACCATGCATGGGGTCAGTAACGTGACGATTAGCTTTTTGCCATTTTAAATCGACCTATTGCTTCCAAAAGGTAAGTCTAGCCTTGTGATGGACTTTTGTGATTAAGAAGCTCCTCAAATCAGTCAGCGTGTCTTTGGAGAACCAAGACCATAGCAGGGTGCACTTTGCAAGTTGTTTTAATGGTGCCAACTCTTAAGATTATCAGTAGTTCCTCCTTATACATTGCTTGACGACAGCCCTTAGCAGCATTCTCTGCCGTCCACGTCCTAGAAACGTCTTCTTTTTAAATTGGTTCAGCTGGTATCTAGATGGTCCAATCAGCCTTACCGCGCCGCAATAACTGGCCAAATGTTGAGTTGGTGTCATAAAGCTGCTCACAAGTCATCAAACTAGAATAAAATACATGATTGATGTCTGGGTGAAGTCAAGGGTCAAGGGGACAGGCATCTGTTTTGAGAAGCATGTGTAGCCACAATACGCATCTGTCCCTCGAATTGAACTGTTCTCTGTCATACAAATGGTTTCCTCTTCCTAAGCAGGTCTCTCAACCTAGTTATGAACTCGGGAACGCGTCCATTGTAACTAGGTCAGACCGCTTGCTTATGCGAACAGAGTAAGGCATTGGAGAGACTATGACATTTACTTTGGCGCAGAGGTTCTGTTACAACTAGGTACATGCAACAACAAATAATTGCATTCTGGTTTAGCGTTAATAAGGAATATAGATAGGTATCTTTGTCAGGATCAGTAGCAATACACAACAGTTTTCATCCCAATCCTGTGTTTTTGTCGGTAGCCACAAAGGCCTTCATTACTTACCAGAATACCGGCCATTGCAATGTGATAAAATTGTGATCTATGATAGTCCCTGTGAGTTGTACCGAAGTAACACATTTACTTGAGTGGTACTGAACCTCGACGTGGTTTCCGCATATCTCAAACAGTGGTTTTTCTTTGCTTAAACAAACAACAACAAGCTGCAAGCTGACGTATCCTAATTATATAATATAAGTTTATATATGTGTCATTTACAATAGCAATACGAAACGGCACTCGCCCTGCCTATTCGATGTTTTGAGGAGGTTTTTGTCCTCATCTTAAACAGGTACTGTTCATCTGTTAGCCTGGTGTCAGTAATGAATGAGGGCAAAGACAGTCAAGCACGCGAGTTTGTCTGTAGGATCGCGCAGCGTATGGAAATTCATCGGATGAGTATCGCTCTTGTATAAAAAGACACTTAGCAGATGAGAGATTGGTTGTTAGTGTTAATACTATGAGATGAATGAAGATCCTGCGAGTTGGGGAGCCCTCTATATGAGACAATATGCTTGTGATGCAAAAGGTTAACAATATTAGAAATGGTTGGTAAATACTTGGAGGTGAAACTCAATTAACCGCCAAGTCAGCTTATTGTGAATTTATATATATGCAATAAAGACACAATGACCATCTTCCCGTTTGTCCGCCCTTCCCAAGACTAAGATGGGTACGGGCTAACATCAGCGGCATTACCGACAAACTGAATAGTGCTGATGTTCATATGCTGAGATTACCGTAAAGAGACACCATGCTTCAGACGGCGCCCATTCAGTTTGTTTTATAAACCATCGAACCTTTAAATGTCAGATAAAGTAAGCTTACATTTCAAATGACCGACATCCTGATATCCAATTATTTCAACCGTACGATTATACTTTAAATTGAGGCTCAAGTGATATTAAATGTAAGAATGGAACCATCTTTGGGGTCCATCTGGATCAGTGATTCGTCATTGTTTCGGTTGACAAAGGCTATTTTGTCTTTGACAGCCAGCCTTTCTACTGCCCGAATAATGCAGGCGTTTGGTCAATTTGGATTCAATACTACCGCTTGCATACCAACGACAGACAGCTTGTATATTTGGGCAGGGGTTTGGATATGATTGCATTCTCAGAACATACATCTTTCAATGAAATTGAGATCATCGACAATCCAGGAGACAGGAGTTCACTTAGCAAATTGCTTTCCAGGAGAAATCGCAAAATTCGCCAGGAACCTCATCACACCCAACGTAAAATGGTCGGTTTCACTCCTTCATATCGAAATATCCCTGTAATGTGAGTTCTAGAGTGTATAGAAATTCCCAACGACGTACTCGAAGCTTACTGCATGCCTGGGAGCTTTACAATATACCAAGGGCATGACAGATGCCCCAACGCAAATAGTGCCAGCTCTTGAGATGAACCTGCATTTGATTGATTAATGTAGAAGGATTTGTAGAGGAAACGAGGAGCATCGGGGGAATGAGAACCTCTCTAGAGAGGCACTCAAAAGCACATCAAAGTACAGATCAATAAGCTATGTTAAGATGTGGCAGTGCACTAAATTTACAAATATTAATACCTACTTTTGTGATAACCATCATATCTTTGGGATGTATACATTTATAGGAAGGTTCATCCAATCTAAATAATATTTTCTCCAGTGCACAAATAACCGGTCACAGATGATTACTTTCACATCCTGACCTCTTCAATAAGTGTCAAGCCCCGTCACCAACTGCCAGCCATTCACAATAACCCCATCTCCTCAATGCGCAGTGGGTTAATACATGGTCATAAAATCTATGTTTTCTGACAAATAAACTGCTGATAAATACAAGACACCATGTTCATTTATATTCTGCCACATGGTGACATATTGCAGGAGGTTTAAATCTGCCGGTGCATCATATGGTGCCTCGTTTATATTCAGATGTTGCTTCAGAAAACTATCGACTGCGTAAAACATCGCGCCGCATTATGTGGCCCTCCAGTAAAGTTGATCATATCACATTAAATTTATTCAACTACACCAACAATGCCATACAGCCCACATATCTCAACAACAACTGGACGATGCATTGTTGTAAATTGCTGTGTGATTGATAACTTGGTGACTTGCATAACAAATCAATTGCAACAGATTGAACTATTTATGCATCACATTAAAATCGGTCAACATGTTATTACACGAGACCAGCTTATAAAAAGGGGACAATTAACGAATGAATAAAGGTAAAATGACGTAAATAAACGGATTTTCTTTTCATATTGAAATGTACCGTTTCACCCAGAAGGATGGTTCACCCATTTGATTGGACCCTGTGATGTTTCGGATTGATATAAACAAGAGCCCATTCTATAAACTGGCCAACAATCTATACTTTGCCGCTATGTAGATATTGCATTGCATGTCAAATAAGCACACTCAAATAAGTCCTTGATTAAGTATACAGAGACAACGTAAGGGCATATAAGCCTGTGCACGGCACTCCTAGGGACGTGCAAATTTTTTTCTGGGGAGATGTATTGTTCGATGAGAAGCAGCAATATGCCACAATATTTGAGGGTGGTCTTATCGCATTACAATGGCGGTGCTCAAGCGGGTATTGCTAGAGATATGCGTGGGCGGGAGCAATCAATTCATATGTAGCGCTAGCTGCTTAAGGAGATGTAAGGATTCACCGATAAGGCAGTTAGTTATGAGTGGATGGGAGGGGATTTGGGTGTTGTGTCCAGATATCAGATGCTTGTATTGACATCGATATCTATCGTGCATTTGAATTTTAGAGTAAGCATATGATACCAAATAAAACATCGGTAATACGCTGTAACCCTCCGCAGCCGATAAGAAGATTCCGTTAAAAACAGGAAATTTAAGATTGCGTTTACGTCTTCGTGATGAAAGCTGACATTTCTTGGTTGTAATAAGTGGGAAATTGCAACAAGAAGATATGTCAAACAATCCGACCAGTTGAATTGCCTCTTGTCAAGGATAGCTCTGCATAAGGACATTCTGCATTTAAGAAGGATTGCGGTATATCTTTGAGCTCACACAACTCTTGTTTCATGGAGATCCTAAACATACAGAGCTTCTATCCATCTAGAATCTATATTTAGCTAACAAATGTATATTCAGAGTAAGAGCAGATGCCAATATATTGTTTGGAAAGGGTTTTAATTCACGGTGATGGGCACGCAAAGAGCTGCCAGGTACGCTGTCACGTTTGAATGTGACATGAGGAACCAGCGGCCACCACCACCCCCGCCACAAGGCTGGACTTTGTGATAAGCCAATTTAAACGAGAGAAACCGACACTTTGACGTTGATGCTTGGATGAACCCATTACGGGCTTGGCGCAGTGTGATAAGGCTTTTGACCAAATTGACGATCTCTCTAGAATAGCCAATAGCCAAATGAGCCCTTATGGATAGCCGATGATCTCAATTCTACGCAGGCAGATATTCTGAGAATCTCCGACTTTCCTTACCAATATACATGAACAGTGTTCTATTTGAAAGCAATGGGCCGTCTTTTAATCGGAATGGGCAAATCAGTGACGTTACGGGGCTTTCAAGGGCACATTGAAAATAGCAATGATAATTCGGCTGCTTAGCCCTTCCCCTTTGCATTTCTTTCTTCTTCTCAGGACTTGAGACGGGGTTTCCACCATTATATTGCACCAAAAGAATCGAGTTGTCAATTGTGTTGCATTCCAAGGAATATGACTACACATATGATTAACTAGTGTTATAGAATTGAATCATCCTAGTGTAGAGGCATTGCTTATCAGAATATCAATTTGATCAAGACCATGATAACATGGATCAGAGGACCAGGTTATCACCCTACCAAGCCATGCCTACACACTCAACGACGCTTGATCTTATTGGTGAATCCATTCATTCGATAAAGCTGCTCCCTGGATCCGTTCAGTAATGTACCCGTTCCCATACGAAGCACAATCTAGATTTATCCACATGAACGCGTCCTTTGTGATGCTTTAAGACCGTTATCTTATGCTGTCACACAGCTGCATCCCTTACACTACTAATATATCGGGCGATGAAAACAGGTCTATAACAATTTGCCCCCTGGCACAGACTTGCAAGTGTTTTAGATAACATGCAGTGCATGGGGATGTTACTTAATGAAGGAATCTATGCCTGTAACTATAATATGACAATAGACAGTCAGAAGCAATTCTCGTCCTAATCGAGACCCACATTTTCTGTATTGTATAATGCCACAAAGGCCCAGAGTCCCTTCAAATACATCAAATACGACAGCTATGGTTTCGCTAAATGTAGTTTTGGGGGTTCAATGATGGCACCGCCTAATTATACAGCAATCAAGAATAGATCTGCCTCTTCTGCATTTGAAAACGTTATAAAAAGGAGGCTTGTCATTTTTTATCTGTCGTGGTTATATACGGAGCCAATTTATAATTTGCAAATTTGTAACATAATAGCTAATACAACCTATCTGTCGATTCTTCAATTTCCGTTTTTTAAATGCTTAGTATCGTATATAGTCAAAAGTTGTTATGCATATATAGAGGAAGTCATAGATGTACAATTAGATAACGAATGTCGTGGCTAAGAGATGTTTACAGCGTAATTTATGCAGTCTTGTGTGCATTGCCTCTTGGTCCTTGTGTAAAATAAGATTTGGCTATTATTTATAAATACATAAAACATGACTATATTGCTCATTGTTATACAGATGTAAATAGCAACATTTCTCAATGAGCAATTGCATAAAATATGCAAAAATGAAATGCTTGATATAATTCAGCATTTGACGGATTCATATTGCCCACATGCCTGTCTGCATCGTTGTGTGTGCGTTACACATATAACCATACACGCTTTTACATTGGGCTCGATTCCCATGACGCAAATTGTCTCGTAAGGTGGTCCTGGATAATGACACAGACGTTGCGTAAACAGAATAATCCTCTGCAGACACACTTAAGTGTCAGCAAGATTAATGGGACAAGCATAGGTTGCTCTGGGAAAAAATATGATGCAAAGGACATTGCTAAATAACTTATTGGACCTGATTCATTCCAAAAGAGGATACCCACACAGAGACATCTAGCTTCAGATGACGCATATTCAGACTGGCTAGAAAACCGCTGATAGCATCCATTCCTTTTCACTCCGTAGCCCCAACGAACTTAACACCAACACATAGGTTGTTTTCTGCTGTCCTCCGGCTGTGTTGACCATGTCGCTTTAGTTATATTTACTGCCACAGAATACACAATATTGTTTTTTTGAAGCGGCAAAAGTTTTGCCATACTGAACTGAGTATCATTTGAGTGACATAGTAGACATTGCAAGTACATTAATAAGAATCACCACGTAACACCAGCAGGCTGTTTCTTTCAACTGCAAGACATTATTTATCATAGTCAACCTCTGCCAATTAAACAACTGGGTTACAGACAAGCTGAAGAGAGCATTGCTATGGGTTACCTATAGTTCGTCACTTGACTTAAGCTACGGCTTGTTACTCGGGGCCTGTAGATCAAAGGCATTTACAACATTTGCTACTATTTGGACATCTCACTAATCATGTTAGATGCTGTAAATATATGCGACATGGATCGTATCATAATTGACCGACAGGTTATAAGGGAATCGCTTTATATAATAATAATAATAGTTTATTTCAGGCACAGGGCCCATAGTAAATAAGACATGCATATAAGTAAGCGTTCCATGCAGTGCATACAAAATACGGTACCAATGGGTCCATATGGCACCGTACTATGTAACAATCATTCAAAGATTTTATTTACAAGTTGTTGGAGAGTTCTATCCTCCTTATAAATGCGTAGGCCGGTATTCTAATATATGCTTGCAATCCTGAAATACTGTTTGAGGCGAACAGAAAAATAGATAATAGATTGCCATGATAGGAAACAAGGGTTAGATATTAATATCTGGTTTAACGGAGTAGCTGGTTAAAACGGCAGTAGTCTAACAAATTACCTTCGTAGTTTAAGTCGACGTTTTACAACCTCATCTTGATTGGTTTATCATTTATGGCTTCCTCCAACGAGAAAGGCCTCCTCTTGCGTGTTTCATTTTGTTTTAATTGACCGGAGCACCAGTTGTTGTCAATATAAATGAGCAGTTCAAACATGGAACTATTTTACTACATTTTGAAAAAGGCATCGGCAAGAGAGAAATGCCTGAGAATAGAGCTGTAAATAAATATCTGCGGTCCACTTGCCTTTTATCATTGAGCGGTACCATAGCGTTGCCGAATGATATTGTTATAAATTAGTAGGCTTTCATGATTTTACTAAATTCGCTGGTTGGACCGTCTTTTAGTGATTAATTGGGTTCCGCAAAGATCTTCTCTGTAGAACGCAGACATTCCACAGAGCCTTAATTAAAAATTTAAATTTTATTAAGAGCTTTCGCAACTAGTCCTTTTGTTGTAAATAATGGTTTACTTTAATGTTGCAGGGTGTAGCACTCAGTCACAATATCGGGTTCGATGAGACGACGCCAGAGAAAATCTCTCCCGCCTCGCGTCTCATACCTCACTCTCTACAGTTGATTATTCCATTACTGGTTTTACAGAATGTGACAAGCGAACTGACCCCTGCTGGAAGATCAATGCTGTTGCTTCACACCCTACCCCTTCGCACAATTATGTATGATCAGGATTCACGTATAGTCTTCATTGAATGCAGAATCAATCACAAGATAAAGAGCTCAAAGACCTCATTATTTACATTTTCAATTGATCCTCTCTAAAGGTATCCATTAAATTGTCAACGACTGACTTTAGATCTCAATTCATGAATCACTACCCTGATCCCACCAAAGGGCATTAATACCACCAGCAGAATATGTTGTTGAAATAAGCCTAGTCGATCAATCCAAGATCTCTGACACATATATAAAATGTTGGAAGGGTATATTACGTGACACCAATGTCCGAAGGCGGAACTGAATTTTCCATTATTGAATTGTACCAAATCTATAGACACTGAGAAAAAGATGTCGCCCATCGACAATGTTAGGATGCATGACGAATGGCATTTATGAAGCGAGGAGAACAAAGGGAAAAGAATTGGTTGTGGTCTTGGGTACTAAATGCTTTCAGTCGGTCTTTGTGTGCTGCGTTGCTTTACTGAATTGATATCTGTTGTCTAGGAAGATATTAAATCAGTATAGAGATGGTATCGCCTAAAATACCTTATGTCTACCCCTGTTAGAGCACAAGAAAGAAAGGGAGAGAGAGATAGAAAGAAAGAGAGATAAATAGAAAGGTAGAGTACGACAAAAAGAAAGCAAGTGAGAGAGATAGAGAGAGAGGTAAAGGAAAAAAGCGAGAGAGAGTGTTTGTTTGTATGATTTATTGTCTAGAAAGACATTAAATCAACATGGAGATGGTATCGGCTACATAACCTTATGTCTACCCATGCGAGAGCACGAGAGAGAGAGAGATAGGGAGGGATATATATATATATATATATATATATATATATTATATATATATATATATATATTATATATATATATATATATATATATATATATATATATATATATATATATATATATATATATATATATATATATATATATATATTAGATATATATCATATATATATATATATATATATATATGCATATATATATATATATATATGTATATATGCATATATATGTATATATATATATGTATATGTGTATATGTATATATATCTATATATCTGTATATCTATATATATATCTATATATATATCTCTATATATATATATATATATATATATATATATATATATAGAGAGAGAGAGAGAGAAAGGTAGAGCACGACAAAAAGAGAGCAAGTGAGATAGATAGAGAAAGAGAGATAAAGGAAAAAAGTGAGAGAGATTGTTTGTTTGTTTGCGGAATCGAGAGCAATATCACAATGTCTTGGACAACCAGAAGGCCAGGCTTACGTTAGATGACTATAGTTGAGTTTTGTGGACATGATACTTGGGGCTTTAAATGTCTGTGTTAATATTGTGAGGCAAAAGAATATTGATTAGCTAAATGTGAATGAGAACCAGATGATAAAAACGGGTGGCTCATCTAGTTTGAAATATATAGTGCAACGCTACTGAATAACCCTCTGTAGCCCTTGGTTCCTTTAGACATTGACCATATCATATGTTAACACAATGACACGTTCTGCAAACAAACCCCCTGTCATTACAATTGCAGTCGCTTTCACGACCATACGTGCACCCGTAAACGTCATTAAAGTTGACAACGAACATCAATATGCTGTACTGTAGGATATACCAAGCAGCAAATAACTAACGAGAGTTTTGCGACGTACTGACATGCTTTGCCTATTGCTGTCCTGAGTTACTCCTAGCCTTGCAAAGTGGTCCTGGGTTCGACACAGTACCTGCTTAAATAACTGAATCCAACGAATGGCAGGAGATTAGTGTCGCAATAGCCACCTCCCTGCTTCTCGACGTTGGGCTGCTTTTGCGATGACATACTGTGCAAGGGACATTACAGCACAGCTGATTGGCCAGTATTATTTCAGCCCACAGGGACATATTGGGTCAGATGGGACCCATCGAGATTCTCTTTAAAGCAAGTGATTCAACATCTATAAACATTGGGTGACTGAGGATCGCAAACAAGGATACAATTTGAGCCGATTTCGCAGCTTGGTTGAATTCAAGTGTCAATTGATGTATGTTAAAACCAACAGACAACACGCGACATGGCTACTCGAGTGATGAGAATGAAGGAACTCTTACACACGACAAAGTAGTTTAATGAATAAGCTATATTATTCCTCCCGGTTATGGGGAGAATAATCCAGCTTAGATGCTCAAGAACGGTAGTATTCAATGCTACACAGATTGCAGTCGGCGAACTGATAGGTGACCGGGGCAGCTTCTATGATGTCTAACCCACATGAGCAAAGAAGACTCCAAGACACATTTATCGTCCATATCCGTATGTAAATTTACACTGAGTAAGCGATGATTTGGTCATACTTACGTTTATGTACTAAACTAAGTATTTTCATAATAGAATATTGACTGTATCAATTTCCAATAATCAATCATATTGCCATTTGTCTGAAGGAGTTATATGCTACAAGAGTTGGGTGGTTGACTGACGATAAACGGCATACGATGGGTGCTTAAAAGCTACATATATATATATATATATATATATAGAGATATATATATATAGATATATATATATATATATATATATATATATAGATATATATATATATATATATATATATATATATATATATATATATATATATATATATATATCTATATATATATATATATATATATATATATCTATATATATATATATCTATATATATATATATATATATATATATATATATATATATATATATGGTAGAAATAATACACTTAAGGTCAATATGGACCCGGTGAGATTCGTTCCGAAGATCGATTGCCTTTCAACCTTCCGTGACTTTTCACTTACGTTACCTTCAATTGATCTGAGCCTGGATTGCCTTTAAGCCTCAGCTGACATCGCATCCTAGTTCAATGATTGGGTCAATTTACCTTTGAAGGGGAGGTCTTTGCAGGAATGTTGATGGTATGAAACGAGAACCATTACGGAAACGTGAGGTAATTTCCACTGTTTAAGTTGGTGCATCGTATCACTGGGTCAGCAGATATGTAAACGAACACAGGCAGTTGTATTGAACGCTTATTTACTTAGATAACAACTGGTGAGTGGCTTCGAAAGCTTCTGTAAGGTCTCGAAAGATAAGTTAAGCCACTTGGACCCCAGGATAACATAATCAACTCATAGACCGAGGAACCTATGTTCGGGTCTGTGGAATGGCGATGCAACATCACTGTGATCGACGTCATCCTCGGTTTCCCTGTCTATGTGCATATGTATGTTATTTTATACTTTAGAGAGGTGTTTTTCTTATATATGTGTACATGTAGAATTTTGCTTAATATTAGCACTTTATTCGGGGGCAACAATGCGATTATGTAGGAAACAGTATTCAGTTTACAGTACATGTGTGTGCCTGTCCAACGAACTACCATTCTCACAATAAAGTGTGGGACTAAGCGTCGACCCTGAGTGGCAGACAATCAATAAATAGACACTGTCGTTGTTCATTCTTTAGAGCAAGTTAGACTTACTATGTTGAAAATGGATGCTGTTATATTGCTATTTCGCATTGGTACCGGTAGAATATTCAACGTCGACCATTGCATCCAGATGCTGAATAGTAATGCTGTTATCTGTGTAGCTGCCTCTCTACTGGTCTAGTTATCCGGTGAACCTATTGCATACAAATGGCAAGCAAATCAGGCATTTTGTTCTGGGATGGTAAAATGTGATTCGACTTATCTTACAAAAAAGATCCTCCCTCTTGCCCATTAACATTGAGATGATCAGCCAGTCGGCTTCATTCAGCAAATAGCTTTCCGGTCAGAATTCTGCTAGATACAGAGAGGGGTGTAGCAACGTGATGGACAGGTTTATTGTTGACCCCCCCCCAACACCTCAACAGACAGAATATGCAAGATTAGCATAAAGCGATAGTTCAGCTTTCTTTATTAATCATCAACCCGTTGGTGTTAACTGAAGTACTTAGTACTTCCTGATTGCACTTCACACTTCAACGCAACGACATGTATCGGAATAGAGTGACTCAATCTAACAACTTCGACAAATGTATTTCCCTATAAGCAGATGATCAGTCGCAGTAACATTACTTCCACAAGCAAACACCTTAATCCATAATCAACCGCCCCAAATCCAATTAGTACTCGTGCATTCTAACCCCGTCAATCCAATAAGCTAATGCATTAAGCTATTAGATAGATGTCTCGTAAGCTCAGTCAAGTGAGTCCTGGGGATATATTAACGTTAGGCCACAATCGTCATTCCAGACGCACACGGATTGTAAATGGGGAAAATTGTAATGTACCACGAGATTCATCACCATCCATTATAACCATATATAAATTATAATGTACCACGAGATATCATCAGCATCCATTATAACCATATATTAATTGTAATGTACCACGAGATAAATCAGCATCCATTATAACCATATATTAATTGTAATGTACCACGAGATAAATCAGCATCCATCTGTACTTGATCTGGATGAACTGAAGCCGGGAACAATGACGGATAGTGTGATCGACACAGAATGGAGAGATAGGATCCTTGCAGAGTTTGGGCTACACAATCTTCCCCAAAATTTACCAGATATTTGGCCAGTACAACAATTGTCTTCGCTAAGAAATTCATGTTTGTCTATCAAGCTGGTTGATATCTTGTGAGTAGTTATATGACACCAAATCAACATTGTGTCATGCTACGTAGCACATTCCAGCTGATTGGTATGCCAATATACCAGCTGAACAAATATGATGAAGATGGCCTTCGCCGGAAATAATCCCGGCCGACGTTTCTTTGCCTTGAATGAGAGGGGATGACAATATATAGTAATATATAGCCACACTACGGCTCTCCTGCATTTTACTTGGTGTTCATACACAATCCATTTTTCCGCGTGTCCATTAGTTGATCTACAGATCATTTATTTGACGTTTTGAACGATGTTGTCCTTTTAGAGATTCTGAATATACAAATACCATCTCAGAAAATGTCAGGTGTGAGTACAAGGACGTGTCATCCCGGATCATTCCGGCCGTTTAAAGATAGTGTAGCCTAAATTTTGATGATGACGCTTGTATGAGTCTGTTACAAACTTTACACCGAAAAGCAGGCAAATTTCTCTAGTGAAGCCATTTGTTGTGACTTCCAGAAAGCTGATGAAGTCATTTGGAAGCAATGGACAATCGGAATGGGCGAATCCCTGATATGACAAGGCTGCATAAATCCAAGATCCAGTGTCGTTTGTCAGCAGATCAGTCACAAGATACGGATTAATGATGATTCCGAGTCTAAGCCCTTATTTGCATATCCAGCTTATCCACTTCCCAGAAACGTCAACATTGATGATGTGATATTTATTCAGTCTTAGACTTTCTGCATTCCCGAACACGTTGATATCAACCACAGATACACTGTGCCTGTTGTCTTGAGAGTCTTCTGTCTGCAGTCACGTACCCCGAGTCGAATCGGAACATTCGAGATAGATAAATATCTCCATGCTTCTCTTCTCGCAGAAATCCGCTTTTATTTTGGAATTACTATGTGCAGTTTCCAAAGAGGGGAATCCTGTTTGGGTGTCAGAGTACCGTTCACAAAATCACATTTGGACCCCAATCCCAACCCCCTCATTCATTTAGGAACGACCTTATCCATTCACTTTATCACATATACTCTGTTTTATATCACATCTAAAACAAATCCCTTTGCTATTGCAACATAACGAAACTACGGTCAAATGTACGTCAATTGAGTGACAATTTGCCGTTTTGAGGAAGATGTGCACAGGAACAGTGTTACTGTGACAGATTGCTCTACCCACAGCTCTGAGTTTACTATCAGCGGGGTCAAATCCTGCTAGTTCGGTCATTGCTGGTTAGTCTCCAATAAAAGACGTTATGCAAATCGGTAAAATGAATAAAACGATATTTGTGAGCACCGTGATAACTCACAGCGCCTCTGTATATGGAGGCACCGTGATGACTCACAGCGCCTCTGTATATGGAGGCACCGTGATGACTCACAGCGCCTCTGTGTATGGAGGCACCGTGATGACTCACAGCGCCTGTGTGTATGGAGGCTCTTAACGTGCACATTGCTAATGTATCTAAGACAAGAGCGATGGAATAATACATCATAGATAAGTGAAATAGTAAGCCGTGAATGACATGCTCGCATTCTGATAATCCAAGCCATTCACAATAGTTTTCATTATTTAAGCACCTTAATACACGTTAATGAAATACTTGATTGCAAATATAACATCATTGCTATCGGTCGCCTAAGGGTTGGTTATTATCTAACGCATAACGCATTTTAAAACTTGTTATTGTAGAATCGCACACCATGATAGAATGACAGAACATTGTCGAGGGACAGGTTATAAATCACAAGGATTGTACAACAGACAGGCAGGTTAGAATCAAGTTGATTAACATGCCTCTCAATCAAAAAGATGATTTTCAGTTTCATATCGATTAGTTTATCCAGCGTGGCACCACAAAGCTTCTCAAAATACAGAAGAGGTAAGCCTCGATTAAAGAGTCATGTTTCCAATCGAAATGGACCGGTACACAAATACCGGTCTTTCTCAAATAAACTTGTACCAGCGCGGAGCTTTCCTCTTGCATATTAAGTAAGCATACAAGAGTAGGCCTTATGAAAAACCAAGCAAAAGTAGTGTTAGCAAGAGCTATGTTGTAGCTTTATCACAACCGCAAGTGAAGCTAAAGGAATGGTAAAGGGAAATTCCTGGTCCTATCAGATGTAGCAGTGTGCGATGGTGGTCTTATATGATCGCGTTATAATAGTGGACATATCTAGACCATGTTGAGCGGCTGGGGGCAATAAACTGATGCTTTTAAGGAGTTGCTTCATGAAACAGAAGGGGTCCATTGACAAGACGGATAGTTGCTCGGGCTGGGCCGACGAGAATTGCAGTGTACGGGGCATTGCGGCTTATGAGGGTCTCAAAAGCAGATGTCGGGCTATGATCCTTGTATTCACCAAAAACATCCAGCATGCATTAAATCCTAACTGAATCATATGTTGTAAGACGGCATATGACACACACAAACAGCCAGGTATAGTAGCTCATGAAGACTGACGGATACGATCGGACACCAACTGAGCACATACAAACATGAATGTCTGGGATACAGGGACCTGTGCTTGATGTTTGAAGGACGCGAATACGGGTCGTTTGGATGCAATGGTCCAACCAGGAATCGGAATGGGCAAATCCCCGCCATTACTGGCTCGTATTGAGCTAATCCATCAAGTCCAAAGTGCTTTTTGTCAACAGTATCAGTTACAAGATTGAGATTAATGATGGTGCCAATTTAAGGACCTCCTTTGTGGCATGTCCAGAGTCAGTATGGATGGAGTAGAACACTCTATCTTCATTCCTATGCATGCAAATGAACAGCCACAAAGGCATTACCTCGACTCTCCATCGTCGTAAAATTTACACTTTCTGACAAATGAATAGCATGTTGAGCCACTACTTAGCGTGACAAAGTCATATTCAATCCCACTCTTCCTGACACCGGCATCAGATTCATACAATTGAATAGTAACCTATTCAATAATTACGATTGCGTCGCCCGAAAACGCCGTTCTTTAACATATTTGTTTAGCCAACGTTATAAGATACCAATCATCATAAGCTGGTAGTGCTTATAGGTACGTGAATTGGATGTCAGAAGGCCATCCAAGAAATCTGATGAAAGATATGATGAATGTTTACGTGAATACTATTGGGGCTAGGCATATGTTTTTTGGAGTCCGCTTTACTATCGAGACTCGACACTTGTGTCATGACTTAGGCTTAATAAATGGATTCACAGGGTTTGCAATATTGGAATGTGTTAAGCCCATCGATAGTCTCCACGATTGTAGGGTTTGGCAGTGATAAATAATGGCTGAGATGGGTCTTCGCTGTGAAGTTGATATCCTCATCTATTCCATAGATACACCCTGTCATTGTCTGGCCAGGGTATCTCATGTGATAGTGCAGAGGGTTAGAAAAGAGCTGATGCAATGTGGTCAACGCAACTTTAGGGCAACCAAGTACAACCAACAGGGCAGGTTGAGTAGGGCGTCAGGGTTAGGGAATTTGTGTGGTAGTCTGGCGTATCTTTGGGGTAGTTATCTCTATCGCACTTGGAGGGACAGCAAAGCAGAAACATATCTCAGCTGGGAAGAACATTAATCCAGGATCACTTCGTTACAATGACACTCTAACCACAGCAATACGTGAATTAATGTTATTATAAGACTAGTTATGAATGAGCAGGCATAATTCTTAATTCAACTTAAATAAGCTTTGGTTAATCAGATGCTGGCTTTATAGCCAAGCCATTCACAATAGTTTGCAATATTTAGACATCTTGATAAGCATTGCAAAACATTATTAACTAGCTATTCTGACGTCATCTAAATATGAATCCCCAGCATAATCCATAATAGAATGATAGGTTTTAACAGATGGCTGTGTTATAAGTAACCAATAAGCAAAACGTTCTGATCAGGTTGATTGGCATCGCTCTCGGGCTAAGTTCAGATCGGTAACCTTGACTGTATGTATTTATCGCTTACAGCGTCATTCAACGAGGAAGGTCTCAATTAGAGAGGGAATTGTTTCTAATCGCAATATCACCAGAGCACAGTATCTTTCTACATATTACAATTCAGTAATAGCGACAAAGAATTATTCTCCTGTATGTCAAGTAAGTAAGTTAGCCTATCGGTAAATTCCGGCACAATAAGTCCAGGCACTGTGGGCTATTTGGGATACCAGTGGTGATCCAGCTTCAGCGCCACTCCATCAGACGTTCAAAGATGGTTAGAGGTCAATTTATGGTCCCTTGAGATATAGCGGTATGCTACAATGCTATGGCGGTCTTATCGCACTATAAAAGAGGATTTCGAGCGGATATATCTAAACTTGGTTGCGCTGGTTGGAGCAATGGATGAATGGGTAAAGGTTGCTGCTTCATGCGTCCACTGATAAGAAAAAAAGTAGCTGCGGTTGGGGGGGGGGGGAGTGTGTGTGTGGGGGGGGGGGGGGTACGCTTGCAGGGGGCAGTGGAGAGCTGTGGCTATCGTGGTTCTCAATTACCTGGATATTCACTGTGCACTTACTTTTTTGCCGAGTCACATCTATATGACACCACATCATAGCTTGAACAACCTTGAACAACAGCTCTCTTAATCTGAGGAGAACGACCAGACATCCGCTAAGCAAACAAGAAGAAGGTCTTAGATTTAGAGAATCGTACTTTTTGGACCGCTTACAAGAGAAACATTGTCATTGAAAGGGATGTTGATTAGTATATACCGAGGGATCGACCTGCTGTATTGTGAAATATACTGGACAAGTGTTCTGGAAGGCAAATATCAAACGAACTGTACCCAATGAAGAAATTACTAAGGGCTGGAATTCATCGATTAGATACAACGAAGAGCTCCCAGGCACGCTGATAGTTTTACTCCAGAGGAAATCTTCATTCACAATAAGGCTTCATTGAAAGGCTGAGTTTTGTGATGCACCAATTAAATATAGGAAACGGCTACTTTGACATTGATGCACTGATGGGTCCGTTTGGGGTTGGCACTGTATAATATTTTTTTTTCACAGGAATTTGTTTCCGGAAGGTCATTTAACGAGAGAACCCTATTAGAACGCCAATTATTTTATTTTCATGGGGTGATAGTTGGTTATTCAGGGAATGTAATATCACATACTCCCGCACAAATGAGCATAACCGTCTGTTGTTTGGATGCAATTTGCCAAAATGTAATAGGAATTGGAAAACCTCAGACTTTACAGATTCGGGCGGATGCAGTCTAACTGGACAAAATTATCTGTGCCCGCAGAATCCTGTCACAAGATAAAGGGTATTGATAATTTCACTCTCAAGTCCTCTCTTTATCATGTCATAGGTAATAATTCGGCTACATCGACTAAGATCCTTAATGTATGAATGTCCTCATGCGCAAATGGACAGTCACCGTGCTATTTCGTTCTCTCTTCCACCATTCCTTCAGCACCATAGCATCACAATTGCGGCGGGCAAATGCGTCATCACAAAATTTACGCTTCCAAACAAATATACAACAAGCTGGGCATTTGATATACGCGTCAAAGTCAAGTTCAATCATTCCGAATGTTCACCATTTTGTGACAGCTGATCAATCAAGGCGATCTAGCTTGCAATGCATATACGAAGGTAGATTTGGAGTCAAAAAAGCAAACTCACAAGTCATCCATGCGATCTAATGAAATATATGATGGATGCCTCTATTATTACAGTAGTCAAGCAGCGAGACATGAACAATATGCAGCCTCGCGAGCCATCATACTTCGCACCCCGAAATAATGCTCTAAATACTTCGTTTCTTATCATTAGGCCCAGCACTCCCACGAATCAGCTCCCTCCTCTATTCAGTTAATGGTGCTGCCCAAACGAAAAGAAATTCTGTATATGTTCATTTGAACTCGACCATTGTCATGTAACAAGATCCATCATTTAATGTGACATTCTGTTGAATCTAGAGGTACGATGTTATTTCCAATTTACTTCCGCAAATGCTGTCTGCATGCATATTGCTGGGGCATGTGTTTACGTATATTATATTTTATGGGTTGTCTTCCATTGGTTAACTGGCTTTATGCAGGTAGGGTAGAATGTGCATGCTATAGCTGATAGAAGAGGTACGTACAGGTAAGCTGTTCTATGTGAATTCGAGTGTTGTATCATAATGTAATATAACAAAAGAATACACCCGGAATTGTCTATGAAATGCGTGACCGGCTGGTATACGTTGCATGTTCAGTAAAGCAAGCAGAGGATAGTTAGACCTTGGGTTGATTTAGGAAATCCGAGTCATGGCACAAGGGGGTATTTTCGGCACAATTTATGACCCAGCTTCAGCACTACTACATGGGACGTTCAAAGATCAATAATAGAAAATTAATGATACCATGGGACGTAGCAATATGCTACAAGGCTATCGTGATCTTATCGCATGGAAATGGATGAGTGATAAATAGGCCATGTTGTGTGGGCGGGAGAAATCAATGAATGAGATCAAGTGACAGAAGGGCTCCATCGATCGGTGTGGCAGATAAGAGGGCTTTCCTTAACATAGCAACGTAGCCAGTCTTTTAGCTCCTCTTTGAAGTAGGCAACGTCCTGCACAGGAAACCATGTTAATCCTAAGGAACGACCCGCATCACATCATGGGGACTTGCGATGAGCCGATCGAAACAGATAAACACTTCGGCATTGACTTTCATTTGAGTCTATTTTTGCCTTCGTATAGTGTAATAAAATGTATTGTCCGAATTATCACTAATACTGACTTATGGATGCCATATGTCAAGACCATGGTGCCCTTCGTCAACAGTATCAGTCACAAGACTAGGATTCATAAAAGTGTCAATCAAATAGCTTCTTTGTAGCATACCGAGGTGTAGTGTGGATTGAGTAAAATTTATTCAATGTTAGTCCTTCAATGTCAGAATTTCCTTGCATGCAAATGCCTGCCATTAACTCGTCTTTACAAAGTCATCCATCCGTCTCCATCCACAGTATCAGTGCCAAGCGCGTTTAACATATTCACCGCGTGTTGGGCGCCTACTTTGCGTAGAAAGTCATTTTTAACCCCTCTCTCCCCGACGCCGGCATCAGATTGCTACAATGGAATAGCAACCAACCAATGATTTCAATTAGTTGTCCGATACCAACAAATTATATTGACTGACGTGCCGAGACATGCAGTAAATATTCCTTCAAGCGAGTATGATAGAATGAGTCTGTTACAGCTAATAAAAGCCTATACTTACGAGATAAGATACGTGTGTAAGTTTGTTCAAAATTAAGGTGTGATAAAAGGTGTGCAGGGCTATTTATTACGAATTGCATGACTATAGAAGTATCCAAGTGTCTAATGGAACGATACTCTAGCGCACTATGTAGAACAGCAAAGCAGAAACATAACACATTCATCCACGATCTTAGCGTCATCATGAGAGACCGCTCTAACCGCTGCAACACGCCAATTATATCATAGCCAAATGTCTTGTCTTACTGGTCTCAGACAAGATCCAAGTAAAATATGCAAGATTAATTACACAAAAGTGCACATAATTCTCGCTTAAGCTTGTTTAAGCCTTGGTTAATAAGATATGGGCTTTGCATAATCAAGCCATTCACAACAGTTTGCCAAATCCTGGCATCTTGAAGATTCATGTTTTGGGGATTTGGTGCAAGTTTTTCTTGGCCTCCATGATTGTGTAGTTGCTAAAATGACTCGTTTATAAATCTTTCATGGTATTGGAAGTACACAATCATCGATAGTTAATCGATATAGGCACACTGAAATCTGCCTCGGAAATTTACACAAAATTTCAAATGCATAGCAACCGGTACCAGTAGCTACACATGCGCAACTAAGCCATTTTCTGGTATTATCGCTCAACCATGTCCATTTTCATTTTAAGATGTACTTTGTAATTAGCAAGTATGAAGATTTTTCACGGTTAGAAAAATGTAGTCATCGATAAGATCCTTGCTTCCAATCGCACTTGACCAGATCAGAATACCCGCCTGGAAAAAAACAATTAATTTCTACCACCAACCAGCTTGTGTGTTACGTGAGCCCTCGGGAACAATTTAGATAGCAATAGTTCAGACACTGCAAGACATTTTCGGCACTAGAAATGATCTAGATCCATCGTGCGTTCAACGTAAATGTATGGCCCCATGCAATTTAGTAGCATGATACATTGCTATGGTGGTCTTGCGTATAGAAATAGATGCTTTCGAGTGGGTATATCTACACTGTGCTGTGAGGCTGTGTGGAATAGATAAGTGGGTATATCTACACTGTGCTGTGTGGCTGTGTGGAATAGATAAGTGGACTGATAAGAAAGAGAGGTGCTATTCGATGGGGGACGGGGTTGGGGATGAGTTTGATCGGGGAACTGCGGCGACCGAGACCTTATAGTCAGAGATACCTAACCATTTGACGATTGTATTTACCAAGTCTCATGAAATACCATTTTAGCAGGTTGATATCTTGTGGATAGCTGTAGGACACCACATCAACAAATGGCCAGGTACAACTGCAGCGCGATAGTCTCATTTGGTTGGGGAGTTTGTAGCATATTTGGGAATGAATTATCACATGCCCCTACACATATGGACATTAACGGTTTGTCGTTTGGATGCATTTGGCCTACCTGGAATCGACTAGGGCATATCCCATATTACTTATCCGTAGAGATGACACATATCAAGATAAAGGTATTTGTGTCAACAAAATCACTAGATGGAAGTTAACTATAATTCCTCTTCCAAGCCCTCCATTTATCATGTCCGCCATCAGTCTGGATTCAGTAATATTCACTTAAACATCAATATCTTACTTCCGTCACACGCACATGAACAGTCACAGAGCTATTACCTCCACTCTCCCAAGTTCTCGTTCCTTTCTGGAACGCACCATCAGGACAATACACGCTGAGCAAATGCTTCATCGTAAAATTCACGCTTTCTGATAAACATATAGCGTGTTGGGCCATTATTGTGCGTGACAAAGTCGTATTTGAACCTACTGTGCCTGGCGCCGGTGTCAGAATTTCCACCATTGAATGTCGACCTGTAACTAAATTCGATTGTGTTGCCCAAGAAAATATGTCCAAACGCCACCTGTGAGCCGCGAGCTGCTTTGGCACAGCTTGTGAACTCTCGTAGGGTAGCTATAAACTGTTTGATCATATCTCGAACCCAAAACGACCCTAAAAATCCAATGCTTCAAAAGACCCTTCTGACCAACGAAACAGCTCCTATCACACATTCAGTGATTGTTGCTGCCGGCTCAAAAGGATGTCTGTACATGTTCATTCGGGCGCGTCCATTGCAATGCAACAACACCCTTCATTCTATGCTGGCATTCTGTCGAGTCCCATTGGATGTTTCACTTTCCAATTTAAATCCGAAATTGCTTGACTAGAAAAACGTTGGTTATCCAATATTTTACCGTAATGGCTGAGTTCCATTACTTGGATATTCGGCAAATATCGCTTCATGCGGGTATAATGGAATATGCGTGACGTAGCAAAAGGTACAAATATATATCATGCCCAATATGAGTCTCAATGTTTTATCATAATGAATTTATAATATGGTTATATCCAGAGTCGCCAACGATTTTCGTGATTTTGAAAGTATCCAAACGCTTCGACGTGGGTTTTACAATTGTCTGGTGCACATAACCTTATGGCTCTTGTGTTCACAAATATAAGATTGCAGGATTTGGAAAAGATAAATAATGACATTGCGGAAGTACTGAGATCCTGATTGACTCGATATGTCACTGATGCATTGTTCAATCTAAAGACAGCTATATACCCCAGGCAAAGTAGCATATGTCTGTTAGCCTTTGGGTAAATTTTGGAAACAAAGTCTTTATGGGCAATTTTCGACATAAGTTATGATGAAGCTTAAGCGCAACTACATGGGACGTTTAAAGATCGCAATTGGGAAAATTATGGTTCTAGGAGATGCAGTAGTATGCTACGATGTTATGGTGATCTGAATGCATTTTTGCCGTTGCTTTCAAGCCGACATATAAAAACTATGTTGTGTGGAGGGAGAAATCGATGAATGGATTTAGGGAGCTAGTTCAAGGTACTGCAAGGGTCTATTGGTAAGTTAGAGAGTTGCTGGGGGAGGAGAGGGGGTAGGAGAGGAGTACTGTAGCTGGTGAGGCTTTCATCGGACATATGCATGGTCCTTTGATACTTGTATTCACCGAGACATCCATTACGCTTTGTGATTAGGTAATTGATATCTTGTTAATACCATGATATCACCACGTGAATATTTGTTCAGTCATAGCAGCTCGCAGAGGCTGATTGGAACGAGTCGACGGCAGCTGGGACATATACAAAAAAGAAGAAGGTCTAAGATTAAATGATTTTTGCTTCACGTCCAAATGTCGTTAATGATAAGGAATTGTCGAAGTGCATGAATCAATATATACCGACGAATGACCTGTTATCGTGAGTAGCCTGCTATAAGATGTGTGGCAGGTCAATGGGCGTTTACATTTTCCTTAATATTACAACGTCGCCCGTCTTTATGCGCCTCTTATAGATAACCAAAGTCCTTCTTCTGAGAGCTTAATAACCCTCAAAAACGACCCGCATCGCAAGATGGGTACTGATCCACCGATGTAAGGAAGAGAAACAAATGCTCTCACCATGATGCTCGGATGCGTCCTTTTCGTCTAAGTACATAAGGCTCTCAGCTCTATACGCGATTTTGTCAGGAAAACCACTTGCCAAGTAAACCCTACTGGAAGGCCGATGATCCTCACAGGGAGGTACAGAAGTTGATTATTCTTGGGTTGTAATGCGACATACAACCACACAGATATAGACATTAACTGTCTGTTGTTTGGCTTCAATTGGCTGACATGACATCGGAATGGGCAAATCACAGACATTACTGGACGGCAAAGAGGCAACCCTCACACACACATAGTACCCTATGTCAAACGAATCCCACATAAGATTAGGAGTAATGATAGTTCGTTTTTATGCCCTCTTTTGTAGAATTTCTACGGACTATTTGGATGGGGTAAAATTTACTTCATCCTTGATTTTTTCTAAATCTGAATTACCTCAAATGCAAATGAACGGAGGCAGAGCCCGGGTCTCCCATCTGTCATTGAGAACCTTGTCAGTGCAATACGTGGTGGGGCAACTACTTGGTCGTAAAATTGACGCTTTCTGACAAATACATAGCATGGAGGGCGAATATTTTACATGACGAAGCCCCATGGCTCCTGGCGCCAACCTCGACAAATATTCACCATTTTTTGGTTACCAATCGATAGATGGGGTGGTGTTGCCAGCCATCCTTGTTCTGTAACTCATTTGTTCCGCTGGCGTTTAGGGATTTCATTCATCGGTAGTGTGCTGGCAGAGCTCATCAAAATGTAGATTTTGGTGTCAGAAAACAAATCAAATGTAAAATATGAGATCGTATAAAATATATGATCGAAGCTGTCTTGAATAAAGTAATCACGCGGCCAGGCATAGGTGTTTTGGGACCACCTGTATATCATCATTGGACTCCACCGGTGCATGAAATAGCGTCCTCGGCTCAATCAGCGATAGCTCCAGCCCATCCTAAAACTCGAGCTCGTCCTGATATCAATCAGTGATAGCTCCATCAGGAGCCCAAAAGCGCTTATATGATAACTGCACCCTAAATACTCGAGCTTGCAACAAATGTCCAGTGCACACGACACCAAAAGTGTAATAAATCACTTTCAACGAGATAATCATAGATTAATCTGTGATTGCTTATTATTCATTCTGATATTACAAACAGCGTGTGATTTTTAGGCATGATATCGTGTGTTTTCAAGCTTTCAGTGTATTAACTGGATAGACATCGCTACGTGTCACCCTAATTATTGCTGCAATGGGTTTTCTCCATAACAATACAGCTAAATCCGAGACTATAAGGATTTGGCATGTGATATTTTGTCGGACAGGAGGGAGAGAATTGGGAAATGGCATTGATGCATTTTAACATGCAGAGCATATGTTGCTGGAGGGAAAAGCGCTTGCCGCTGCATGATAACTGCACCCTAATGTGTTATATAGGCTGTCAGATAAATATAAAGCTAATGCGATTTAGAGGCACATCTATATATATGATCTTGCAACAAATGTGGCAGGATTATAATTCTAACCTGTTGATGAAATGCACACGACACCAAAAACGTGTAATTTATGTCAATCAACTTTATACAACGGAGATATCATAGATTATCATCTGTGATTGGCTTATTATTCATTCTGATTAATTACAAACATCTCAAGTGTGATTAGCTACTACCGTACGTACGTATGGCTATGGCACACTACGGGTTGTGTATGTTCTTTTCCATATGATAAGTATGATCCGTGAAGCATGCATGATGCAGAAATGTTATGTCTATGTAATGGTCTGATGTATGCGTATGTTGATTTGCTGTCTGTAATATTAGTTGGATATGTCATGTTACGTATGTCTGGATGTATGTCGTATGTTGTATGTATGTCAGATTTAGTAGTTGAATCATTCTGTTGCTCATGTCAGACGCATAGATATAATTTTGGCTGTGAATCATAGTAGTATTAAGACGGCATTTCGGTTGCACCAGTCTGTGGCAGTGACGCTGTGCTAATCTACTTCCAAATTGGGTAATGGCATTGATGCACTGCTTAACATGCCGCCAGCAATATGCTGATTAGTCATATCGATAAAAAAAGCAATACAAAACTGTCTTTGTAATGTGCACAATTGTATTCGGGTACATCAGAGGACACACGAAGGTCGAGTTCAATTGAATACCGGTACCACATAATATACCCACTGTGGAGTGTTGGACAGCATTTCGGTAGCAGCAGAAAAAGTGTCGCAACCCGATTTAATACGGTGGCATGTTTATCTGCTCTTAGACACAACGCATAATCGACTACGTAACACACGTTTAAATATCACATATATTATGCATGTTAGACCGAACACAGCAATATCAATTAAATCACGGAAATCCTCACCAGCAAAAATGGTCGAATACACACATCATTGCGCTGACATGGCTACAGTATAATATAGAGCTGCTTTATCTCCATGTACAATTCCAATTAGAGCTTCTACATCTCAAGCTACAATTCACATTAGCATTAGCTACTAGCCAAGCTAAATATATATGGCTATACTGACAAATAGCACTAGTTACATAGAATATTGTGTACTGTTCTTTTCCTATGATAAGTTCTGATCCGTGAAGCATTGCATGATTGCAGAAATGTTATGTCTATGTAATGGCCGAAATATATGCGTAATGTTGATTTGCGTATGATGTCTGTAATGTGTTAGCCTGGATGAGTAACTCCGACATCGTATGATATCTGTAATGTGTTAGCCTGGATGTGTAACTCCGAGTCAGATTTCTAGTAGTTATGAAATCTAGCAATTGTCTTTCCGTTTCTTGACATACTAAACGCAAAACGAGTTGGGCAGTTTGCAACCGTAACATAATTAGTAGCCACGCCCGAAGCTTTTCCTCAACAAGGAGTCATGCGCTGACTCACACAACACCTTGCCAAACCAAGATAAGCGACTCTTGGGATTACATAATTGATAAGAATACCTTTCGGCAAGTAACCTTTGTGGAGTATTCAGATCGTATGAGCGCATTGGAGTGCTAAATACCGACCAAGGCTTGAACGGAAGTGCCCTTTCGAGAGCTCCCTCCTAGGTTTATGTCATTACTCAACTACGTAATCGACATATACAGCAGATTACCAAGGAGGTCGGCGTTAAACAAACGTTCCCATCGATATCGATCGATGAAGACTTATCAAGCCGGGTTAAGATATCTACTGATATCATTGGCGTCGCATAAGTGTGTTAGCCCATCAAGTGACACCATTTACAGGTTCTGTCACCACATTAATATACCTAACACCCATAAGTGATAACGCGCCCCCGGTGTATATTACATACATTGTATGGATATATGTACGTACGTACGTACGTACGTATGTATGTATGTACGTATGTATGTATGTATGTATGTATGTATGTATGTATGTATGTATGTATGTATGTATGTATGTATGTATGTATGTATGTATGTATGTATGTATGTATGTATGCTATGTATGATGTATGTATGTATGTATGTATGTATGTATGTATGTATGTATGTATGTATGTATGTATGTATGTATGTATGTATGTATGTATGTATGTATGTATGTATGTATGTATGTATGTATGTATGTATGTATGTATGTATGTATGTATGCTCTAAAATATATATATATATATATATATAGATATATATAGATAGATATATATTATATATATATGTATCTATATGCATAGGTATATATATAGCCTCTCTATATATATATAGATATCTCTATAGGAGATATCGTATATATCTCTCTCTCTATATATCTATCTCTCTCTATATATATCTATCTATATATATATATATATCTATATATATATATATCTTTTCTCGTAGATCCTGGTCACCCATATTGTTCTTGTCTTGCCTCTATGCTGATACTCGTATACCTAACGCGAAACATTATGGCAGGGCCGGCCCCTCATGTGGACCATTATTGATTGTAAGCCTCAACTGGAGAGGACTCGTTAAAGACATTCGCTCAAGGTGCCTACCGAGGGCATCGCAGCCACATATAAACTAAGGGGGATGTTCACACAGCCTCCCGCCGCCATCACATCAGCACTGTATTACGGTAAAAGAAGAATCCATGCAGTTAGCAGCACAACCACAGCCATATTGTGGCGTTTTTTCGGGAAGCCATTTCCTACAGCCATGCAATTGCGTTTCCACCAGGATTGTAATCATACGGCTGCCTCTGTGGCATTATTCTACAGCCATGAAGACGTTTCTGTAATACACCATCTCATTAAAACCTCCTTTGCCATTGTGCAATATCAACGAGATGTCGTGGTTACAGGCTTGTCATCCGATTTCTATCACGATATAATCCTGTATGACTGAAATCGCTGATTGTAGCATGAAGTGTCATCGTCATGCAGCTGGCAATATCACAATTATATCTCAATCTATTTTGCAACCATCTCACCTTGCTGTTAGTATCAACAACTCAGTCCCACCAAACTTCTGCCACTTCCACTAAGTTCCATCGTAACTGTGTAAATAGTATCCCAATGATCTTAGTTGAGTATAAAATAACCGTCATTAAAATACCCCTCCACGCCCGTGCAATATGTTGATATTGTCATCCACGTAGAAAGGTTTAATCATCATGTAATGATCATATTCGGAGTTTCTACAAACTATATTGTCATTAATGCAGTACTGCATGGGTATAAATATGTTGTTTCTACATTTGTCCACAACTGCATATTTGCTATATCAATAAAATATCCCAAACTAGTCAGCTGCATAAATATCAAGCCCTCTTCTGTCGCGTTGTTACCACACAAAACATCTCCTTTTATCGCCGGGTTGTCTTTGACATACACGTGAATATTTCTTTGTTGTTGCTAAAACACATCCTCATATTCTATGTTGTCACCACAAAACAACCCTTACTTTTCCAAAGATTGTCACTATAACGAGCAATGACAAATGTTTCTACAATCGCTGATACACTTCCTAACAGTTGCTTTGATGTCACCAAAAACATCCCCATGAATAATGTACTGTCACTACAACACACACTTATTGTTATGTTATCCCTCATCAACACCCTTGCAATTTCTGCATTGCATCCATATGACAACCCCGCAATTGATGTAATGTCACTGCAACGTACAATCAATTTGAGTGATGGCTCTACAACACAGCCACTACAACCATATATTGCTTATGGTTTCCTCACTACAGCTCTAAACTACAACCGTGTTTGAAATTTACTACAAACAATTAAGATGCCCAGTGCTATTAATTTGACACTTTCGAGCATAAACCATCACATCGCAGAAACACACAACAACAATTACCACATGACATTGCAAAACCACCAACTCTGTCTAAACTAACTACCGAGGTACTAATATCCAACCAGGCTCAATTTATACCAACCATGAAAGCAACACAAATCGACTTTCGGTCTAAAGGTATAATCATGCTGACACCATGTTGTAACTACAATACCAACATCAATGCCTTTAACAGTAGCAGTGCGTCATTTAATATCCATCAGCACCACAATATTACATTGCATACACTTAGACTCTCAATGATCATCAGCCACAGATGTACGTAGATAGGTGGGGCATAGGGTGCGGGGGGGGGGGTAAATTTCTTCGGTGAAATCAAATTTTCCAATTGGAAATGCTGTTACTAAATAGATTCATTCAGCATTTAATACCATACTGTCTTCATGAAGCGTACATATCTGAAACACGTTATTCTAAGATACACCTACCAATACTCTGAAGTGTTTACATCTTCCAATGTCCGATCCAGGCCTGCCGCATGTAGCATCACACAAATCAACATAACGCATGCGCAGTAAGTTATAGGTCATCACACATGCGTGGCACCTGCTAGTCACAATGCCAACAAGCCGCTAAATGTGTAACGTCATCTAACGTCAAAGTACAACTGACGTCGTAGCATTTGTAAGTATGCTTTAAAAGGCAGTGTCAAAAATACACCACATCGGTGAAACAGAATTCGTTTACATTTTCAAAATCTATTCAAACTATTTCCATACATAATATTAATATACATATATTGAAATATTATTCGAGTATAAAATAAAATCCAATCGTGAAAGACTGCATGCGTAGTCATCATGTTACAATAGGAGACCAATATTCGAAGCTCCGGAAACTGCACAGCGTGCGTAAACCTTGGTACCTGGAAATCGATAAACCCCCTGCACTACAAACGAGCGACAGGGAAAACAAAGTTCCGGAAATGAATCGGCAATTGTTATACAGCACAATTGATTGGTGTTCCATGGGAGCATTCAAGTGTCAAGGGATACTGATAAAATGGTAAAACGACTAAATGTTATCGTGGTTGGAAATGTTGTATTGATTAATATGGCGATGCTGATAACATGTAGATTGGTTCGAGGATTGCAAAAAATGAACATATCACTTGTGACAGAAGGAGAGGAGAGCTCGCTCACACGACCAGATGCTGTGTCGCGGTGGATGTGTTACCTTGGGATAAGTGGGGAGACATTGGTAACACGGGAATTCGTCCATTCTATATTGGGAACATCCTAAGATTGACAACATTAAGCGTTATCTACATGATAGTGTGAACCCTGGCAATCATCACAGCACACACAATCACCACATTCCATTTCAGGACACTGCAACTATGGCTCGGTCAATGAGTTAAAATGCTAGATACTTTGGAGAGAAATGAGTTGTAGAAATGGGTACACTTACGGATGAAACGCGCAGAAATACTGGCCAGCCACACGGCTAAGCAGTGAGGTAGTGAGCGCTGTTTGAGCTCTAACTGCCAGCGCAGTCCGGTGAACACGGACCAGAATCCCTGAGGGAGGGAAGATGGAAGCTTCCAGTAGCCTCTCCTTCCTCAGGTATGGAGACGTCGGACATTTTCAGAGCAGGTACTTCTAAACCACACCACAATGCGCTATTCCACCCTTTAGCTATTGTCTAATGGCAAGCCATCGCAAATTAAGGTGCCATATATTTTCATTCCAGCGACATCTTATTTGCAAACTGCCAAAAAAGGCTGTAAGTGCCATCTCCTCTTCTTCATCTGGTGGGCAATGCGGGCTTGCTTTATTAATATATCTCCTGCCTTCATCTCTTTCTTGACTGAGCGAAAGCTGTTGCAGATGTAGTTCCAATTTACTAGTAAAGATGGCAGATGGAAGCACCGCGTTGAAGACGCGGCCTTTCGCGACACTACGGACTGCTGAAAAGAGCTGGGTTCTCTAATCGGTCAGTGCCAGCAAAGCCTCACAGCAGTCAGGCTGCTGTTGGCAAGTCGCAAATAAATGCAAGGGAGACCGGCTTGCTTGGATCCGAACAGCAAACCTCCCATACACAGACCTACCCCTGTCGTGTGCCGAAATGTTCGCACCACATCCAACAACATTACAGCCATTAGGAACGTCGAAGCCCGACAGCTGTTTTTGAAATTGGCAAATGAAAACTCACTGCCACTCCCCTTTCCCGTTGTCTGTCTATCAATTGTACGCAAGCTGTGGACACGATTGTTGAAAAGCTTCATACACACAGTAGGTATTGATATCCGTTAGTGCCTAGAAAAACTGGAGGAACACGTGTGCCTGTGGCTAGGAAGGCAGAGGAGGGGAGTCGGGGTGTTCTCAAGCGTTGGCCAGCGCATGGAAAGGTGAGCTGATGACACCTAATACACCGCAGACAGCATCTCCACCACACAAGCTACCATGGACTCGAATCCCTCGTGCTGCTGTATCCATAATATCAAGCAGAACTCTAGATCATCCAATATCGGTATGAATTACCCGGTGCCGCGGCGCATTCGACAACCCGCCATTCGCGCGTGTGCAGATGACCGAGGTTGTTTTAATGATGTCATTGTATTAGAATAACCTCCTCCCTGTGTAAGCACCGTCTCCCCTCCTTATCAATGCCTGAAACAACATTTCCGCGCAAATTATCAATGATACCCAAAAGCATAGAGGGGTTAAAAACACCCCATGTGGCGACGTACGTTCTAGCCAATGCGCTGCACTTCGAGGTCTATGAAAATTGTCGTTAAGGCTTTTATAATATGATAATTTTTCATCTCGCGGAAGGGACATGCGCACTGAGTCGGGGTTGTTTTCAGCTTCTGACGGATCGATAAGGTAGGTATAACATGCCATGTAAACACACGCAGCCATATATAGCCGAACATCCATTGCAATGACATTCACTAAGAGCGTCACTCTGGTGCCAAACTCGAGTACAATCCTCCACAAGTCCTCTTAATGCTCAAGTCCAGCAAATGCTCAAGTCCATCAAATGTGAGTAGTAAGAAGACGATATAGGGGTTTGATATATGCGTGAGTTACGAGCCCATAAAGGGCCGCGGCTGTGTGAGCAAGGACCAACTACAATATTGTGCTCGTATACCATACTGACACATCATCATTGCATTGCAACTTTGGTTATGCATAGCTCGGTCCACAAGGGAGGATTTTATGGAGAGTGGCTTAGTCTGAAACTACCATTTACATTTCGACCAACCTGTGTTATTCTGCTTAACTCAGACACGCATATATATGTATATACATTTGCATATATATGTGTACATACATATCAATATATATGTATGTCTATATATATACAGGCATATATATATATACATATATATATGTGGAATTAAATTAACATAGACATGTATGTGTGTATAGATATATATGTATATATGTATGTGTAAAAATAACATATATATGTATATTTATATATTTATATGTATATATATAAATATTTATATATAAAAAATATATATATATATATACATAAATATGTATATAATAAATATATGTATATATTTCTATATATATAAGTATATATATATATATATATAAAATATCTATATATATTTCTATATATGAGTATATATATCTATATCTCTCGATATATATCTATCTCCCTATATCTATAAATATCTCTTTTATATATCTATATTTTATATCTGAATCTGTATCTCTCTATCCCTGAATATTTATCTATACATAGAAATCTATATTTCTATCTATCCATCTATATGTCTCTCTCTCTATATATCTATCTCTATATATATATATATATATATATATATATATATATATATATATCTGCATATATCCACATGTTTGTGAGTGTTTGTGTGTGCGCGTGTGCGTGTGTACCGAACCCTATTCCCCCTACGCACCCAACTCTTGTTTCGTTAGTTATTGTTTCTCATTGCTGCAAATTTGGGATCAGGGTGCTTCATCAATAATACATCCGGGTTCGCTTCGGTCCATGGAGGAGGTTGACACACGACTGCAGCCTGCGGGGAATAAGCCTACGAGGACAAGCAGTATGAATAAACCTCCCCTCACCTATATCGGCGTCTGTCTCTTTACACCGGATAGTCTTGCTATCATCTGCCGGCTTTCTGCCTTGACGTCAGCTTGCTGTCAACCATGCAGCCTCTCTGGCGGTCTGTCAATCCGCCTGTCAGTATAAATGTAAGTCTGTCTGTCAATGATTTTGACTCTCTATCTGTCTCTGTCTCTGACTTTCAGTGTATCTGACTTTCGTTATCTCTGACCTTTCCTGCTGGTGTGTATGCATGTTACGTGAAGATTGTGGAATTGTAACGCAAATTTGCTAACCATAGTTGTGTGTATGAGTGTGACGACTGCAAGCCAGGATTGAGGGAGTGGTTGTTTATCCTGAAATATGCACCTCTATGGTGACCTACCCTAGTGAGCACTGAATTGCCTCAAGCCTGGTCCAATGGCAAACAATATCCCCCGCGACCCGGGTCAGTTGATCGACACGCGCAAGTAACTATGACGACATCATCAGAATGGACGGTCGTAGCGCGGTCATAATGCCCCGCTTCAACAAGCGAACAGCACCACTGAGTATTGATTTACACTGGAGGCACTGGAGGCAGAGAACCCAGCCGCCCACAAACGCAGCATAGGCCACGCAGTCGTCTGGCTTGTTTATATTATGTATTGGCGAGCAGAGAACCTTATGTAAATCGGCCATTGTCACCGAATTGACGCCAGTGTGTGCATAGCAAATGCTGGAGTAACTGGTCCGTTATTTCTCATTATTGAGTGCCAGGCGATGCTATCGCTCTCTGCTTGCTTTGGATAAGTCTTGCGTGAGGGCGCGTGATATTCATACTGACGTAGTAGATTTATGTCGCGCTTTGGCACCAGCTCGTCTCCCTGCAAGGTCAGTGAAGTACTACCATCATATGGGTAATGTTCAGCGAGTAATATATACATACATTGATATATATATCATTACCGAGACGAATAGAGGCTTCAACACCAACAAGGCAGCTGGTCCATAGGAAGTACAAAATAGCAAATTCTCTCTCTCTCTCTCTCTCTCTCTCTCTCTCTCTCTCTCTCTCTCTCTCTCTCTCTCTCTCTCTCTCTCTCTCTCTCTCGCGAGATCTCTATATCTATCTCTCTATATATATATATTCTCTCTATATATATATATATATATATATATATATATATATATATAGATATATACATATATGGGACATATATATATATATATATATACATATATATATACGATACATATATACATATATATACATATATATACGATACATATATATACATATACATATATATATATATATATACATATATATATATATATAGAGAGATATATATATATATATATATACAATATAGACATATATATATATATAGATATATATATATCTGTATATATATATCTATATATATATATATATCTATCTCTATATATCTATCTATATATATATATATCTATCTATATATCTATCTCTCTATCTATATATATCTCTATATATATATATATATATGATTATATAGGAATATATATCCTTGTAGGACTGCATCTTCATCACGCAGAATGCGCGTCTCGATGCCCCGCACCCCTCTCGCACAGCTTATATTTACCTCGGTTCTTGCCTTCGCCGCGTCATCGTCGTCGCCCTCTTCGAACTCATCAGGTCGGAGCAGTGGCGGATCGTGGACCTATATCATCGTGGGTGCCGGGCCGGCGGGTCTCCAGATGGGGTATTTGCTCCATAAGGAAAACCGCGATTATGTCATACTGGAGCGAGCCAATGTATCAGGTACAAAATGAAGAATCCACGGGCGGTCATCATCTAGTTCCGTGTTTCTTCGTTAATCAGTAGCTTATAGACATATGTCTGTTAAATGCCGTGATTCTTCACGTCTTCATCGTACAATTTGGTATTGGTCATTCTGGCGAAATGAGCTTGGCACTAAACATAATAATTGCACTTTGCCATCAACCAAGGCGAGAGGGTATGCTATCGCATTGAATTGGTGTTTCCAAAGTAATGATAAATGTGAATTCATGGAAAATATATCCAAGTCAATCAGCACTCGGATATCACAGCGTGTGTTGAACGAACGAAAATGCGGTTGAAATTCAGTTCATATTGAAATTAGTGCTGTGATTATCTAAATATGCATGTCTAAAATTGGTTATATATCACTGATATTTGTGGCAACAGGCAGTTTTTATCAGCAGTACCCTCGTCATGACAAACTGATCAGTATCAACAAACGCTTCACTGGTAAAACTAACAAGGAATTCAATCTACGTCATGACTGGAACTCGCTTCTGAGTGATGACGAGAGTTTGCTCTTTCGACATTACTCCAGCGACTTCTTCCCTCAAAAAGAAACTATGGTGGATTATCTCAACGGCTTTCAGAAGGACCATGAACTGAATGTGCGTTATGATGTTGACGCGAGGAATGTGCGAACGACTTTGCTTGAAGACCAGGAGGGGCGCGTTTACACATGCAAGTAAGTTAACTGTGCACCGAATAACGAACGAAATAATCGATGCTCAACAGGAATGTGTCAGAACGGAGAGAGGATGAGGTGACAGGTGAGAAGGTGCAGGTGCTTGAAGACCAGGAGGGGCGCGTTTACACCTGCAAGTAAGTTAACTGTAGGCACGCGAATAATGCAACGATATAGATATATATGCTCATATATACAGTATATATATGTCAGTGTGTTTTAATATATATATATATATATATATATATATATATATATATATATATATATATATATATATCTATCTTATATATATATATATTATCATATATATATATATCTCTCTCTATATATATATCTCTCTGTATATATATATATATATATATATATATATCTATATATATATATATCTATATATATATATATATATATATATATATATATATATATATATATATATATATGTTAATACATAAATGTATATGGAAATCTTTATCTACGCAGACATATGTATCGTTATCCTTTGAATATTATTCGTAGCTTCGTATTTGTAATTCTACAACATGCCCCTTCAGTGTATTATTACTGGCTACGGGACTCTGGAAACCTAACATCCCGAATACAAGATGGATCGATTTAGCGGAAGGTTACGAATCATTCTCCACAAATCCTCAGCATTGGGAAGGCAAAAACGTTCTTATTCTAGGTGCTTACATGATTCCTCACAAAAGATTTAACTTCGTTCTAAAACCTCGCAAATTTTTAAGTTTCCACACGGAGAAAGATAACTTTTTCATGGTTAGTTTACGCTTGTTTCCTAATCCCATTATATCCTTGATGAGTTTAAGCAGCTTTCCTCGCAAAACTTACACACATGTTTGCTTTTTCTCATATTCTATATAGGAGTCATTTTTACGCTTGTGTTGATAATCGTTTGAACATACAAAATGCGCGCAAACTGACATAATTTGTTTCGGTTGGCTCAGGTCACGGCAATGCTGCGTTCGAGACGGCGGACGCTATCTACAGCCACGCAAGCGTTGTTCATCTTCTCGGAAGGACGCGCGTTCGATTGGCGTGGCAAACTCATTACGTCGGCGATGTTCGGTAACTCTAGATTTAATAAAAAAATACATATCCTACTCTGTTTCAAAATTATCAATTTTCGATATTGCGCTAAGAATTGGGTAAAGGGATAAAGATTTCTTTGTTAATCGATGTTAACATTTCCATTTGCATGTTTTTCTCTTGTAAAGCAATGAATGGTTTTAAGGAAGGAACGAATGAGGCCATTTATGTCATAACGATACTTATCATAACGTTTAAAAAAACACAGCCTCATCCAATCTGTCATATGTAACTTTTTCAGCGAATGCCAGGCAAACGTTCGGTCTAATGATAAGATTCATATTGTAACGCGAAATAAGTAAAGGTGTAATATCCACTTCAACTCATGCGTTTTGTTTCAAGGGCAGTTAACAATGGTGTCTTGGACAGCTACCAACTTAAGTCCCTCGACGGGGTTGTGGAGGGGTCATTGGATGACTTGAGACTGACCCGAGATCATCATACGGGCAAGATCACGGTCAGTTTGAACTTCACCCATACCAGTGACAATTTCGCGCTGAGACACACCTACGATGCTGTGATACGCTGCCTCGGATTCTCCTTCAATGACTCGATATTTCTCGAGTAGGTACCAGGAATCACTCTATATCATGATTGATATATATTTGAAAAGTAAAGCTGCTGAGGCAACTCGTGGATGCGGCTAGTTTCAGGAAATTAAAATGATTCTCGATAATTAATTATGATATGTCAACCTAAATGGTAAAGTTGGCATTTTTCATTAAAGTTGTAGTTAAAAATCACTCATTCAAAGACATAGTTGTTGCCTGAAAAGGTATATAGGTATGTCCATGAACAAATCTGTTGATGTCCTATCTTGTTTGCCTCCAGCAGTGATAACGTACCTCACCCTAGCGGTAAACTCAGAAAGTACCCTGACTTGTTGTCGGACCATCAAGTGTCTACCATTCCGGGTGTGTACGTGCTAGGAACTGCCTCACACGGGCTGGATTTCCGCCGATCATCGGGCGGCTTCATCCATGGATTCCGATATACCAGTACGTTTATGAAACATAGATGTTTATGGCTGTATGGAATAGGATAGTGATTGCTGTTTCCAACTCGTCAACTGATTTTCATTGCTTGTTTTCTTGAACTTGTGTGAGGCATTCAAAAGATCAATAACTAACAATATCATAACGGCATTTTCAAGCTTCAATATCATAACGGCATTTCAAGCTTCAATATCATAACGGCATTTTCAAGCTTCGACCCAAGACTTGATCGCAATGCATTTTCCATCTTCATTTTCCCGTGCCACAAGCTTTCCACCCCCACCCCCCTAGCAACAACATATTGTTAGATGGATTAAACTGTTGTTATGATCTGTTGCAGCTCGTGTCGTTCACCGCCTGTTGGAGTGGAAGCTGCACGGCGTGCCTTGGCCATCTTCATCTTTCCTCCACATTACCCAGCTCTTCTCTCACATCACCAAACGCATCAACGAGGCCTCTGGCATCTACCAAATGTTCGGATATCTCGCCGATATTGTCGCCTTGAGGTGGTTTTTTTATTGGTTTTATTCATAACGTAACTTTTAGGATATCCCATAACAAATTTATGATCAAGTTGTCTGATTCTCAAGTAGAAGGGATGGAAATAAATTGGCCGTTTTGTTGATTTCTTGTCTGAAAATAAGTCATACATATATATAAGTATGTAAAGCTTAGGCGATAAAAGCTTCAATAATCTATATGTGAAGAAAGCTGGGACAGAACTGTCACTCTTGAAGGGGTTAATTTGATTGATTTTATTCTTAAACAACCCTTAACTTACATTCATCGACAAGAAAACTTCTGTGTTTTAATACCAGTCGGTCTATTGTAGGGACAACGATGAATATGAGTATCTTGAGGAATTCCCGATCAGTCTTCTGGGTGAATTCTCGTCACGGACTGGCCGGTCACTGGATCGCTTTGTGGTGATAATATTACAGTACGGGCAGAACTTCTCAGGACCAGGAGAAGATGTCTTCCGTCAATCACGAGCGACTGGACACGCCCACCGGGCCCACCGCTCCAACTTCCTACATCCGGCTCTTTACTACTACCGGGAGGCAATCACAGGTGGGGAACGTAATTACTGAAGGTTTGTGGGGGTGGGGGAGAGGGGATTGTCTTGGATTAGCGCATGTCTCTTGACCTGTGTGGTTAGAAGTGGACCTATACAGTGGCTAGTTTTGTGTGCTCGAACTATGCCATTATGAATCACCATAATGATTACATATCATGACTATACACATAATCGTATATGACTTTGCGTATAATAATAACATGATGCTTAGATGCTTAGATCATAATGATCTACCACAAACGCCTGTGGTATGGACTGTTTGGTGTGCCTGTTGTCCCAAGTAAAGAGATTATTTCAATGATTCAGTATCTAAAAATGATAAAAACATTGAACCCCCATACTGCAGGCTCTCAGATGACTTCGAAACCAGACGGCTGGCTTCTGCCTCGTCCCTATAGACTCCATCACATCGTGGAGGACTTCCTGACCAGCTGGACCAGCATAGAAACACACCAGCTTCCCTTAAGACGATTCCTGGAGTACTGCAGTGACCGCGACCTACGCCAGTTCCCTCACGACGACTGCTACATGATGTCACTGACGTCACGTCATGTTCCTCTCAGTTGTCAGTATTATGATTTGGCTGGACAGGGATTAGTGCTCCAAATGTGACAACATTGAGCTAAGTGGTATAAGGATTCCCACACACTAGGACCTCGTTGGTAGTTTCTCAGCAAATACTGGCTGAGAGAATCTGGTGACTAAAGCCACAGACGGAGGTACATCTACCACAGCTACGGGGTTAGTAAGGACAGTGCTGGGGCAAAGTGTGTTTTCCCCTTATCGACTTATGTTTATGTAATTAAACATGCTTCAACAGTGAAGACGTTCTTTTAATCCGCCCTCCATGTAGTATGCAAACATTATTATAATCATGGTCAAAAGTTTAAACCTGCATGATGCAATACAACAGACGAATACTGATTATTTGGTGAGAAAATAACCGTACTCAGGATTTAACGGTTACGACAACAGTCTTGTCATAGCAATCGGCTGCCGTCAGATAATTCTTTCCAATGCGTATAGCAACCTTTTAATTCCTGCGTTTCATTTGTGAGTTGATATTAATGCAATCATTAAAAGGCATAATATAGTGTATTTCCTGGTAATGAATATCATAACGTTACTATTTGGCGTTGGCGTTTTCATCTTCATGACAACAAGCTTCTACCACAAAGTTCCTGCCAAGCACGCTCTAAATACATTATGATCGCATAGAATAGCAATTGTTTCATAACGGACAGCCTGCCACAACAACACCAAGGAGTTTCTAGCTATGACGAGAGTGCTCACTCTGAAAAGCTGGGTGGTGAGTACGAAAATGAATGAAACACGCCCGTCATCAGGTTACCTGAAATCAACAGAAGAACATGGGACTATTGATCTACCGTCGCGGGGCTCGGCGTCTGCCAGAAACTAGACCGATGCGACTACACCCCAGAATTAATCAGTCAGTTCCCTGTGGTTTTAAGAGACGTAATGACAAAGCACCACGCTGCTCACATGAGTCCCTCTGAGCCAACTATAAGGTCTTTAAAAAACACAGCTTTTATAAACATCGCGACATGTGTCAGCATCTATTTAAGTAGGTCACACCTTACGTTCGCATTCTTTTGAATGTATATATAGATATATATATATATATATATATATATAGAGATAGAGAGAGATAGAGAGATAGATATAGATATATAGAGATAGATAGATATATAGATACAGATACATAGAGATATAGAGACATATACATATATATATAGAGATACAGATATATATATACATATACATATACATATATATATATATACATATACATATATATATATATATATATATATATATATATATATATATATATATATATATATATATATATATATATATATATATATATATATATATATATATATATATATATATATATATATACATATATATACAAAGGCGACACGGAAGGCACAGCGTCGGCATGGTATGTAGCGTTTTGTGAGAATGCTGTTTGAACATGAACCATCTACGTCAGCCGAAACGGCAATAAATGTCAACAGAGAACCTGACTGGTAACACTGCACAATGCATGTTGCCTAGCACAACATACACACTAGGATCAAGCAATTATCACTAAGCACATATTTACCGGGATTATTTCTGTCAGTGGCTTAGAGAGGAAATTAGACTTTCGCATATTGGCGATACACAGTTTGCATATTTATCCATAAGAAGCTCATTACCGGGATGTTATTCCTATAACCAGATTAAGTGGAAATGTAACCAGGATGGGAAACCTAAATAGTTGCTTTCCTTACGCATGGATCATCACATAAAGCTACTCATTCTCACATGCTTTGCAAACCAACTGGCACTGTGGGGGCTTTTGCACCCTTTCATAATGTTCATCATCACTCACTTTTAAACATTTTTGATGCAAAAATATGAGAACGAATGTCACCGTGTTTATAAATCCATCGACAGTTTAGCAATAAAATGGTCAATATTTTCTGAACGAATGTCACCGTGTTTATAAATCCATCGACGGTTTAGCAATAAAATGGTCAATGGACTTTAAATCTTCGTAGGGCCAGAGCGCAGTGATTGACTCAAAACTCGAATATTTATACTTAAAGCCGTTTGCTTTTGGGTGTAGCGGATATTTCAAATGGCCATACCTATTGATTGAAAGTAGCAACAGTAGGGTCGTTTAGTTAAGGACATTACCCCTCGGATGTGATTCCTGGGCATGTCATGAGAGCTTTACATTTTGGTGCCCACACCATTATAGTATGATAACAACTAAGTGTATTCATATCTTATTGATACATTATTTTACAAGCATTGGGGAAATTATATGGCTAATTGAAATAAATATTTAAAATAGACATTAAAATTATGAAGGCGTCAGAGGGCGACAAAGGAATCCACATAGAAGTAGTTAGTTGCAAAATTATTTAGGCTTGTGCATGCAATGTCATGGTATATGACTCGCTGTGATAAACCAAGCTGCAATATTGCAAACATCTGTAAAACTAATTTGAAACCTGCGCTTACGCTGGGATAAATACTGGAGACATTGTTGTGTGGATGCTGCGATTAACTCCCTAAAACACTAACATCTGCAATGGATCGAATATTGAAGGTGATTTGGTTTCTATTAGCAAAGGGTAAACAGCAATGATCACAATATATAAAATCGTTTAAATGTGATATGGCTAGCTGCTTATATAGGTTGCCCGAATTGTGTTCAAAATGTACTTGATCAGCCAATTTGACTGATGAAACTGAGTTATTAAAAGTGGCGCCATAATTATGTTTATCTCTAAAACAATGGTTAGCTACGAATAAACATGGGAACCTAAGATTTCAACGTAGGTGCACTTATTACCCATGTGCATTTGTGACCATTAAGGAGAGAAATACATCGACGGGGGTGAGTTCGAGCGATAATACCAGAAGATGATGGAATTGTGCGAGCGCAGTTACTTGATCCGGCAGCTACTAATTTGTATGATTTTGTAAAAAAAGTTCGGAGGCTGTTTTTAATGCTTCGATATCGACGAATTATTAATGATTTGGTGTCCCAAATTTGAAATGACAAACATATACAATTAAAACATCGAACCTGGTGCCGAAAAATACATCGTTAAGAAATACAAGCGCGGTTAGCAAGACCAACCTGTGACCCCCAGCCCTTGAAGCCACTGGAAGATAGCCTGACGGCTGGTTGATACTGCATGAGTCTCAAGTCGCATTGATGGCAGAAATCAAGAGCTTCATACCACGTGATTTCATCCTGAACCAACTTGTACTGACGATAAATTTGATACTTTTAACACTGACCAAGCACTGTCTGAATTAAGTTGACGTCGACTGAAGGTAACAAGTCCACAGCTACATCATCTGTACCAGTTATCAGCCCGGCAATTAGTTCATATTGACATCTATTGTAAGATCTCATGACCTTCGCCATCACTCAAATTACTTTCGTAATCAATAAGCTACCTGTCAGCTTAGTCGTGTCCCTTTGGAAATTATAACTGAACCCTCACTATAAGTCCCCATGTGACGCAGACATGTTCCTACTGTGCCTAAAGAGGCTTCAACCCGACTGGTAATGGGGTGTGTATGTTAATGAGTAAACCACATGCCACATCGTCAGGTGGCGCTTCCATAATATCTACAAAAACATATGATCCAACGTCTCAGGGATCGACGCCGTGTGGCTTATGCTGAAGATGTAGTGTCCTTTGATTGGTTGAGGCGTAATTGATCAAAACAGTATATTTTAACTTTAAGGTGGACACTGTGACATACAGCTCACTGTTGCATGTTCACATATTTTGAGGAAGTGGCAAGTGTGCCCTGTTGAATGCTATAAGCTCTTTTCTTTGTCCATGCAGCCTATTATCATTGAACATGCTGGTTCTAATGCAAACAATATAGGAATTAACGTCCAGTAGAGTACCATAAACAATGTTACCATCCCAAATCGACCTTCAGCCTTTCGCAATTTGTCGTGAACTCATTTACTCGATTTGTAATGAAGAACCGTCCGTTTATTACCATTTCAATAATGGTATACTTTAAATGACATTGATCGCACGAAAGATCGCACTGGGTTCATCATTGTATGGAGTGTATACCCTTCATGCCATTTTTAATATTATATTATTATAATATGACCTAAAGGGCACCAAAATGCGCTTGGTGTAAATATGCATATTCATACCACAGATTAGAGGGCTAGAGGTGTGGCAATTATCTACACCAACGAACGAACTGTTGGTCTGCTTAGAAAGAAACAGCAAACCTAGTGTTGCAGAATGTGTACATCCAACTCGTTACAAAACACGAAGGTGTACATTAGGTATTGCATCTGCTTCCTGTAAATGGTTGGTGACATATAGCAGGAAAAATGCGGAACTCATATAATATAATCCGCTTTCAATCAACCTTCATCTCCATGTTCATAGCTGTTACAGAGGTTTATCGGGAATACAATAGCATCACTTGCTGGGCAAAGTCGCGATTTGTGGTTTACTTGCCTCAGGTATGATGACGTAATCAACGGTAACCTGGTGTGCGGTTGTTCGTGATGCTGAATGTGGTCGGTTTTCGGTGACATGTTTCTAAACAGCAATTCTCAAATTTGAGCTTGTGCATTCGTGCCTGACGCATTATAGTGAAAAAATCTTCATTTAGGTAGGGACCAGATATCCTGAGCACTACATGCAGCTGCCCACAACATAAACAACTTTATTGTTGTCATTCATAAACGTGCTCTTTTAATTGACACCTATCTTGCCTTGGCATTACTCAATGTGCGCTATGTATATTGATTTACTTAATCCCCCATGGGTATCTTCTACAAAGTATCACGGTACCGTCGATCATTCGAAGCAGCTTGAGCACATTGGCTCAGGACACATCAACATCATTTGTTTGTCGATAAATTATATGACGTATAAATAATGATTGATAACGATTGTCATTTAGTATTGATACATAATGAAGCATAATTATCGCCCTGACTTTCGAAATATGCACATCTCTGCCATGCAGATTGATCACATAAAATGCCTACGTGGATGTCCAAAGGTACATTATCGGTAGAATATTTATTCATTTGAGTTGGTTCAGATCACTGGCTTGGCGTCCGCGAGCGGAGGCTGTGCTTTCTTGTGATGTTTGTTTGTCTTTAGAGCAGGTAGCAACTTTCATTCAAATATCCACACATTATCCTTTAATTTACTGCAACGGCAATAAGCTCCAACAAGGTGTTTACTCACCTTTCATGAAATTAAGTTGCTGTTTACAACATTAATTGTGAGGCTCTATAATTAATAATGGTATATCTGTTTTAATGGATTACCTGTAAATGTTTTATTGTACAAAAGACGAAGAGTACTAAATATACATTCAGGAGGAGACAGCCATGAAAAATTAAGCACTGTAAGATCATGTTGTGAGGTATAAGTCTGCTAAAAATATGCCAGATATAAATTCGTATTTATCATTAGTGATTTTAACAATTCATATAAACCACTGCCTTTTATTGGTGTGATTATTGAAGCTATGGATTAAACCATTAAGCTTGCTGGCATAAATTGGTATTGTAGGTGGGTGCCAGTGAAGGAGAAATATTACGAGAGTGCTCTTAAATCTAATGGCAGGCTATTGAAAATTGGCTGTTCAGCGCAAAAAGAAAAGTACTTGAATGGATATCTTAATACGCATTGCTTGCTAGTAATATTGCTTTCTGCTATCGATCACATCAAGGATTGTCACATAACCCTGCGTGTGCATTGCCTTTACAATGCTAGGTACTTCCTACAGTGAAATTGATATTCCTGATGATGTATCATATCTTGAAAGTTTGCACTTGCAATAATACTAATATAAGAATAATATTAGCTTGATTGCGATAGGCGCTATGTGTATACGTTGTGTGTGTTGTTGACATTTACATTGACGCCAGTATGCTTGTTGCCGCGTGTTAATAACACGGACCATGACTAGCTGGTCCCGATTTGAGATTTGCAGAAATTATAAAAGCAGCTATGCAAATATAAGGTCAGGCATTTTCACCGTCTATAGTACCCTTCTGTTACTTGCTACTGTACATGAATGTAATGTTGGCGATACGGTGCTCCTGATTAGTGCTCCTTCCTGTCTACTTAACACTTGTTTGTACATTACTGCTTAATGTTAATGGCGCTGTCGGATTTTCGCGGGGAGATTTAAAAAATTGCGGACGCATTATTGATAGCAAACGTCGACGCAAATATATCGAAATGGCATAATATTCCAAGCGGAGTCGACAACATCTTAGTCTCCCTAATTCAGTACCAATCACAATTGAACCATACGGCCCATACCGTTGTCATATCCAGTTTTCTGCCCTCCCCCCTAATCATTAAATTCTAATGTCGTTTCGCAAACATTTTCTTGCCTACCGTTCGAGTAATCCCACAAATGGCGTGCTGGCCTTCTGACTACCAACGCTGTAATATATTCAAGTGTTTGCAGAATTAACTATAACATATGAACACAAGAGAGGCTTCGAAGACCACTTTTATTCGATAATCTGCGTTGGGCGATCGACAAGATTCATACACAAGCGTTGTTAAAATGGTGGGCGGCTGATGTTATTACCATCTATTACTACTGCTAAATAAAGTCACCACATATATACGCTTATTTGTTGTTGTTACTAACATATGTATACGTTTTTTGTATTACCTGAATGCATCGTTTAAGTGAACATGCAATCAGGTACAAAGCTAAAGTAGGAATTTGGATTGGGCTTATATTGATTGAGTTTTGGTGAAAGGCTAAATGCAACAGACCTTTGTGATTCCATCCATACTCGGCAGAGGGAGTACCGCTAAAGGAGGAGCTGTGTTAGATCGCTGACACAAGTAAGGCCTATTATGACGACAGTCAATGTCATTCCACTGCATGTGTTTATGCATATTGATGTTGATGCATCTTCCACCTTCAGAGTTGTCTGGTTGATTGGGTGGCCAGTGCAATCGCTCTGGCATGAATGGGGTCGGGGAGGGATAAATCCTAACCTAGCCCCCAACATGGCCCTAATCTGTGCCGTCCATCCATATATAGCCTGCACCAATGAATAAATGATAGATGGCTTCTCCAGACATATTGGAGTTATTGCGACCATTTTCTCCATGCAATCTAACTGTTCTTATGCCACTGGAAACACCAACCTACTACCCACAGCATTTAAAGCTACTGGAAGATAGTTTGACGATCTCCGGCTGGTTGATACTACAAGCAGTCTGAAGCCGCCACATCGATGGCGGAGATCACGCGCCTCAGAACACCTCATCCTGAAATTACTTGTACTGATGCGTGTCGTATTCCAAGAAGATCCCACAAACGTCACAAACTGCAACGTCATAACTGGCAAGTGTTCGTTTGTGTCGATTGACTTTTATGATGATCTCAATCATACTGATTATGAATATGACAGCCACTACTCAACGTAAGAACCTGACCCTATTCGTACCAGTGCGATCGCTCTGGTATGAATAGGGTCGGGGAGGGATAGGTCCTAACCCAACAGTATTTACACTAAATATTCCTCTTCGTGTTCCTGTTGTTTTTATTCTCGTGACCAGCAGCAACAGTAATAGCAGCAACAACACCATCGATCATTTCGTCCTCATTGATATCGTTTCGAGCACAATTACTACCATCATATCAGAGAGCAATACCGGCATTGTTATCATTTCTGCAGTCAACGTCATCAACACTGTCCACTTTGTGATCGTAATTACGATCAGAATCATCAGTATAATCAGGAACATAACGACATCCTTATCGTCATCCCACTCAGCCTCTTACGTTGAATTGCGGTTGTCATATTCATAATGATTATGTTTAAGTCAATCGATCTTCTTTGGTAGTTCTGTTTGCCCCCTCGTTGTCGACATGGATCGTAACCCGGACAAACAAAACACCCTTGGCGCAGTCAACTAACTGGGAATAAAAAAAACCCAGTATTTAAAATAAACACATAACGCATATTACTCACTGTGAGTGCCTCAAGGGCAGACAGGGAGTCAGAAAAAGATTACAAACAGTTTGCTACGTGATTTCTGCTATAAGCCCCAGAGCTATTGAGAGAGCCTTTAACTAGGCGTAAATGATGGCTAAAAGTAGAGGGCAAACGCATAGGGAACACCGTTGTGCCCATCACAGCTGCAGCCCCAACTCTATCTCCCTCTTTCTAACTGTCTGTGTATATAGCAGTACGGTCTAAATATTTGTCTTTAGTTTCGGGAAATTGGTTGAGGAAAACAGACGGCGCGGTATGCACTGTCTTGTTATTGGACAGTGATACATAAATTTGTAGACCCTTGAGCTGCCTTGGTTGAGTCTTTGGTACAATCTAAACCGACATATCAAATTAAGGCATGACCCATCCAGCTCATCTTAAACACGCTAGCCGAATGAGCCTGATTCTATACCAATGGATGTTTTCGGTCTGGAATACAACACTGGATTGGATCTCAATTTCGTTGCATAATAGATCATAAGTTGCTACCGCATGATTGTTTAGTGTAGATCCATTGGCTTCCATGTGCAGACCTGGAATGGGAGAGGTCCTGAAAGCTCTGAGAGAACGCCTCACAGCTTAAATAGAGGAGACGGGCAGATCCATAAATAAATTAGCCATAATCCAACTAGGATGACACAAGGGACCGGTAAAGTCGTATTTGAAAGGGGTTGGGGTGTGGACCAGACATTTGAAGCAGAACACATCCTTCTTGCTATTATGTGTCTGCTTTCATTATTTAATTCAATGACCGTTACATGAGTGAGATAGGAGATTTGCATACATGACTGTATATAAAAAAGCATGTCCAATATATTACACACGCTTTAAACGGAATGTTTGAAAACAAAGCAGGTGGAAATCAATTTATCCGTGAATTTCCAAAATATTATAAACATTCGATTTTTTCTACGAACGAGTCAATGGACGTTTCTGACGTTGCACACAATTGCACTGCTTTTAGCACCGATATAATGTGAAGTAGAGAGTTGCTTCAGAAAAGCTAAATCTACTTACATCGCCGCCATTAGGAGTCAGGCATTACAACAGGGGGATATTAGCTAGAAATATTCTGCTTCCCCACTATTAGGTAAATGAGCAGTTCATAAGTGCTGATGCATATCATCAGTAAGACGGATTTCAATTACTACGCTATAATCTATGAAGTAACCAGGACTTGTATACATCATAGCGTACGTGTCATATTTTACATTAGTTGAGGTGATAGGGTTTCCAAGCTGCATTTAAAAGGAAGTCTGATTTAACATGTGAAAAAATGTATGATCATTTATATTAACAGAAAGTAGCTGCTGATAATATTCATTTGGCTTAACACGAAGATCAGAATATACGAATTGAAACTGCAAAGTCGCTTGACAGCTATGAATATTGTATGCAGCAATTTACGATAAGTGTTACAACTTAAAGCATGGTTTATAGACATTACTTAAGAAAAATGGTTTGAGGGTATATTTAGTCATATATATATATATTTATATATATATATTTATATATATATATATATTTATATGTATATATATATATATATATTTATATGTATATATATATATATTCATCTCTCTCTCTCTCTATATATATATATATATAGAAGACACACACACACACATATATATATATATATATATATATATATATATATATATATATATATATATATATATATATATATATATATATATATATATATATATATATATATATATATATATATATATATATATATATATATATATATATATATATGTATGTATGTATATATATATCGGGTCAATTCGCCCCGGGACGGTTCACCCCCGAGTCAGTTCGCCCCAGCTGGGACAGTTTGCCCCCGGGTCAGTTCGCCCCCGCAATGCTACGCCCATGTTTTACAGAAGGGAATATATTGAATGCTACATATTTCATTTAATAAAAGAACAGTATTAATGAATTTATTATCTTGATATGAAATAAATTTAAAGCATAATGTCTACCGTTCATCGTCCCCGGATAGAGTGCTGTAAGGGCGTTTGGACTCGGCAGCCAGGGCATTGGCCGGGCTGTCGTCTAGGCACGATATGCCCCTTGAAAAAAACGCGTACAGATACAGAAACCGAGCACCAGAAGAATGTTTGGTATATTTTATTTATGGCAGTATTATATGTTATAATTGATCACTTATAAATATCAGTAAAATAAAACAAAAATACGAAGTAAATAGAGGGATACGAACTTAAAGCGCACACAACTCAATACGACACGGGCTCTGTATTCAATATTCATAAAACATACATGACAAGAATACAAGAATAGAGGAATATGAACTAAAATCTCACACATGCATACATATAACTCAATACAACCTGGGCTCTTTATTCAACATTCATAAAACATACATCAAAACAAACATGATACAAGTCGGACTCTACATTCATACAATTACGCAATTGCATTTTGAAAGATGGAGAAGATAGGCTGAGCACGTGGATACGATCAAAGTGCTCTGCAATGTGACACTTGGTGAGTTGTGAGCGGTAAGCGTCCTGAGTACAAAGCACATCGCGACGTGACACTTGGTGAGTTGTGAGCGGGAAGCGTCATGAGAACAAAGCACATCGCGACGTGACACTTGGTGAGTTGTGAGCGGGAAGCGTCAAGAATGATGTGACCTGGTATGCTTCCCTATATAATGTACTGTTGTCTGCATTTGATCATTCACTTATCAGATGTTTCTCTGCTCAAGTGTCACAATCCTGAATCATGAACATCTGCATAATTTGCGCAATTAAGTCAGAAGAAGGCATCAAGCTCTTGAGTGCGAGTGGTGCAGCCGTTGGCAGCACCGAACTTGCAACACAGGAGCGAGCCTGACCAACTACAGATTAGCTATCAAGGATCAGCTTGGTCTCTCGTGGAGATGTGTCGACTGCACAACAGTCAGCATATTCAGCCCATTAGCCGAGAGCTCCAGAATGTCTCCGAAGCAAACCACTCTCGTCGATATGAACCCAGATAGGCAGTCCGAAGTAAGTGACACGGAAGTACCAATCGCTCAACGGCAGATGACCTATCCTTACCCTCATTCAGCGCCCCCAACCACCCTGCTGAGGAATCCGTTGAGGACGAAACTTTACCAACTCAGATCGCCGACCCCACCACAGTTACTTACAAGATAGTCGAGAAAGGCAGCCGACGAGGGAAGTCGAAACTGGTGGAGAGCTTAGGCTACGCGTATTACCTGAAAAAGAGGGCCCTACTACAAGACAGTGGATTTGCAGCGTCCGCAACAGGAACCACATCCATCCCGCCGACCCAGGAATAGAGGCCAAGACCACCCTGAATGTCATAGTCAAGGCGTCCTCGCAACCATTCCGAACGGTCATGGCCCTAGTGGATGAAGTTCTTCTGCGTCTGCCCGAAAATGCACATGAACGACCAATTCCTGCCACCCTCAAGAGGATGGCCAACCGCTCCCGACAGGCCACACGCTCTAAGGATTCTACGGATCTCATGTTGGAGGTACAATATGTTAGATAACTATGTACCAGGAGTAGTGAATGTTAAGTAATGCTGCGTATACTACTAAGTGTGAACAGTGATTGTCAGTGATGCCCGATACTATAGGCAGTTGGTTTAAATTATGTTCACTAATACTGTATTTGTTCTTGTGTTTAGCTTGCAGAAGAGCATGTCCCCGCCGATTTTTTCCTGAAAGATGTCCGCGTTGATGACAAGAGGCACTTGCTCTTTGCGTCACCGCACCAGCTGGCTATCATGTCCTCAGCCAAAACACGGTATGTCGACGCCACCTTCCAAGTCGTTTGACATCCGTTCATCCATCTGCTGAGTGTGCATGGCTTCAACAACGACGTCGAAGGATGGCACACCAGGGTGGAGGTTGCCAAGTCCAAACGCCCTTACAGCACTCTATCCGGGGACGATGAACGGTAGACATTATGCTTTTAATTTATTTCATATCAAGATAATAAATTCATTAATACTGTTCCTTTATTAAATGAAATATGTAGCATTCAATATATTCCTTTCTGTAAAACATGGGCATATCATTGCGGGGGCGTATTGTCCCGGGGGCGAACTGACCCGGGGGCAAACTGTCCCAGCGGGGGCGAACTGACCCGCAACCGTATATATATATATATGTATATATATATATACATATATATATATATATATATATATATATATATATATATATATATATATATATATATATATATATATATATATATATATATATGTATATATATATATATATATAATTTATATATATATATATATATATATATATATATATATAATTTATATATATATATATATATATACCCTTGTTTGAAAATAAAATCTCACATGCAAGTTTTTATCATGGGTTATTGAATATAAAATTATTGAATGTGCAATGTTTCATTTGGTCGCGTGCAAGTTTTCTTTGTACTTATTCCTAAATAAAAGGCAAGTGCAAAATCTTTCAGACCACTTTTATTTGGTTAACAATAATTGCTTTCTGTGACGTTTAAATATTTACACATGCAAGCTTTTATCATGGATTATTGAATATAAAATGATTGAGTGTGCAATGTTTCATTTTGGTCACGTGCTAGTTTTCTTATTACTTATTCCTGAATAAAAAAGCAAAATCTTCCAGACCATTTTTACTTGGTTAACACAAGACGGACAGGAAGAAGGCTAGATTGATAGGTGACGCTTGTTAAATTTGTTGTCGACTGATATCACTTTTATCTGCTATTTGTGAATATAGTTGATCAAAGAGCTATATAGTATGGGTAGTTTGAAGAAAGGTTGACATAAACTAGCTGGTTAAGTGCATCTGGCAGCTCTAATTGCATTCATATTCGGCAGGGGGAGCGTCTCCAAAGGGTCAGCTGTTATCGATCGCTGACACAAGTAAGGCATATCAGTGATGCATTTATGGTCATTCCATTGCATGTCACGACTCGCTACCAGATCCGCGCAATGTTCGTTATCAGAGTTGTTTGGTTCACCCGACCGCCATCGCGTGCGCCCAGACGTAAATGGAGATAGTGAATGGTCAGTCCACACCCAGCATCCCTCATGTCCTTCATCTGAACCATCCATCCATACATGACCTGAAAGAAAAGTATGAATACGGGATGGACTCACACATGCGTTTTATTTGTTTCCCACAGGGAAAGTAAGGATAATACACTGTTATTCTGATCATCTTCTAAATCCAAGATTGTTCAGATTACTAACCTGTGACCCCAAGCTCTTGAAGCCACTGGAAGATAGTATGACGCTCGGTTGGTTGATACTGCATGAGTCTGAAGCCACACCGATGGCAGAGATCACGGGCTTCATACCACGTGACTTTATCCTGAACAAACTTGTACTGATACGTGTTGGTGTTCAAGAACTCCCCGTGGATTCCACAAACTGTAAATAAGTTATAGGCGTGAAATGACTATATTGATTATGATCCTGATAAAGACGATTCTGCTAATTATGCTCCATTTGAAAATGATGATTATAATCATTATTACGATAAAGATTCTATCAATGTTGGTACTGATGATTAAATGGTGATAAAGATTAAGCCAACGTTGATACAAGCAAACGTGCTTAGAACAGTTCATATGAGGATGGTAATGGTGACGATGCTGCTACAGATAACGATGTTGATGGTGACGACAATGATGATGATCACGATGATGTTAGCAGTGAAGAAAAAGAAGAAGATGCAGAACAGCAGCAACAACAACAACAAAAAGACGAAGAGGAATACTCAGTTCATAATGACGATTTCTAAAACTCACATGGTCTACGTCGCATTGCAGTAACAGTTAGATTAAGACTCTTTTCCATTTCGTCGAGTCTTTCTGTCATATCGCGGTGATTGGAATGAGACACATCTAAAGCCGTAGTTAGTGCATCTCGTATAGATGCGATGGCTGCCAGAGCCTCCCTGGACGATGCTGACAATCCGTCTAGTTGTGCTTTCAATTCGATTTGGTCAGACCGTTGATTATCCATCAGTGTAGCCAGCTTTGTTGATTGTTCAATGTCGCTGGACCGTGACTCTTCTAACGTTGAGGTCACTGCATCTAACTTGGCTGTGGTGACAGCCTGAGACTCGCTCGACGATGTTGACAACCCGTCCAGTTGTAATTTCGTTAGGTTCTGGCTATTCCGCGAATCCTCGATAAGCGTATCCAGCTTGGTTGATTGTTCAATTTCGCTGGACCGTGACTCGACTACTGCTGAGGTCAGAGCGTCTAGCTTAGCTGATATGACGTACATAGAAGCCTCGAATGCCACTGACAATTGATCCACTCTAGCGGTTGTATCATTGCCGGCTGATCGTAACTCGTCGCTTGCTAGTTTTAGTTCCTTCAGTATAGTCATTGTATCGTTGTGTGAGGATTCAATCTCCTCAGTGAACATGGTCAGTGCGTCTAGCTTAGATGTTATGACGGCCCAAGACGCCTCCAGTGCTATTGACAGCTCTTCCACTGTTGCTTTTGTCTCATTGTTGGCTGACTGTAACTTGTATGTTGTCATCTTCTGTTCGCGCAGTACTGTCATTGTATTTATATGGGATGATACCAACTCCTCCGTTACCGCGGTCAGTGCGTTCAGCTCAGATGCTGTGACAGTCGAAGAGGCCTCCGACGCCATTGACAGCTCATCCACTCTAGCTTTTGTCTCATTGCTGACTAATTGCAACCCATCTGTTGCTGTTTGAAGCATCTCCAACTTTGTAACTATATCATGGTATAGCTTTGTCGTAATAACTGACTGATACTCTTTTAAAGCCTTGGTTAGTGCTTCTAGATTTTCAGAACCCTCTCTGGGGGCATTGCATTGTTCAAACGACCCGGTGGTGAGAGCGTCAAGCTTGAAGAGTATCTGCTGTGCCGTGTGTATGTCAGAGCACGTTTCTTCGAACGGACGAAGGCAGTTAGTAGTTGGTTGCCCCATCGTGGAATGCACCATTAATGCAATCAGAAACCAGCAGGTACCTCTCTGCATATTTAACACGAATAATATGCTGAAAATCTCTTAAATTCAAACGGCAATCAATTTAAACTGTTTAACGAAAAGGAAACTTACCATCTTGGCGTAAGCTGAATGGGAACCTTAAATATGCTTTCAAAGCGGCGTCCCTACACACATCTGATCCACTCGCTGTATCCGTTTTTGACTCGCATGCATTCTCTTTGCTAAGTCGTAGTGTAATTGGCACACTATGCCTATTGACGCAGCTTACTAATAAAAACGTTTGGCTGGGTATCTTATGGGACATGAAGCCAGACAGCTCAAGTGCAACTTTGACAGTGTCCCAATCATGCCTCATCACATATCAAGCGTCCAACATCTCATCTGATATCCTCAGACGGAAACACACTTACATACGAGAAGGCTGCTTCTCCATTTCGTGAACGTTTCATTGCAATAAAGCCTTTAGGGTCGTGTGAGCAGATGGTGTTACCGGACACACAGTGGATAATATTGTTAGATGTCAACTTATTGATGTATGATCGTGTGCTTCGTCGTAATGGTTGTTGAATGCTAGCAGTGAAAAGAGCATCCCTAGGGCAAATTAAGGAATGCCAAGAGCACGATCGACTTCATATCCTGTTGCTTCATCATGACGTGTTTATGAGTTAGTATGACACTCAAGTGCAGAGTTTATTACAATAAGTCGGGAATATCTCCTACAGTAAGTGGACGAAAGAATGTCAGTGATTATATTATACTAAACAGACTCACGCAAGGACATTGACAGTGAGATATTCCAGGGTGGAATGTTTGAATATCACCAAGAGGACATCGATCTTTGAGAGGCAACCAAAACAGGGAAACCGCCCGATAAGCCATAGACCAAAAATAAGTAAGTTAAATTTCAATGCACTGCTACAAACGAGTAACGATGCTCCTTCTGATGGCTCAATTGCACCCCCATGACACCCCACCACCCCCCCCCCCCCCCCCCCCATCCTGATGATATCTGCCATACTCTATATACTGCTAACAGCCACCAGTTCTTTTTCTTGAGAATTCCGCAAGCAAAATCAGCAGATAGGTTGGGTGTTTGATACCAAGGTGTGAAAACCTGTCTGGTTCCCTGTGACTCAGATGAGCTGTCCAAGCATCACAATCATCCTCATCGATCACCGTCGCGATAGCACCTCGTTGTTGAAAGTGACGTTAAACCCCAATATTACCATTACTGTCTGATATGGTCTTGAAAGTTTGTAGTTTCACTTATTTGAACGAGATCGTCGCAGTGAGGCACCCAGATTGAATACTTTAGCATTGCTGTGTTATCTTGATTGTGTTCTGTCTCCCCACATTGAGGGAGATGGGAAGTTAACTCGCTCAGTGGTGTGGACAGTTATTGTTATATTGTGATGTTTGTTTTGGTGTTGATTAACGAAATACCGCAAAATACATGACCGGAAGGAACTCTTGATTCGTGGTCGCATATGACATGGCTGTTTAAGAAATATTGCATGTAGAATTACTTGATGGCGACACAATGTCAAGGCAAATCATAATGAGGTGAATCATAATGTTGATGTCATAAAATTCCTTCAAATACAAAAGCCAGAAGTGTCTATGAAATAAATACAAGTCAAGATGGTTTAGCAAACGGAACATTTGTCTTCAGTGCAGTATTGATGTAATAAAACCGAACTTTTCTCTTACTCAAAATCACAATCAATTCAAACTTGTCACATTTCTTTGTTGAGGCACCATGGTGCTTTAATGATTTGACTGCCTCACGTGCAGGAGCTTGACGCATATCTTGGCAATAACCAGCAATAGTTTCAGGTGACCAGGTTTTCTTGTCCACATCCTGATACAATACACCTTGATTGATATAGAGAGCAGTTAGATCTATGGAGTGTGTGAGGATGGTGAGGGGATGAAGTAGCATGCGTGTAACCATATCTGCGAATGTTTTTCTAATGAAATACAGTCCTTTATCGAAGATAACGATGTTGGGCGGCAAAGCTCAAATTATCATGCTGGCCTCTGCAAGTGAGTAAATGCTGATGCTGTTGAGTTCTAATACAATTGGACAGTAAGAAAAGTATTCGGCGATTATGAGAAAGTATATTAACTAACCCGCTCCAATAATGTGCAACTTGATTAGAGTTTAACTGGCTCGAGGGTCTTCCTCTGTTGTGATTGCTGATGTGTCTGGCAAATATTGCACGATTCTATCAATTCTTGATTGTTGTGTGTATGCCAGGCCAATACACAGCTGCCCGCGCTCTCTGTTGGCATTGGGTGATACCTTGATGACAATTGTAGATGCGGGTATTTGCTTCTGAGAAATTCTGGTTTAACGGTTTGTTTTCCGTTGAGGACAAGACCATACTCTACGCCGAGTTCGCTCCCGAAGCTACAACATCCAAGTAAACTGGTAAGTAATACCCTTTGCTTGCCAGGTAATCCCTGCATAAAGCCAGTTGATACCATGATAAGGGTCATATGCGACTTACTTATGTAGCCCGGATAGCTCGCTGTTTGAGAAGTTTTTCGACTTCTTAGGTAATCCAGATCGACTATAGACCAGCGTCTTTTCATTTCCAGTGCTTTCTGTAAACAATGTTGTGATCCCAGTCATGGGACGAAGCATAAGATGAAGTCTGGCAGGCACTGCTGTCAAGTTCTTTCTGGCAATCATTTACCGTGGCTTGTGATCTATGAGTGTAGCCATCGATACATGTGCGAAACCTCTCTGCCTCAAACACACAGGTTTTTCGACGCAAAAGCAAGATGACGGCCATCCTGTATGAGGGCGGCACACAACTGCCTCTTGCGATGCATCCAACGAATGTTGGTTTGCTTGGTTTAAAACGCCTTTTCAAAAACTGATCTGACGCTATCAAATGAATCTTGCTGCTCATGGGGCCATTTCTACTCGATATCCTATTGGAGGCGCTTGTGAAAGCAGCTGTTTGCTCACATAATGTTAGCACGAAGGGAGGCAAGTAAGTCTCAATACCAATGAATGATTAGTCCTGTTCTGCTGGCTGGCGCTTTGATCTAGGTGGTGGCTTTTGCCGGATAAGCACGGATCCCATTTGTGCTGTTGATGTTTTCAATGAAAGGGATTTCCGTTTGCTTGCTTAACCATTTAGTTCTATTAAACACAAGGCATTTCTCTCGTGCGCATTATCGGAGAATGGAGGATAACATAATTGTCAGAATGACAACCGAGCGAAACAAAATATCTCAAATAGACTGTTAAAAGTTGTGAGTATCTAGCACTTAGCATTAAGTTGCACTGCCCTGTATCCCGATTACACGTTTAGCAACTGCTGCGGTATGTTATCTATATAGTAGCAGTGTGGTGTTGGGTTCCTTGCAGGGCTTAATTGAGATCTTGGGGATCTATGCATATTCTTAGATCACCATTCTCTTTTCGAACTTAGGTAATGCTCTGTAGGAAGCATGTATAACGGAAATTCCATCAGTTGCCACTGTCTTATGGGAATACTTCCTCCAAATGACTTGTAGATTTCATCTGGACATGATTTGAGAAACTTGTGTCGACTGAACAGTTGATTGGTATTAAAACTAGGGACACATAATTCACTGTTGCGGTATTGACGTGGGATGGCTGATTCTCTATATTGATCGATAGTTGTGCCATTGACAATTTTATTAGTGATGGGCATCCATCAAAGTCTAGATCATCAGAACACGTTTTCTTATGTCTGTAGTGGAAGAATGTTACACTTGGCATGTGTCTACCTTGCCTTGAAGGCTCTCTTGTCTGCCCTGTCAAATTTGTATTGTTACCATTGCTTATGCTTGTGGTCTGTTGTTTTAGTGCCAAAGCATTTAAAATGTTGAAAGTTAATGAATCTGATCCTGGATCGTACTGCTGGGGATTTGGTGAATTTTATCTCTGGATCCAGAGTTTCCACCACGGTGGCCTTGATTAAACGCATTTCATTTGTGAATCACTTAATGCTTTTCCATGGACGTGGTCCTGTCTACGGCTGTCATGATTTTAAAATTGACTTACTTGTCCCCATTGACCATCATTTGGCATTTGTTGCAGGTCTGGTGCTTTGTCAGGCACCGCTTTCTTGCATGTGAGCCATAACCACAGTATATGCAAAAGGTGGTGCATTTTTCGTCAAACAGAATTGATGGCTGTGTATGTCTGTCCCATCTGTAGCCGTTATTACCTTGTGGATCTCAAATGATCCTGCCAAGTCGATGACTCTTTCAAGCTTCAGTCTGATGACGTTTTGCTGAAGCAGCTGTTTTTCCACTGAGTGGTTGAAACTTTCCGAATTATTTTGTCCAGTATGGTGTCTTCCAATACATCATTGTCCTTTGAAGTTTGATTGAGGTTCGAAATAGGCTTCTCCACCGGTATCTGGTGTTTACCTTCTGTCGTTCTGACAGCCGGGCCAAGCAGTCAAATATCTATAAGATTTGGGGTCCTCGCACAAGTGTTATGTAGTTCACGATGTTTGCTTGCAATGTTGCAACATACGCCAGCGATTTCAAGATGAATATCGTCTCAATGTTTTACGCTTGTGGTCGGTCATGCTCACCGCGGTTGTACATTGGTGAATAAACTCCCTTCAAGTCGTTTGGCAGAATGTACATTCTAGATGCTTTGAATGGTTGATGATCTAGCACGCTCAACGGTAAAATCAAGATTGCTATCAGCAGAAACAATAAGCTGTGGCAAACGTTTCAGAAAACGTGAGAACATGAATATCTGAAAAATAATATTGAAGATAACATGGCAAATCGTATAGAAACAAAAAAAAAGCTGAAAACCAAAGAGACCATCGGCCTTCTTATGGACAGTGCCGATGATGTCATATCAGAAGACAAAAAATGCGCTGAATTGCTTGAAGGTTACTTTGCATCAGTATTCACAAATGAGAGAGAAGGATTCCCTGAATAAGCCAGATAATGTAACAGCAGGGATCGGGAGCTACTAAGTGAGTTCCTAAAATTATTCAATTCGTTAGGTTCGACAGCATTTCACTATGGCGGGTGTGGCATTTCTGCCGAGAAGACTTGAACTCATGTTGGCACGTCTGCAGATGGAGCAACAACAACAAATGGTTGCTTTTACCGCAGCCGTTATTCTTCTACAAAGACATCAGCGCCAAGAGAGAAGAAAGCACTAGTACTGGGTGCGTCGCTGATGCTGATGCATGATTGGCTGCGATCCATCATGCGAGTGCTCCTAGATCGCCGTGATTGATCGCATGATCGGTCGTTGATCACCAATACTAGTGGCACGATTACCTACGATTGAACTTGCGATCTATCTTCTCCATTCGGTGATGACCGTACGACCACGCGTACCACCAATCGTACGATTACCTACCACCAATCGAAAATGGAGATTGTACCAAACATTGCCGATTGGTCGTACCTTGGCCAATTTGCCAGCAATAGCACTATCCAGAAATCGTAAGATCCGGTGTGCCTGTGGCTTTAGACAACAATGAACTGTGGTAACGTTATGATCGTAGCCTGTCTTACTCCCCATGAGCGGGTACTGCTTGTCGAATCAAATGTGTATAGACAGAGTTTTCAACATAACTCCCATACTGTAATGTTATATTTGTACACCCCACAGGCAATTTAGATGCATGGGTGCATGTGCCAAGATGATATATATGTCAAACATAGTGCGTCCATCACCAGAACCTACCCAGAAACCATATCTACCGACTACTGTGATAGCATTTGGTTTTTTCAGAAAGGTCCATTGATTTAATTTTATATGTTTTGCTATGATGGCCACACAAGTCCTTATAGTGATGGGTGGCCAGGGTGAAAATATCGTTTGACCCTTGAGTGATAATTATTTGCAACTGACTGCAATTTGCCGATCGCCATTTTTTAATATTGATGTGACATAACATTGCCTTCAAAGCGAGCATGATCTCATCAACTAAACCATAACAGAACTAATCAGCAATAAATGGAAGTGATAAAAAACAGTGCAAAGCAAAGCAAAAATGGTCGCATTTGTTGTGAAATTCTTTTGTGATTGAATCAAAATGGACGATTATGGAAAGACTTACGTTGCGAGAGCGTCAACTATTCAAAGGGTATAGATACTACATTCTTGCAGGATGGGCGTTTAATCACCATCGTTCAACTGTGGTGAGCATGACATACCAAAATACTTTAAAATGTTTAGACTAAACTGTCATTAGGTCTTGAATCTTTAAAACCAAACAAACAGGGCCAAGCCAACATCATAAGATTACACCTATATCTATGGAAAACAAGGCACTGTAAATGATTGCAAAGAAGAACGTGACAGTAGAGCCTGCCAGACTTCAGCTGACGCTCCTCCTCAACGCATTGATCAAAACATTGTGTACAGCCCTGGAAATGACATTTCGCTTGCCAACAGTCTTTCTGGATTGCTTAAGAGGTAGAATTATCTCTCAAACAGCGAGCTATCCGAGCTACACAAGGAAACCGCATCTGCCCCAGCTCTTATCATACTATCAAAGTACGTTAACTGCCGTCATCCATTCGAAGAAACATGCACTGCCACATTTGAACAATGTTCTGCCCACAGAGAACACGCTGCAAATCTAGAAGCACTTACTCTGGCTTTAAAAGAGTATCAGTCAGTAATTACGAAAAAGCTAAACCATGATATAGCTACAAAATTGAAGATGCTCAAAACAGCGACAGATGGATCGCAGTTGGCCACCAATGAGACAATAGCAATAGTAGATGAGCTGTCAATAGCGCTAGAGGCATCTTGGAATGTCACAGCAGCTAAGCTGGACGCAATGACCGCGGTCACTGAGGAAATTGAATCCTCCTACAGTGATACAATGACGATACTGAATGAACTTAAAACTAGCGAGAGACGAGTCACCATCAGCCAGCAATGACACGTCCGCTGAGTAGATGAATTGTCGGTGGCCTTCGAAGCGTCTATATTCATCATATCATCCAAGCTTGACGCTCTGACCTCAGCGTTAGTCGAGTCACGGTCCAGCGACAATGAACAATCAACCAAGCTGGATACGCTTATCGAGGACTCACGGAATGGCTACAACCGAACGAAAACACAACTGGACGGGTTGTCAACATCGTCGAGCGAGTATCAGGCTGTCATCACAACTAAGCTAGATGCTCTAACCTCAGCGTTAGTGGAGTCACGGTCAAGTGACATTGAACAATCAACAAAGCTGGATACGCTTATGAAAAATCAGCTCTCTGACCAAAACGAATTGAAGGCACAACTAGACGGATTGTCAGCATCGTCAAGGGAGTCTCAGGCGGCCATTACGGCTAGACTGGATGCACTTACTACGGCTTTAGATGTGTCTCATTCCAATCACCGCGATATTAAAGATAGACTCGACGAAATGGAAAAGACTCTATCTGTAACTGTAGACCATTACGTGAGTTTTACAAATCGTCATTATAAACTGAGTATTCCTCTTCGTCCTGTTGTTGTTGTTGTTGCTGTTGCTGTTGCTCTGCTTCTTCTTCTTTTTCTTCATGGCTATCATTATCTTGATCATCATTATTGTCGTCATGATCAACATCATCATCTGAAGCAGCGTCGTCCCCATTATCAACCTCATTAGCAGTGTTCTAAGCGCCGTCGCTTGTATCAACGCCACAAACGTTGTCTTTATCTTTATCATCATTACCAGTACCAACATTGACATAATCTTGATCGTAATAATGATTATAATTATCAATATCATCTTGAGTATGATTGTTGAGGATGAAGTCACGTGGTATGAAGCCCGTGATATCTGTCATCGGTGTGGCTTCAGACTCATGCAGTATCAACCAGCCGGGGAGCGTCAGGATATCTTCCAGTGGTTTCAAGTGCTTGGGGTCACAGGTTGGTTATCCGAACTACATAACCGCTTGTTGATGCTGCACGGAGAAGATGATCAGGATGGCAGTGTATTACCCTTACCTACGCTCCATCCGCGAAATCAATGAAAAGAACCTGTGAGTCGATCTAGTAATTATTTTTTTTTTTGTTAAAAAATCGGGATGGATGGCACGGATGCAAGACACGCGGGATGCTGGGTGTGGACTGACGCCTCCGTATCTCGATTTACGTCTGAGCAATCGCTATGGCAGCCGGGTGAACCAGTCTACAGTGCTGGCAGTGAACGTTGCGCCAATCTTATGATTGGTAGTGACATGGACTGACTTACTTGTGTCAGCGGTTGATAACAGCTGACCCTTTGGCGACGCTCCCCCTGCCGAATATGAATGTAATCAGAACTGCCAGATGCACTTAACCACTAACCGTAAGTCAAACTATCTTCAAACAAGCCATAAAATATAACATTGTTAAAAACTATTTACTCAGATAGTAGATAAGCGATATTACATGCGCTCGTAATCAATCTAGCATTGTTTCTGACCGTCTTCTGTAACCGAATAAAAGTGGTATGGAAGAGTGCTGTGTTTGGCTACATTTATTGGTGTAATATTAGTTCACAAAATTTGGCATATACACTACTTCAGAAAACTAGCACGTAACCGAAATGAAGCATGGTAGATTAAATAACAATGAATAGAATAACTGTAACCTAAAGTTTACAAGTGTGATTACTAAAACGACCACGAACGCTGTTATTTTCACACAAGGGTAACTTCTACGCTTTCCTGTCTGGTTATTATTATAACACTCATCTCCACAACTGATCCGAATATAAAATGCATCGTGGTAAGTTGGGTATTCTGTAATCAGCCTATGCCAGCAAAATGTTTATGTGTGCCATATCAATATATATATATATATGTATATGCACATATATATATATATATATATATATATATATATATATATATATATATATATATATATATATATATATATAAAATATATAAATAATATATATATATATATATATATATATATATATATATATATATATGTATATATATATACATATATATATACTATATATATATATCTGTATATGTATATGTTATATATATAGTATATATATGTATAAATACATATATATGTATATATATATATATCTATATATATATATATATATATATATATATATATATATATATATATATATATATATATATATATATATATATATATATATATATATATATATGTATATATATATTTATATTTATTTATACTAACCTGAATATTATGGCGTTGACATAACAAATACAATCACTTAGCGGTGTGACTAAATTAAGAATGGATGAGTAGTCAGTAGCGTCGGAGGCATATTTGACTGTCACAGAAGCTTAGCTAGACGCACTTACCACGGTTGTTAACGAAGTGTAGGAATCCTGCCAGATGAGCTGTAAAGCTGCTTAGGATTGCAGGCGATTTACTGCGAAACGTGTAATTAGAATGTCGGTTTTTCGAACATTCTGTTATGTCTGTCTACGTTATGACGCAACTGCCGCGTAACCAGGAATGTGTATACGTCATAGTGCTTCACATCATGTTTACCAGCGCTCTGCGCCAGGGGTTCTTGTAACAGCAGCAGAGGAACAGATCCTTTTCGCTACTTTGTTGTTTTGGACTCTTCTGCTTATATAGTTTTACTCACATAACTGGGATGACAGGTTTTGCACACATAATTGCAGTAGGAAATATGTCCAAGATATTACGCACGCTTTAAACGGTCTGTTTGCTACTAAAGCGGGCTCAAATACAGCGAGCCACGAATAAGCCAAACTTATTGACTTTTCTGCCGTCGCACACCATTATACTGTTTTCTGGGTTTTTTTGCACGCATATAAGGTGCTTAGACAGTGATTGTTGCTTGGTGGGTTTTCGTCATGGATGCTATCAGTTTTTGCCTAAATGTCGTCTTGCCACGATTATCTCCAAAAATATTAGTCAGTTTCGTTCGAACTCGAAGGTCAAGTTGTATATAGATATACTTCAACTGTTATTTGACACGGTCCATGATCAGGTGCCGCTAATTAAAAACTTAAAGGCAATCAAAATACAGAAGCTATGAGCAAGATGCTTAGAAGTCTACTGTCGCAATTGAGCTGACTTTCACCATGTAATGTAATTGGGAAGGAGTAGTTTAAAGCCAACACTTAAATTCCTACGAGTCAAACTAAGCATATGCATATAGATGTATTCTTGTCAAATACTTTATAGTTTAAGGCTGAGTAACTGCCGATACAGAAGTGTCTCCCGCACCAAATGATTTGACCTTTGCAATAAACACAAGGGTGGAAACATACAACAGTAGTTTATTTTTACTAGGTGGATGTGAGTCTCAGAATGGGAAATAGTGGTTTGTTAATAGTTCACAAAACAAAGAAAATGTGAATGATTTCTATACAGTTATTTTTTATCAACGTTATTATCATCTGTCATTATGTAACGTTATGTAACAAACGAACAATCGAAAACTATAAAGTAATTACTAGTAACAATGCATGAGAAAGAGATCCGCCATCTTTCATGGAAGATAAGAAGCATTAGCACACCATTTTGCTAGTGAGCTCTCATTCATTGCCAGCTACCAAACGAAATAAAGCGTGATGTTCTTAATATATTTTACTATTAAAGCGCCAGCTTAGGGGAATTAATTGAAATGTCTCTTGTTGGGATCGTGACACGAGTTGTTAATGTGTCCAGAGACGGCAATGCTGGTGATACACCATAATAGCTGTAACATAACGTGAATCACAAATAGTCTTAGCACCTTAATGAATCACAAAGCCGAGTTCATACGATATTCGTGCTGCCTAAGAAGCCATAGGTTGTCTTTTAACGATAAGTAAAGAGTGCAGGGTTGTACATTAGCTATCATAGGGACGTTTATTCTTGTTTGATGGTCAAAATCATCTTGCAATATACATTTATGAGACATCGAAGCAACCATTACTTGTCATGGCCATTTCATTAGGCATACAATTTTGATGGAAAAAGGCGCTATAGTTGCCACTGTAGGCCTGAAACATGATCTACGCACCCAATAGCAAGAGGTATGCCGTTGTTTGAACTTAAAACAATGTGGAAATAACGGCAGGGTCTACAACTATCTGGTGTGCTATATGTTATTTGCACGTTTAACTGTTGATTACATGCTCAAGCAATCCCCAAAACATGATAGACAACGTGACATCATGTGAGCTCATTCGGAAATATCATCGACTGAATTGTTCTCATTATTCTATAATCCCTTTGACTGATGTAAATGTTGTGCCATATTTTAATGCTAACCGTAAATTCTCTTATCTATCCAACATTTTAAGTTGGTTGAGTATCAGTATCTCCTGCAGACTGCCCATTCTAGGGGCCAACAATTTCGCAAGACAAAACTAAATGCCATTTGGGTTGAGCTTTATTAGCACTAGCATAAGTGGTAGTGTCAAGTGATAGCTCTTGCGTAATGTGCAAGCAATGTAGCTTTCGTATCATGTACATTATACATTTGCATCATTGACCATCTTTGCCAAGCATGAAATGTGAAAGCAGTTCATTTAACAAAGGCAAGGACCACAATAACATAGCATGTCGGAGCAATCCAATGAACAAAAAGCGGTTATGAACGGTAGATTAGCTCTACACGAGCTCAGCTGAAACTATAAAAACAAGCATATTTGCGGATCAATAGATTATGCGATCGCAACAGACTGCCAGTTCTAAAGAAAACAGTCTGTGCAATGCAAATAGAAAAGGACACTGGGTACGAGGTTTATTAGTTTAGTTTAGCAATTTGTGCCGTTACTGTAGAGTTGCTATACACCCTGTTGTCAGAGTAGATCGCATTGATGCTAACGGTGGAAATGTGACAGCTGTATTATCAATATATCGTAGAACCGCGTTTTATTAAGCATTGTTGGAAAGTATCCTTAAAATGGATGTTTTTGTGGATCTCTATTATAATTATCCAAAAAGTAACCTGAATTGAAATGAATCGATCTTCTTTGATGTCGATTCATCTAATCTGCAGTACAGAGCTTATACCAGAAGCCAGGTGCAGTTGTTGTGCTCCTCTCCTCTTGATGAATACAGCATGACAATAGGTCCTCATGATAACTGAGGCAGTCTGCGTGACAACCTGAAATGATTGATAGACCATCTTGATAACTGATAAAGTACAGTTGGTCATTTGAATACTATCACCGTACAGTATTGATGTACGCGCAAAATGAAACGCCAGAAATAAAAACATCTTACCGTCTTAGTTGTTGTACACCAACAGTTCAAACTCAGATACATCTAGAATGTGTCACCTAAGATTGGAAAGCATTATTGCGTCAACCAATCTGCAATGAATAATCATCAATGTATGTCTTCATGGATCCACTATCAAGTTATAATTTTAAAACAACGAAATTGCTACGCGAACCACAAAGTGGCATAATCGATGTTGGTATCTTTCATTTGCCTTGGCATCACGTAGGCTGCATTGACCCACCTACGTATCTCGATTATACCGAAGTTTAGCCGGATTATACTGTTTATGGTTCACATTATACACTAGTACAGATGTTGCAATACAAGCTAAGGGGAAGCGGAATCAGCGCATTCGTTGTGTAAACAGCTGCGATTCCGATCTAATTTTAGTAATGGGCTAATCGCATAGACAGGATAGGTTAATACGACCATATATAAACCAATATTTTTCTGTGTTCCTCGAAATAACTTATGGTACACTCTCCTGCTATAATCAGTAAGCTAATTGAAAACCCAGGTAGCCCGTATAATTTGCCTTATATGTGTATCACCATATTCAGGGACGATGATGATGTCCAATTCATGCATGCACCCTGCACGCTGATGTTAAACCATGCAGTGCGCCAGGTTATCAGCCATCATCGAAATGCGTGCGATGTTTTGCAACATGAGTTATTTCCTATTATTACAAGGAGCAATATTGATGATCAATCGCGTGACCAGTGATATGTACATATATCACATCTCATTAGAAAGAAAGTTTTTCCGCGTACATGTCGTGTTACATAAAGTCAGCTATGTTGCACCTGATAAAAAGAAGCGAAAAAGCGCCGGAAGCCTCCATAGTTACTCTAACTCCTCATTAGCTGTCTTGCTCGTTCATTATTTTGACAGGTCATTATTGTCCCTTCTTGGCAATCTCCTGCTTCTGTATGAGGCAGGGTGATAGGTTGTTATGTTTTGATCATCGGGCGTTTCTTTCATAGTCTGCCATTATTGGACAACTCGTTATCCATGAAGACTTTTGCTAATGAGGTGTCAAGAGATATTTGTTAATAGTAATTACGATATTGTGGCCAGAACACCCCTGTCATACAAACTAATAACTTATACCCGGGGGACTGATTTGCTACATTTGGGTAGAATGATTTTACCCCTAATAGAATAAATGTGTATATCGCTAAATGAAAGAGTTTATTCCCTGTTCCCATACGCACAGAGTGGAATGACTTATATGTTTACATTATATACACGAAGAAAAGGACGAAGCTTGAGCAATGAAAATGCATACCAAGCTTTACACACAGTCTGCATTTCATTGCCGTATAGAATTTGGATAATTAACCAAGTTGTAATGACAATGCACTGTGTGTGTGTGTGTGTGTGTGTGTGTGTGTGTGTGTGTGTGTGTGTGTGTGTGTGTGTGTGTGTGGTGTGTGTGTGTGTGTGTGTGTGTGTGTGGGGGGGGGTGGGGGGGGGGGGGTCTGGCAAAGCACAATACAGTGGCGTTGTATCACCACAACAGCATTATACGTTTCCGGATTGTTAGCATTACTAATGCTATGCATAGCTATTGCCGATTGCGTGCATTGGGCCAACCAGCTGGCATTCTATCCTTTTAGCCACCGAATATCTTAGAATATATGATAGCAATGTGTCAAACTGGAGAGTGCAGTGTTGAGCTCAGTGCGGTGTTTTTATTCACCATGTTTACTTGCAGTTAATGTTTGTCTGAATTCGTGAATGCATTGATAGTCTTCCGTCTACACAATATTGCATGCCATCGTTACCACTAGAATGATATGTCCATTCTATGTTGCTCAATGACATTAAAGGAATTCCCTGATGAGACACATACTGTCCGCTATGGCTCAATGTTTGAGTCGGGGTTTATTTGCGGTCTTTATCAACCTTGGACGTTTCCAGCAGCTAGAACAAGTTCCAAGACGATTCCTCAGATGCAAATTGGCCTCCAAACGATGATACCTACACCAATAGCGAAGACAATAATCTGTGTTGTATTCTTGCGTTGTAGTTGTCGTATTTGGCGATAATTTTGTTTTTATCTCTGATGAATAACCAATTACGGGAGTGTGTGCTATGCTGTAATGACCAATTCGAGGAAAAACAGGTTACGAAAATCAATGCTTGTGTCACGTAGGTTCCATTTCAATTCTTAAGCCAGTGCGGTCAGCTGCCTCACCATTCGATCCAAAGGTGCTATTCCCTGACTGTATCCGCTCTGTTTGCCCTTTTGCCTGAACAGTGCGAAGTTTGAAACTCGGCTATTTCACAAGCATCTTGGTTTCTAGCGCCCCCACCCATGACCCAAATCGGTGATAACTACATTTATCCTCTCACGTACTTCCTGACCATAATACTACCGCCACAGGGCTATTGAATTTCATCCTCTATCTTAGGTACCACATCGTAATACATACAGCAGTAAATTATGTGTAGACTTCTCACAAAGTAATTTTACATGATTTTGCTGTTCGGTGATGGAAGTTGTATGGTCGTAACAAGTGTTTACGGCACTGGGAGCAGGTGAGGCGGGTAGAATGGTATAAGGGTAGCAGGAGAGATGAGACTGTTTAGTGGACAAGTTTACCGTTAGAGTGGAAGGAGAGAAGGACTGATAAAGAAGCGTGTAGTAATGAAAGAAACAGGATACAGATTCTACTTCACATGGTAACCAGGACGACTGATGCTTCTTCAGCCTGGCACTGTACAATCCTGCAAGGAGCAGGCGGTCGCCTCGTCTTACGTACAGCGTAGATCCAATACCTATTTGTGTAACTGAGCAATCAGTCATGTTCCAGAGAGTGTCAGTCGGACGTGGTAGGGTGACGGTCTTGTGGGAGTTTAAGGCGCGCTGAGCGGCATGGAAGGACTGTAGAAGTTCATCATTCATCGGGACCGGATCACTGGACTGGCAGCCAGCTATCGCTTGTTACAATGGGGCCAACAGCCCAGCACAATGTTTTATAACGCGGGACAACACCTTATAGGCGCCCAGGAACCCACGCATCCCCTTAGCTGTGGTCGGGGGCGAGCAAGAGGACAGGGTCGATATCCTGTGAGGACTGGCCTGCAACTGACCCTGGGTCCAGGTCCAACCGAGAACTGTAGTGCGCAAGGGGCAGACCACAGTTTTGGATGGGGATAGGCGTAATTCGCATTCAGCGAGGGCATTCAGCACACAGCTCCAGTTGTTCAGCAACATCGAGGGAGAATCACCTCCGACATAAATGTCGTCTGCGATCTTGGCTACGTAACCCTCCTGAATAAGGTCACCAAGGACCCTGGACATGAGTTCCTCTAACGCGGTTTCGGAACCAGGCATCCCCATTGCTGAACGGGCGTAGACACGCATGCCACGGAAGGGGGTGACTACACCACAATATTTCATCGAAGCTCTGGCGAGAGGGATCTGAAAGAACGACTTAGTGAGGTATTTCCAGCGGCCAATTTCACGTAGTGTTGACTTCACATCCGGCATCAGGGATGGTTGGGGTTTGCTATATCTGCCAACATCAGCAAATGCTGTCACTAGTCGGTAACCGCCATTGCTTTTGTTGACCAAGAAAGATGGGTTGACATATTCCACTCGAATGCCAACGTCTTCGGGTTTTCGGAAGACATCAAGAGATTAGAGTTCGTCATGTCCTTTCCTCTGTGGGGATTCCACCGGGCCCATTTTAACGCAGGCTTCGATAGGACCTGCAGCGCCATTATAGCCGGTGATGTTGGGGTTGAACACGTGGTCGTACTGTTGGAGGATGGAAACAAATTCTGCACGTGTTTTGGGGTCCAGTATCGAGTCCGGATCCATTTGCACGGTAGCGGAATAGGGTTGTGAGCCTGACGAGCATTGCCGGATCGGAGCGGGGAATGAGGCAAAGGAGGTAACTTCAGGGTCTAGCTCATGATTTCCAATGACAGGTCGTGCCTGACAGAAGTGTTCTTGCTTACGGAGACGAACTGGATCACATGTCGAGTTAACCAGGCGCACACGGCTACCAACGGATTTGCATAATCTCAGGGGGTGGCCAGAGAGTCTGCCGAGCAAGGGGTGTGTCGACACGGGGTTCAATAGCGAGAGGGGTATCACAGGGCAGCTCCGGTGGGAGGTCTACTTCCACAAACTCACCAGGCCACACCGTGGTAAAGGAGTCAGGGGCGCGCAGTGTGTGCGCTACTGCACGGCGGACGGTGTGACGGCCCGCTTGCTCCTGTTTGTAGCCATAATAAGTCACCTAAGAATTCGAGAGGACGATCTCCCGTTTCGCTGGGCGGATGGAGACATCATTGGTGACCATGAATGGGATACCAGCCAGCACATCCACATCAAGGTCATCAACAACTAAGGCCTCTAATGCAAGTTGGGCATCATTCCGTGACAGCATGATCTTAGTCTCCCCAGCGATGGACATGGGGGTGAATCCGTCGGCCTGTAATGCGATCTGTGAGCTCTTCTTGATGGGAGCGTGGATGGCCTTTGCAACCGATGTGCGGATCATATTGGTTTCCGCCCCTGTGTCGACAGTCAATCTCAGTAGGTTGTGCGCATAGAATGCATGGAGGTATGGAGACTGCATCACGTTGACACGTCTGGATGGTATGGGGCGAGCGGCTGTGTGCATACTCATCATCATCAGTGGGATGGTACGGTTCATGACACGGGTACGCATCGTCAGCGGTTGGTTGATACGCTCACATTTGGGTCATCAAAGGGCAACGGTCTGGCGTGACTTGACAAGGAAGTCCCGGTCTTGTTTTGGAAGAAACCGACACTTGCTGAGGAAGTGCGTGTCGAATCCAGGGCGGCCAGCTTGTTGGCACAGGGCGCAAGACCTGGTGATGCGTGAGGATTCGCCCTGGGGTAGGGCTGGGGGGTGCCTCTCCGCGATGGGCCTCGGCGGAAACCCATGGCAGCTGTGCGGAGGACTCTGGCATCGTCGCCAGTTTGCAATTCGTCCAAGAGGGATCCAATAGCCTGGGAAATCTCTGGGCGTATGGATGCAACGGTCCGAGTCCGGAGCTCTGTACCGTATCGTTGCTTTACCAGTTTCGGTAGATCTTCGTGGAGGAGGTGGAGCCAGAGTACGGTAATCAGATTTTCTAAAGTCGGTGATAGGTCCTCATCTACGGCAGGGGGTTCGCCAAGGTGAGAGATGCCACCTTCATGTCGCAATAGGCTGTCCTCAACGAAGGACATGAGGCGCTGGAAAAGTGTTTCGGGTCTCTCCTCGGGTTTCGGCTTGATGGAGATTACATCAAGGAAGTGGGCCTCCGTTGATTGCAGGCCATAGCGGAGGCGGATGGCTTGCCAGACGTCACCCAGTGATGTTGAGTTCTTGACGATGGTGTGCCTGGAGATGACGGGGCAGTAGTTGGCGATCTGGCCTAACATCAGCTCCAGGTAATTGACCTTCTGTGCTGCTGTCTTACGGGAGCCAGCTGGTACGTCATCGCCGTCAGTGGTGAAGCCACATGTGGGGTTGGTGGTGTTTTTACGACCCCATGAAGCATTCTCACCAAGGAAATATACGTGAGGTTTGCCCGCCAACTCTCAAAGGTGGTGATTGTTTCACATTCGATGAGACTCCATTGTTTAGGAGCACGGGCGGAGTGCGTCATGATAGAGATGAGCGATAATCAACTCTGTAGTCTATATATCGAGGTGTCACTCACGGTAAAATACACGTTTTTCGATTATTCTAGCACACACTATGCCACGGGTTGGCTTAATGGAGTTGTCTTCTTCTTGCGTGAGATCGGATAACCGCTGCCCCACCACGTAAGTATAGAGAAATGACACTACAAATGATGCGAGACTAAATCAAACGTGTTTATTTTTAAACCGGAAATGCACAACAGAGAAGCTGGTGTCATAATGTCCTCATATGGGTAGTGGCGCAGTGATTTACTTGCCTTACGAAATGAACGGCTATTTTACCGATTACTTTCTATTATTAACAGTATGTGAATGTCATTTGTTTGTTTTTAATTATCTAAAAGTTGTCACTTGTGATGGTGGAATTTCAATTTCTTTTTCATACAAGATGTATATACCTGGGAATAGTGATGGGTAAGTAGTCAGATAGCTTATAACTCACACTCCCCTTATTCCTAAAATAATGGGGTAAAATGTAGAATGTGATTTCAGTTAAAACAGAAGTGTGACTACCATACTCGCCCACTGCCCCTTGTCTATACTATGAGCTTTATTTATCTAATACAGGCAAGATCGATTCACTCAGGCAATCACATTTTACAGAATGGGAAATTGTCCTATTCGTCAGGCTGTGTTGGTTTTCCTTATTGAGGGCGATACCGTGTGGGAGGTAAAAGAGGTCACGTGTGTTCGCATAGGAAATATTCTGCCCTGGATTTCATTCATGTTCTATTGAGGTCGCGGGGTCGGTTACGTAACCCTCGAAATCACCCCACTACCTTAAATACCTGCCTGATCCGGTTTCATGAGCTGAATACATAAGTATGTATGTGAAGTATGTTATAGTCAACCTTGCTATGCAAGCCCCAGAACGTATGACACAGGTTGTTATCAGCCTCTGTTTTGTTGCTGATATTGTTTTTCCGCCACACAATATCAAACCCAGCTGTGGTAAAGTTAAGATTTAAAATGGTTTTCTTTTGTATATTTTTGAAAACAATGTTCGTAGGCTGTTTTTAATTCTTCGATGAATTAGTGTCCCCAATACTTTGAATGACAAAACTGAAAAAATTTAACCTGGCACCAAATACAAGTGCGGTTAACAAAACTTGTAAACCTCTGCCCTTGGAGCCACTGGAAGATTTCCTGACGCTCCCCGGCTGGTTGATAAAACTGAAGACGCATTGATGGCAGTGATCAAGAGCTTCATCCTAATCAATCATGTACTTAAGCGTGCCGGTTACCATGTAGACACTACGGATGACACAAACTACATTATTGACATCAATGAGGACCAAATGATTATGAGTTTGACTACCATTTTGTAGACGCCGACTCTGACAACAAGGCTCCTGAAAATAATGCTTATTATGGCTACTATACCGATTGTGATGTTGGCACTGGTGATGATTAAGGTGCTGAACACCACGCTGATAAGGATGATAATTTCGATACTGCTGATTCAAATTATGGATTTATTTCAGGCCTGTTGTATTTGCTCTTATTTCTTCTCCAATATTCTTTACTTGGGGATATTACACTTAGCTAAGAACGAGTGTTTTGTAGCTTTTCATTTGATCCCGGTGACATAAGCTTGAATGCCTCATATATAGAATTGGATACAGATATAGTAGGTTAGGGCATGATGATCTAAACATATCGCACTGTCCAAGGTTCCAACTCTAGTATAGTTTGCCAGCGCCAGCTAACCTTCCATGCGTGTTGTGCATTTGCATCATTGGCCATTGTAATGAAGCGACTTGTGCATAGAAAGTTCATATTATATAGGTAACGAAGGCATGGACCACAATAACATCTATTTACCGAGCAATGACCGAGCAATCAACTGAACCACATGCCCATCGTCAGGTAGCGCTTCCATAATATCAACAGAAACATATAATACAACGTCTCTGGGATCGACGCCGTGAGGTTTATGTTGAAGACAGTATGACTATAACGCTTTGCCCACGCTGCCTATTGCCATTGTTCCTGCTGGTTCTAATGTAAACAAAAACGGTCCGCAGCGTACCATCAACAATGTTACCATCCCGAATCGACCTTATGCAATTTGTCTACTTCTTTGTGACCACATTTACTTGATGTAATGATAAACCATCCACTTCTCACCATTTCAATAATGTTATACTTCTAATGACGCATCGTTGTAGCGTTCATGGAGTGTATAACCTTCATACCCTTTTTTGATTTGATATTACCATGAATATCACAAAAATGCGTTTGGTGTAAATATGCATATTCATACTACAGGTTTGAGGGCTATGACTATTGGTATGGCAGTCATCTACACGAACGAACGAACTATTGGTCTGCTTAAACAGCAAACCTTGTGTTGCTGAATCTGTACATTCAGCTCGTTACAAAACGCAAAGGTGTACATTAGATTTTGCATCTGCCTCCTGTAAATTGTCGGGGACATATAGCAGGAATAGATGCGGAACTCGTATAATATTATCGAGGCTTATGGGGAATAGAATAACATCACTTGGTTGGCAAAGTTGCGATTTGAGGTTTACTTGCCTCAGTCATGATGACTTCATCAACGATAACCAGGTGTGCGTTAGTTCATGACGCTTGAATGCTATCGGTTATCAGTGGCATGTTCTTGCAATTCTCACATTTGAGCTGGTGAATTCATGCATGACGTAATTATAGAGAAGAAATCTTCAATAAATGTAGAGACCAGATGTCCTGAGCACTACGTGCAACATCGCAAACTTTATTGTTGTAATTAATAAACGTACTTTTTTCATTAACATCCGTGCTTTCGCCTGTCTGGCCTTGACATTACTAAGAGTACGTAATGTTTATTAATTAACTAAATCTCTATTGGTATCTTCTTCAAGGTATAACGGCACCTTCAATCATTCGAAGCAGTTTGTGCATATAAAAACAAACCACAGCATTTGTTTCGGGAATTTCTATCATGTATACATTATGATTAATGGCGTTATGTTCATTTCCTTATTATTGAAACATATGACAGCCTTTAAGCGATTAATCTGTTAATATATGACACGCATAATCAGCGCTATGACTTTTGAAATATGCTCATCTCTGCAATGGCGAGTACACTGCTACACAGATTCACCATATTAGTTGCCTATGTGGCTGTCGAAAGTTGCTTTATTGGTAGAATATTTATTCTTCTTAGTTGTTTCAGCTCACTAGCTGTGCGTCCACATGAGGAGGCTTTGCTGTCTTGTAATGTTTGATTGCTTTTGAAGCAGATAACAACTTTCATCTTTATTATTGCGTGCAGTCTGCTTCTGTTCGCCTTTCAACTCTGAAATCATCAAATGACCGCTGCACAACACATTATTCTTTGATGTACTGCTATGGTAATAAGCTTCACCAAGGTGTTAAACCAATTTTCATGAAATTAAGTTGCTGTTTACAAGATTAATTTTGGGGCTCTTTGTAAATATAACGGAATATCTGGTTAAATGGATTACCTATGAATATTTTATTGCAGAAATGACGAAATATACATTGATCTCCAAACATGAAGTTTACTTTAAGCTTGCATTACGGATGAGACTGTCATGAAAAATTAAGCATAGTAAGCTCATATGAGTCGTGTGGTATAATTCGGCTCAAAATAGGTCAACAATCAATACATTTTGGTCGTCAGTGACGTTAGCAATGTCGTTTTTATTCGTGTGATGATCGAGGCTATAGATTACACCATTTGGCTTGCTGCCATCAATTTTCATTGCAGGTGGGCCCCTGTGAAGGAGAAATATTTCTCGTTCTTACAACCTAGCTGTCTGCTTTCTGTCAGATCTGCTCGCTGCGCAATGCAAGCACAGATGAAAGGTTTATCTTAGAATGTGAGTAGAAATTGTGCGATATGTCGGGTGGTCAATACGGAAGCAAATCAAAATTCATACTTGCATGTTACGTGCAAGGTGTAATAAGCGCAAAATCGAATATCGATATGTCTCTGGTATTCAGGTCAGGTGGTAACCACAACTGCTTTCCAGCCATCCAAAGCTTAACAAGAAGAGATACAGCAGGAAAAGGTCTTTTCAATGGTTGTTTTTCATCACAAATAGTCTATGAAACCATCAATTCATATTTGAAAACAAAGCATACTTTACATTTACAATATGTCATAATCATTATGACTAAATGGCCATGTCATATGTGTTTCAGGCAGAACAATCCACGTAAGAGTTTTCACTAGTTGTGGAAATTGAGGCAGCCGAAGTGGAGCATGAAGACTCTCTAGAACATGTTAGGGATAACATAGTTGTGTTGAAATGAAATATATTTGCATGAATTTTGCTGTTCTTAGTGGCATCTGCATATGTCTTCGTTTATATTTTAAGCATGGTAAACAATTTGTAAACAAAGATCCGAAAATTGAACATCACATTTGCATTGTTACAGGGACTGTTATGTAATTCGGTGGATGCTGATCATGACTACATGCGATCATGACTGCATGCAAACACAGAGGGCTGGTCGATTGGCTTCTACTTTCCACAATCTCATTGCCAAACACCCTGAATTTGAAGATATGATGACAGAGTTCAGAAAAGGTAAGAAAGTGGAAGAACGTCACAAGGTCGTGGATGAAAATCTGTTCAACACTTGGTGTATCTTGATATCCCAAGAATTGGATATCATATGATACATGCCCTCACCAGTGGCGATGCGAGAGAAGCTAGCGTTATGCTCTAATGACGTTACGAATAGTTCCGGATTTTACAGAACTGTTTAGTCAGACAAGATGGGCATCGGAAAACTACCAACAACAACATTCAAATTATAACCAGCATAATGAAATTTCGTGTTAGGGATAAATCCTGCTACTGCTATTATTTTTGTCTGACATGTAGAAGGGGAGAGGGTGGGGGTGGGGGTGTCAGACATAAACAGCACATCAGAATCGGATATATCAATGCAGGCACTTGACGCTGGTGACCAAGTAACTGTAGACAGAGATTAAGCTATTACAGGATTGCCGCCGGAGTCAAACTGCTCAATCCCCCATTTGAAATCAAAACTAACAGGCCAGTTCATAGCAGAACAGAATAGTTGTACGGCATGAAATACGCTCAGGTATGGGTTCATCCCCCAGTAAAACACTATACAGGCACAGTCAAAAATAACCTCCTCTCTACAGCTGTCTCTGCAGCTGTGTGTCCACTACCCAAGTAACATCCAGTAACATCCTTGTTTATAGCTTCTCTGGTAGTTCTGTCTACTCTCTCGTTGCTAGGGATCCCATCATGGATAGAAACCCGCACAAACAAAGCACCCTGGCGAGGTCAACGAACTGTGAATACAAATGCAAAACAAATGGAATAAAAATATGACGCAAAAAAAAATATGTATATATGTATATATGTATATATATATATACATATATATATATATATATATATATATATATATATATATATATATATGTGTGTGTGTATAAATATGTATATATATACGTCTAGACACCTATATACCAATGAATAAATACGTATATATATAAGTAATGTCATCAAACTATGCTTTACGTTGTAACGTAAATTGCTGCTTACAATATTCATAGCTACCAAGCGACTGTTCAGTTACAATTCGTATATTCTGAACTATCACCTCAGCGACTGTAAAACATGACACGAAACACTATGATGTATACAAGTCCTGGTTACTTCATAGATCGAAATCCGTCTTACTGATGTTATGCGTCACCGAGTATGAACTGCTCATCCAATAGTGGGGAAGCAGAATATTTCAAGCTAATATTCCCTTGTTGTAATGCTTGATTTGGACTCCTAATGGCGGCGATGTAAGTAGATTTAGCTTAACTGGAGCCATTGGCATCCCCAGTCTCTACTAAACATTATATCGCTGCTAAAAGCAGTACAATTGAGTGCAGCGTCAGAAACGTCCACTGACTCACTCGTTCAAAAAATCGAATGCTTATAATTCTTTGAATATTCACGGATAAATTGGTTATGCACCTGCTTTGTTTTCAAACATTCCGTTTAAAGCGTGTGTAATATATTGGACATGGTTTCTTATATACAATCATGTATGCATATCTCTTATCTCACTTATGTAACGGTCATTGAATTAAATAATGAAAGCAGAAACATAATAGCGAGAAGGGTATGTTCTTCCTCAATTGTCTGGTCCACACCCCAACCTCTTTCAAATACGACTTGTGTCGTCAAAGTTGGATTATAGCTAATTTATCTATGGATCTGCCCGTCTCCTCTATTTAAGCTGTGAGGCTTTCTCTCAGAGCCTTCAGAACCCCTCCCATTCCATGACTGCACATGGAAGCCAATGAGGCTACACTATGCACTCGTGCAATGCCGATGATGATGATTATGGGTAAGATGCTGCTACAGATAACGATGTTGACGATGACGACAATGATGATGATCACGATGATGTTAGCCATGAGGAAAAAAGAAGCAGCAGCAACAACGACAACAACGGCCTAAACTTAATACAATTGATGAAGACCAATCAAAGTTTGTCACCAAAACAGAAAAGGGAATGTCTATTTGCCAAAAGACAGGCGTTAACTCTGTATTCCATTGACCAGGTATGGAAACGAGCTAGATGCAAATATGTCGGAAGGCACAGCTTTAATTGAGTTGACTGTTAACAGGTGCTTGAATTGGAAAGGAATTTTAGTAAAGAACTTAAGGTTATGCTTGAGTAAGTGTTCTGAGAGATTGTCTTGCCATTGTTTCCATTATTTTGCCCACCACGGCTGTTACTGGCCTGTAATTTTTATGCTGCTGGCGATTGCCTTTTATGAATACTGGTCTGACATTAGCACATTTTCGGTCGTCTGTTACTTTCCGCTCCTTAATGAATCGCTTAAAACGATGAAAAGCGGTTGCGATATTTCTGTGGCTAATTCTACAAGAAGCCCTGGAAGGAGTATATTTGGACTAGGCGATTTGTTCGAGCCTAATGAATTGAATAATTTTAGGAACTCACTTAGTAGCTCCCGATCGCTGCTCTTACATTATCTGGCTTATTCAGGGAATCCTTCTCACTCTTTGTGAATAATGATGCAAAGTAACCTTCAAGCAATTCAGCGCATTTTTTGTCTTCTGATATGACATCATCGGCACTGTCCATAAGAAGGCCGATGGTTTCTTTGGTTTTCAGCTTTTTTTTGTTTCTATACGATTTGCCATGTTATCTTCAAATTTTTATTTGCAAATTATATTTCAGATATTCATGTTCTCACGTTTTCCGAAACGTTTGCCACAGCTTATTGTTTCTGTTGATTTTACCGTTGAGCGTGCTAGATCATCAACCATTCAAAGCATCTAGAATGTACATTCTGCCAAACGACTTGAAGGGAGTTTATTCACCAATGTACAACCGCGGTGAGCATGACCGACCACAAGCGTTTAAAACATTGAGACGATATTCATCTTGAAATCGCTGACGTATGTTGCAACATTGCAAGCAAACATCGTCAACTACATAACACTGGTGCGAGGACCCCAAATCTTATAGATATTTGACTGCTTGGCCCGGCTGTCAGAGTGACAGAAGGTAAACACCAGATACCGGTGGAGAAGCCTATTTCGAACCTCAATCAAACTTCAAAGGACAATGATGTATTGGAAGACACCATACTGGACAAAATAATTCGGATAGTTTCAACCACTCAGTGGAAAAACAGCTGCTTCAGCAAAACATCACCAGACTCAAGCTTGAAAGAGCCATCGACTTGGAAGGAACATTTGAGATCCACAAGGTAATAGCGGCTACAGATGGGACAGACATACACAACCATCAATTCTGTTTGACGAAAAATGCACCACCTTTTGCATGTACTGTGGTTATGGCTCACATGCAAGAAATCGGTGCCTGACAAAGCACCAGACCTGCAACAAATGCCAAATGATGGTCATAGGGGACAAGTAAGTCAATTTTAAAAGCATGACAGCCGTAGACAGGACCACGTCCATGGAAAAGCATTAAGTGATTCACAAATGAAACGCGTTTAATCAAGGCCACCGTGGTGGAAACTCTGGATCCAGAGATGAAACTCACCAAATCCCCAGCAGTACGATCCAGGATCAGAATCATTAACTTTCAACAATTTAAATGCTTTGGCACTAAAACAACAGACCACAAGCATAAGCAATGGTAACAATACAAATTTGACAGGGCAGACAAGAAAGCCTTCAAGGCAAGGTAGGCACTGATGCCAAGTGTAACATTTTTCCACTACAAACATAAGAAAACGTGTTATGATGATCTAGACTTTGATGGATGCCCATCACTAACAAAATTGTCAATGGCACAACTATCAATCAATATGGAGAATCCACCATCCCACGTCAATACCGCAACAGTGAATTATGTGTCCCTAGTTTTAATACCAATCTACTGTTCAGACGACACAAGTTTCTCAAATCATGTTCAGATCAAATCTACAAGTCATTTGGAGGAAGTATTCCCGTAAGACAGTGGCAACTGATAGAATTTCCGTTATACATGCTTCCTACAGAGCACCCATATAAAATGAAAATAAACTGACTAGAATGTTAAACAATGGTGTCAGTAAACCTGTTAAGCAACAAACTGAATGGGTTTCGGGCATTACCTAAGTTCGAAAAGAGAATGGAGATCTAAGAATATGCATAGATCCCCAAGATCTCAATTAAGCCCTGCAAGGAACCCAACACAACACTCCTACTACATAGAAATGACATACCGCAGCATTTGCGCTAATATGTATCAATAATTATTAAACTAAACGTGTAATCGGGATACAGGACAGTGCAACTTAATGCTAAGTGCTAGATACTCACAACTTTTAACAGTCCATTTGGGAGGTTTTGTTTCGCTCGGTTGTCATTCTGACAATTATATAATCCTCCATTCTCCGATGATGCGCGCACCAGAGAAATGCCTTGTGTTCAATAGAACTAAATGGTTAAGCAAGCACACGGAAATCCCTTTCACTGGAAACATCTACAGCACAAATGGGATCCGTGCTTATCCGGCAAAAGCCATCACCTAGATCAAAGCGCCAGCCAGCAGAACAGGACTAATCATTCATTGGTACGGAGACTTACTTGCTTCCCTTCGTGCTAACATTAGGTGTGCAAACAGCTGCTTTCACAAGCGCCTACAATAGGATATCGAGTACAAATGGCTCCATGAGCAGCAAGATTCATTTGATAGCGTCAGATCAGTTTTTAAAAAGGCGTTTTAAACCAAGCAAACCAACATTCGTTGGATGCATCACTAGAGGCAGTTGTGTGCCGCCCTCATACAGGATGGGCGTCATCTTGCTTTTGCGTCGAAAAACCTGTGTGTTTGAGGCAGAGAGGTTTCGCACATGTATCGATGGCTACACTCATAGATCACATGCCACGGTAAATGATTGCCAGAAAGAACTTGACAGCAGTGCCTGCCAGACTTCATCTTATGCTTCGTCCCATGACTGGGATCACAACATTGTTTACAGAAAGCACTGGAAATGAAAAGACGCTGGTCTATAGTCGATCTGGATTACCTAAGAAGTCGAAAAACTTCTCAAACAGCGAGCTATCCGGGCTACATAAGTAAGTCGCATATGACCCTTATCATGGTATCAACTGGCTTTATGCAGGGATTACCTGGCAAGCAAAGGGTATTACTAACCAGTTTACTTGGATGTTGTAGCTTCCGGACTCAGCGTAGAGTATGGTCTTGTCCTCAACGGAAAACAAACCGTTAAAGCAGAATTTCTCAGCAGTAATACCTGACCCGCATCAACAATTGTCATCAAGGTATCACCCAATGCCAACAGAGAGCGCGGGCAGCTGTGTATTGGCCTGGCATACACACAACAATCAAGAATTGATAGAATCGTGCAATATTTGCCAGACACATCAGCAATCACAACAGAGGAAGACCCTCGAGCCAGTTAAACTCTAATCAAGTTGCACATTATTGGAGCGGGTTAGTTAATATACTTTCTCATAATCGCCGAATTCTTTTCTTACTGTCCAATTGTATTAGAACTCAACAGCATCAGCATTTACTCACTTGCAGAGGCCAGCATGATAATTTGAGCTTTGCCGCCCAACATCGTTATCTTCGACAAAGGACTGTATTTCATTAGAAAAACATTTGCAGATATGGTTACACGCATGCTACTTCATACCCTCACCATCCTCACACACTCCATAGATCTAACTGCTCTCTATATCAATCAAGGTGTATTGTATCAGGATGTGGACAAGAAAACCTGGTCACCTGAAACTATTGTTGGTTATTGCCAAGATATGCGTCAAGCTCCTGCACGTGAGGCAGTCAAATCATTAAAGCACCATGGTGCCTCAACAAAGAAATGTGACAAGTTTGAATTGATTGTGATTTTGAGTAAGAGAATAGTTCGGTTTTATAACATCAATACTGCACTGAAGACAAATGTTCCGTTTGCTAAACCATCTTGACTTGTATTTATTTCATAGACACTTCTGGCTTTTGTATTTGAGGGAATTTTATGACATCAACATTATGATTCACCTCATTATGATTTGCCTTGACATTGTGTCGCCATCAAGTAATTCAACATGCAATATTTCTTAAACAGCCATGTCATATGCGACCACGAATCAAGAGTTCCTTCCGATCATGTATTTTGCGGTATTTCGTTAATCAACACCAAAACAAACATCACAATATAACAATAACTGTCCACACCACTGAGCGAGTTAACTGCCCATCTCCCTCAATGTGGGGAGACAGAACACAATCAAGATAACACAGCAATGCTAAAGTATTCAATCTGGGTGCCTCATTGCGACGATCTCGTTCAAATAAGTGAAACTACAAACTTTCAAGACCATATCAGACAGTAATGGTAATATTGGGGTTAAACGTCACTTTCAACAACGAGGTGCTATCGCGACGGTGATCGATGAGGATGACTGTGATGCTTGGACAGCTCAACTGAGTCACAGGGAACCAGACAGGTTTTCACACCTTGGTATCAAACACACAACCTATCTGCTGATTTTGCTTGCGGAATTCTCAAGAAAAAGAACTGGTGGCTGTTAGCAGTATATAGAGTGTGGCAGATATCATCAGGATGGCGGGGGGGGGGGGGGGGGGGGGGGGGGGGGGGGGGGGGGGGGTGTCATGGGGGGTGCAGTTGAGCCATCAGAAGGATCATCGTGACTCGTTTGTAGCAGTGCATTGAAATTTAACTTACTTATTTTCGGTCTATGGCTTATTGGGTGTTTCCCTTTTTTGGCAGCCTCTCAAAGGGCGATTTCCTCTTGGTGATATTCAAACATTCCATCGTGGAATATCTCACTCTCAATGTCCTTGTGTGAGCCTGTTTAGTATAATACAACCACTGATATTCTTTCGTCCACTTACTGGCGGAGATATTCCCGACTTATTGTAATAAACTCTGCACTTGAGTGTCATACTTACTCATAAACACGTCATGATGAACCAACAGGATATGAAGTCAATCGTGCTCTTGGCATTCCTTAATTTGCCCTAGGGATGCTCTTTTCACTTAGCACACGATCATACATCAATAAGCTGACATCTTACAATATTATCCACTGTGTGTCCGGTAATACCATCTGCTCACACGACCCTGAATGCTATATTGCAATAAAACGTTCACGAAATGGAGAAGCAGCCTTCTCATATGTAAGTGCGTTTCCGTCTGAGGATATCAGATGAGATGTTGGACGCTTGATATGTGATGAGGCATGATTGGGACACTGTCAAAGTTGCACTTGAGCTGTCTGGTTTCAGTTCCAATAAGATATCCAGCCAAAAGTTTTTATTAGTAAGCTGCGTCAATAGGCATAGTGTGCCAATTGCCCTACGACTTAGCAAAGAGAATGCATTCGAGTCAAAAACGGATACAGCGAGTGGATCAGATGTGTGTAGGGACGCCGCATTGAAAGCATATTTAAGGTCCCCATTCAGCTAACGCCAATGATGGTAAGTTTCATTTACGTCAAACAGTTTAAATTGATTGCCGTTTGAATTTAAGAGATTTCCAGCATATTATTCGTGTCAAATATGCAGAGAGGCACCGGCTGGGTTTTGTTGGCATTAATGGTGCATTCCACGGTGGGGCATCCAACTACTAACATCCTTTATTCGCTCGAACAAATGTGTTCAGCGTTAGTTGAGTCACGGTCATGCGATATTGAACAATCAAGAAAACTGGATACGCTAATGGAGAATCAACGGTCTGGCCAAAACGAAATGAAAGCACAACTAGACGGATTGTCAGCATCGTCAAGGG